>CM075850.1:105600398-106060398 GCA_037975125.1 Latrodectus hesperus | reverse complement strand
ATTTAGGATAAAAATATCGGAGCTGGAAACCGAAGGGTTAGTGCTCTGTCCTTCGGCTCAACAGTTCGTTAATTCGATTCCCACTTCAAAACTGGTTGTTGTAATAGTTCACAATCCACTTTGAATTGTAGGTCCCCTTTTAATTAACTTTCGTGTGCGAAAAATGATCGCTGAGCGACAAACAAGCAAACCGAATTGGGACGAAAAAGATTGAATTAACTAATAAAGTTTTCTATGTGTAAATTAAGAAATTTACGAAAATATGTATTTTGAGGCTTGAGAGAGAAAACAAATAACGAACATTTTATTTTTATAAATATTTTATGAAAACATATGTGAAAAATTAAACAAATAAAATTAATATAAAAATAAAATTACAAAATTGTTTTTATAAATTTTATTAAATTATATTTATATATTAATAATATATAATATTTTATGTAAATAATATATGTAAATATTTACCTAAAACCTGTATATAATATTATTAGGGGTATTGTGGACATTATTACTGACATTTTTATATTACGCTTTTAATGTTATGCTTTTAATTTAGGTTTTAATCGTCACGTGCAGTTTTTTCGATTTTATAATAATTTCTTGTTTATACTAGTATATATGTATACTTTTTTCTCAAATTTATATTTTTATGATTATTCGATACGAAAAATTGCCTTGACTGTTGATTTATTTTAAGATACGGAAGAACAATTTTGTATAAATAGGTCGGCGAAGTATTCTTAGTAGGTAAGTAAAATTTTTTATTTGAAGGCAAGGTTTTCTTTCAAATGGCTTTTGCTTGAATATTTTCTATTGCAACTGGTTTTTCCTGAACCATAAATCATATCCGGGAAAAAAGTAAATAATATATTACTCTTTTTATATTATTTTTTCTCTCCTATTTCCTGCAAGGGGAATGATATCAAATTTTGTTGGATCCCAAGTCACGTAGGTCTCGAGGGAAATGAAAAGGCAGACGCGGCTGCTAAAGCAGCCTCAACGTCAATACAACTTTCAATCCCTCTTTCAGATGTGAGGAAGTATATTAAAAATCATGTCTACTCCCTCTTCCAGGAGTTTTGGAGCATGCAGGTCACCAACAAATTGTGTACCATTTTTCCATATCTCATTTCATTATCAGTTTTACCGCTACGAAGTGCTGATGTTAGATTAACTCGCCTTCGTATCGGACACCACACGTTTCACACACAGACATTTGTTTCTAAGTGAACTAACTCCATGGTGTGAAGCGTGTGATGAACCATACACTGTTCAACATATTTTAATTTCATGTCATGATTTTATCCAGCAACGTTTACACTTTTTTAATACTAATTTATTAATTTTATCTGATTTAATAGGGGATCCACCCCATGGAAACCTATTCGCTTTCTTGAAGGCAATAGGTTTTATACATTATATTTAATTTGCATTTTGGATTTTAAAAAAATTATACAAATAATTGTTATTTTCATTTTCTATATTTTATAACTAGATTTTAATATAGTATATACACTTATTTTTGTTTTTTAATATTTTAATGTTGTTTGGGTTTTTGAAAATAAATAAATAAAAAATTAAAATTAAATAAAGTTACACAAAACTAATTCTTGGCGCAGCATGTCCAATTTTGGACCTTGCGCCATAAAACCCAACCAACCAACCAACCAACTCTCCTATTTCCTGGATAATTTGAATAACTTGTTAAAAAATTTCATTACATTCTTTTTCATTTAATTTAAATTCTTTCATTTCGTCTAACTGTTTTACAATTAACGTTCATCGCATACGTGGTTTTATATCTATATTGTTGAATGAGATACTTTTCTGTGCATTCTTTAAAATGTTACAAATCTTTATTCTTTCTTACGTATGAAAGATTAAAATTCAAACAATTCAATATGGATGTTTCGAAATAACTTCGTGGGGAAAAATATTGAAGGTAAAATTGTATATTCTAATGGACTCTTGTGTGCATAGCTGACAGTAGGGATTTATATTTGTGAAGAATGTTTGTGACTAAAGTGTCTTAAAAATTTTACTGTTTGAAAGTGGAATCGACTGAAGCATACTGACTATGCTCATAATGCAACCAGTCCAAAAAAAAGAGAAATGTATAAAAAATATTTTTTCAAAGAACAGCCTTTGATACTATGCTTAGATTTATTGTGTTATTTGTCCGCAGTAGTGTTAAAAATAATTAAATGTTTTTGAAAACATTATTTCTGATTAATATAATTTCTACGAAAAGGTACAGTTTATCTATTTATGAAAGAGTATCAGTGCTTGTTGGACGTTTTCTCTCTTCAATGCCAATAAAGCTAATTTTTCTTTTAATTTATCAATTTCAATTACGGTATGAAATAAAAACTGGCATATTTTTGTTTCATTATGCCAATTTTATAGAAAAAATTTAAAATCGTCTTTATTTTTCATTCATTTACATCTAAATTGTGTTGAAAGTGTTCTTTGTATTAACTCATTATGTGTAAACATAATGAGTTAATACAAAGAACATAATTCGAATGAAACGTACCAAATTTGCTATTTGCGAAACATTCTTACAACTCAGGAAATATTTTATGTAAGAAAAAAAGTGTGTAATTTTAAAATCTATATTGAATTTTTTTAAAATAATAAAATATTAAATTTTGGTTTATTGCATCTGTTTATGAATTTAAAATTATTGATAATAAAACAACAACTGTCATTGTGAAATAATTGTGAACTGTGCTTCTGTATTAAAATATGAATTATTAACCTGTTCATGTTTCCACGACGTGCTTCCTCAAAAATTTCGTTCCCACACTTTAGCACGCGTAGACTCTGATAATACGTGCTAAAATAGAGTTCATTATTTTTTTAAACACCGGAGAGATGTTGTCAAATATCAAAATTACAATGAAAAGCAAATATGTAGCAAATTAAGCTGTTTAAAATTGACATTTTTATTTAAGAAAAGATTTTTTATTTGCCTTATTTAAAATTGATAACATTAATTTTTATAAGAAAAGATTCGGGGATGATTTATGGGAATAAAATACTATCCGCGCGATTTTATTTATTAACTTTCGTATTATATTAAAATCATACTGAACACGCACATTACATTATTGGTGATGATCTGGAGTAGATTTCTGAAAATGAAGGATATTAAATCAGGAAAGTATATGCGTGATTTTCCTGTCATTGAGAGGTTGAAGGGTAAACCCGAACGATAATATCAGAATTGATTCGTGCTATTTTTCAAAAAGATTTATTGAAATTTATCTAAAGCAACTTTTTCTTTTATATAAAGGTAGACTTTTTAAACCTGATTTATAGAAATGATAGTTATTGGTCTCTAAAAATTAATTTTTGACAACACTAAATTATTGTAAATATGTAATTTTTGAAATTCTTGTTTTATTTGAATATTTTATGTGTTTTTGTTTTGTGCACTTTTATAAATGCACACAAAACTATTATCTCAAAAACTTAACCATCTCGAAAAAAAAAAGATATAAATTTAATTAGTTCATGTGTCTTATATAAAGTAAAATTTTTATTTTTTATACATTTGCCCTAAAATTTTCAGCTTCCTGTACTTAGAAAAAGGTGTAATTGGGTTTTCGTTTCTTGATACTTTTTTTTCGAAGATTTCATAGGAAAATATTTTATTGTTGTAAATCTTAATTAGGCCGCTCATCCACACAGTTCTTTTCTTTCCTTTTTCTTCTGCTTTTTTTTTTTTACCAAGAAAGACAAAGAAATTGAATACTCTGTCTACAAAGACATGAAAAGCAAACAAATAAGAAATGTTGACTAGAACTCATAAGAGGTCAAGTTAGTATTGTCTGGGCATTGGCTTTTTCCAAGTGCTAAATAGTGCATGACGTTACAAGTTCCTTTTTTTTTAATTTATTGGATGCAAACTTGTGCTTCCAGGTAACTTTCAAGCAAGGTATGTCCGTGACTTTTTGGCATTGAAGTAATACGTATAATAATTTTTATTTTATTACTTTTTTACGATTTTCAACTATTAATATTCCAGTTGTGCAGTCGAGAGAATAGAATTTTTCTCACTGAAAGCAGTTTTCACGAAGAGAACTGTCATTCTTCTTCACCTTATTATAATTTTGATTTTCCCTTGTTCTTTTTTTTGGATCCGTATATTACAATAGCTGATAAAAAAGCAATTGGAACATGGAGAAAATAGTTATTCATGCAAAAATTTTTATCCACATTATGATAAATAGGTGTTATGTATACACTGAATTTTTTTTCACATTTTAAATTTACGATTCCACATAATTATTGTAAATACATATAAAAATTATTCATATATAGAATCATGAAATAAATTTTCTTTAATTGAAACTATGTATTTAAAATAGATAAAATTCTAAAATTTCTATGCTGGTAAAATATCGTGTTTGAATTTTTAGCTTGAATTAATCTGCTGATGATTAAAAAGCATTCTAAAAGTAAAAGGTGGATGTTTGTATTTGTTTTACTGATTCATTTGGAAACTCAGGAGAATGATTAAATATTGGAGAGTTTTTTTAATCACATGGCCAGTTATACCATAAGAGTAACGAAGAGTAATCAAATTAAATAATTTTAATTGTATTAGTTTTAATATTAGCTGGAGTTTCATTCTAGATTCAATAGGATGTGTGTTGATCTAATTTAAGATATTTTAAATTCTACATTTGAATTTTATTGTATGTTCATTACGTGAAAATGAGGTGATATTCTGATAATTTTCCTATTTAAGATTGTCAAAATGTTTTAATTATTCGATTGATTTTTTTTCTTCTACGCATAACGCATGTGTTAATTCAGAAATGTGAGTAAGCTCATGGCCAATGTGTGTGAGAATCCATCTTGCTGTTCGTTTATTTTCAAGGCGCTAGCGAGATTTAAATTTTGATTTTGAGCAGCAGAGTGTATTTGTTACTTTTGCCTTTACCAATTTTAGCGTTATTAATTGCATAATAAATAACATTTTTTGATTACAAAATTAAAATTGTAATCAATTCATCATGTTTGCTGTACAAGTGCGTTATTTTGGAAAAAATATTAAACGACTTTTGAATGAAAATTTAATCTACCAGAACTCGTTACTGGATGCCAAGCAGATTGAAAAATATCAAAAGGAAGCAGAAGAAAGCAAATATAAGGTTATATCATATAACCTTATTTATAAGGTTATATTATTTAACATAAATCTTATTTGTCCATTTCGAGATAGTAGTTCGTAAGCTTCACAGAATAACTTTCTTTAAACTCTTTGGTAAGTTAGTTGTTGAATGTTAAATCTTCAGCTCAATATTTATGAATGTTATCAGTGGTTTGGAATCCGCTTACCGTAGGTCTCGATCGAAATGACCTTCCTTTCCTAAAAGTGATCGTAGAACTAAACAACCAATCATTCTCCAACCTCTTGTAAAGAAATAAGAAACATAATTGTTATCTTTTAAGCAATCTGCGATAACAATTATATTTCTTATTTTTTTACATCCGCATCACTTAGAAGATCGCTTTCTTTAACTCTCCTCTGTATCGCTTAGAACGTTTTTTGTTTTTTTCCTTACCTTTATTTTTCTTTATTCTATTTTCACTATATTGATTATCGGCGTGATTTATCAATAATCAATGTAGAACTAACTGATAACTTTGTAAAATACTTAGTGCATTTGTGAAATAATCCTTATGTAGTTTTATAATTTGCAATTAATAATATAAAGCTAATTAAAATTAGTTGTTTATGTATTATTGACCATTCAGTTATCATTCTATTGGAAAAGTTTAAACACTTAACTGAAAGAAAATTTCTCTTGATATATAATAATTATATATAAATTTAATTTTCAGTGTGTACTATTGCTTTCAATTGTCTGTGGTAAAATTACTTAATGGGTGGCAAGTCGTTTCCAAAAATATCTTCGTAAAATGGAACTATAATATAAGCGAATTGCTAAAAATTCTCGATTTTTTTAACTGTTGGCTAGAAGATAGCTTTTTTTCAATTCTTTCTTTTATTTTACTTTATAAGTGTGTCTACAAAATAATTTATTGTCAGGGATGATCTTTGATATAGCTAAGGTAACCACATAAGTAGATCTTAACATTGTTCAATACAGTACTTTTTTGGGGATATTTTTCTTGCAAACACTGGAAACTACATGTTGAGCAACGATAATAGTTGAATTTTATTACTGAAAGGGAAATAATCATTACAAAATTTTTTTGAGAAATGAATTATTTTATAATTCTTTTATCTTAATCATTCTAACTGTATTATTTTAAATATCTTGGCTTTTAACTTGTAAAGTAAAACACAATATCTAAATTAAATGTTTTATTTTTAAAAAATAAAAAGGTGCCGTTTTTTACTTAGCTTAAAATCTTCTCTTTTTTTAGTTAATTTTCACCTTTCATGTGTTAAATTTAGCATTTTTTCCTGCTTATTTGTTTTTGCTTTTGCAGTTTTTAATTTATTCCAAAAATAATATTCGTCATTTCTGTATCAACATCAAAAGGCAAAAACAAAACTTTTGAATATGAAGAAAGGAAAAATTTAGTCAATGTCCTTTCTCTCGTTTTTCTAAAGTGCAGATTATCTAAAAAAAAGTTGTTATTATAATGATATGGCCATGGAATTTATAAGTACTGTTTTCTTTTGCTGTATTAGCTTAAGTGAGTATTACTCAAGATTAGCCTTTATTGTAATACAATGATTCTCGAAAATTGTCATATTTTTATTTTTCCGCTGTTTTGTCTTTCTTCCAACTAGATATACAACAAATAATAATAAATGCTTGTTACTCTACAGGAAATGTGCAGAATAATGTATAATTACAAATCGCATCATATTTCCGTATGTGCGAGATTATAAAAGACTTAAAAGTGCCAAAACGTGCTACTTTTTCTCTAATTCCAAAATTTTAAAAATACACATCGTTAAAAAATTTTAACTAATGCAATTTCAGAATTTATCGTTCAATCTTTTTTAAAATGTTAAGACAAAACATTGATGCTTAATGAAAATATTGCCCTATTATTTTATCATTTATACAAGATAGGTATATTATATACAAGGTTATTACACGGATTTATACAAGATATTTAAAAAGTGAAGACATATTTTAACGTTAATAATTCATAAAATAATAATCGATTTAATTTCGTAACATTTATAGTTAGATAAATTAAAAAAAGTTATGATCTTGGTCAATGGATTTCTACTTACCTTGGTTGTCTTTCTTCCGAAGGATATTACGGTTACAGCTATCGTTTAATGCCAGGTATTACCAAACAGTATTGTTATTATAATCCTGTTTGTCAGAGGTCACCAATTCTTGACGTTTTCCTTCTCTGTTTTCTTTATAAATTCCCAAAGAAAAAATCCTGTTGTATTAAATTAGATCTGGTTGCCCAAAATATGTAACCTTTGAAATGATCAAGGTAAGTTCTATATGCCAGAAGGAAATCGCTATGAAAATTTAAAGGGAATTATTTTAAGAATAATATAAAAATGTGAGTAATTTTATACTGTAAATAAAAGGGAGTTTTATAAATGTCGTATAATTATTTTTATCTTTGGGTTGAGAATTATTAAACATCCAAATGCGTAGAAAGCTCTAACATATTTGAAGGAATTTCTTGATGAAGAAATCATTATTAATATCTATACAGCAGTGATTCTTAACCTTTTTGTTTTTTCTATCGTCAAGGCACACTTATAATGATTGAAACTTTGGCGACACACAAAGATAAGTTTAAAAGTTGTTTACGTGCCAATAATACGATGCAAAATAGTTCATGATGATAATTTTGAATGTAAAATAAAATAATATAATATGTAGCACAGAGAAACAGCAGTACGTTTATTATATTACTCGTAGTAAAAAAGCATAATAATTTTTACAACGTACATTTTTAAAATTTGACGGCACACTTTAAAAATTTGGCGGCAAGCAAAAGTGCTGCACCAAAGTATTTCAGAATCACTGATCTAGAGTAAAAAGAGCAAAATACTCATTAGAATTTCAAAAATATGAAATAATAATCTGTGTGAATGCATTATTTTTTAAACATTAAAGTTCCCAATACAATGTACTCAAAGAAAGATAAATAAATTTTATTGAGTGATTATTTAAAGTCACCAGAAGAAGAGGACGACCGAAACTCCGATGGCGTGACTGCCTTGAAAACAACCTAAAAACACTAAAAGTGACAAACTGGATCACCTTATCCAAAAGTAGGGGGTCCTGGTATGCACTTCTGAGGAAGGCAAAGGCCCACCCTGGGCTGTCAGGCCAATGAAGAAGAAGATTATTTAAAGTTGTCCAATTCACCGGTGCTAACGCTGTGGGCTTCAATTCAACAGTTTGTGGGATTGATTCTCTCTACTCAAGCATGGATATTTATAATGGTTTCGAAATCTTCTTTAATATCAAGGTCATATCCAACTTGTTGTGCGCAAGAAGTTATTGCAAAGCGACAACAAATCAAACTGGACGAGCATCTTTACATTAAAGTCTTATAACGACATTCACTGAATTCATACTTTTCAATTTTTTCACAATTGGTGTTGTAAGATTAAAGAAAGTACAGATTGAAATGATTAATGGTATTCAGGAATATGATTAGTAATGAGAAATAGTAAAATATATCAGAAAACCATTGATATTACTAAGATTATTAACTCAAATTAATGAGTTATGTGATTTTATATTTTCAATAACTTATTTGATCAAAAGAAACAGAATTATATATTTAATCCATTGCATGTTTCTGAAGATTTAAGTTTTCAATAGCGCATTATACTGCAGCCTTTTTAAATTAGAAAATACTTTCCTTTGTTCATATTTTAATTTTTTTATAACCTAACTTATTTTCTCATGCATTTTCAAGATAACTTATCTAGACTGTTTGATAATTTCGAACATACTTCAACATACTATAGATTTTCGTAACTTTAATTATACGTTTCTTAACATCTGTTTAATGTAGTTTTATTTTTTTTGGGGGGGGGGTCTTTTTAGCTGTAAAACAAATTTTTCTCTTTGTTTCGCAAAAAATCTTCAGTAGCTTTTCTAACAAGCCACTTTTTCTTTGAGAACTCGTGTTTAACTGCTACTTTTACCACATGAAAGTATGAAGCATAGTTTTATCAATTTATCAAGTGGATCAGGATATTGCTGACAGTAAAGAATCGGAAGAAAAAAGAAGTTATGAAAATCTGATATCTGTTTGGATCTTTTTCTAGAATTTTTTGGAACGTTTCTGAGCATCATTTTCGCCAGATAAGAATGTATAAAAAATATTCCTTTTCTTTTCTGAGTCATTTGTTTCATTTTTTATGTAAAAAGAGTATTCAGTAGAATATTGAATTTTATTTTGCTTTAATCTTGCTGTGAAAAATTAAACTTAACTCATCAACTGATGATAAATCTTAAAAATATGAAACTAAAATATTTTATTGAACTGCATACAAGAAAGCATTTTTATTGAGTTTTCTAAATATTTATTCAGTTAAAAATATATGTCACGAATACCTTGAGACTTTTAACAATGTGAATGAAGAATTTGCAATTTAACAACATTTTGTTTAGCAATTGTATAATGAATGATTTTTTAATGTTCCTTGAAAAATTCGCACTTTCGTAAACTTCAATATATTATAATTATAATAATAAAAAAAGCTATTTACATGTGTTAAGATTTAACTGATGAAGAATAATAAATGTAATCATAAAATCGAAAGTTTAGAAAAAAAATATGAATTTTAGAAGTTTAGCTCTGCATCTCTGCTTTTTGGGGATTTCGAGTTAAAATCAGTTTTTTACTTAGTTTAATTTTATCGTTAAAGGATGTTATGATTGTTTATTATGATGTTATGGCTGATTTTGAAACTCCTTGCTTTTGATATAAGTTGGCAACTGAATAGTTGAGCTCTGGATTCAATTCCTGTTTTCCGTAGAAGTTCCACTTTGATTGTGGTTGTTGCAATGATTCTGACGACCGCGAGATGTTGCTACTGAGGTAGCGAAACTAGTTTAGACTAGAAACTACAGAAGACAGAAGCGGACGCTGTTCTGGTGGATTCTGAAAAGATGAAGAATGGCAGGACTGTTTAGAATGCTGGATTCGTGTTTTCGTGTATAAATTTTCGTGTAAATTTATTTTGAGTTCTATACAATCTAGAAGATAATAATTGACTGCTACAATTATGTGTACTAAATTCGCGCTAAATCCACAAATTCTTTTTCTGCGAGCACTCGGTTACGAGTAAATATCATGGTCCTAAATCTCTATGCGAAATTGATCAATTTTCGTCATTAACATTGCTATGACTCTTCTTAAAATTATTTTAAGAATCTTTTAAACATGAAATGCAAAGATAAATCTCTGGACTGAAAATTTTTAGATCAAAATTTTTTTAAAATTTATTTTTGATAGGCCTTTATTCACAAAATTGTATTATGGTGCATCATCCAGCTATAAATGTTTAAGTTAAGTTTTAAAAATGCTCTACAATTTAAAAATAACTTTAATTTAGTTATTAAATATTATGACTCCTCATTGCTATTATTTAGTAAATTGATAATGAGAACATAGGATTTTTATGTTATTTTAAATGTTTAATTTTTTAAAATTCATTGGTTGAATAAAGATGAAAACGTCTTCTTAACAAGCTTAGATTTCTTTGATTGAATTGTTAATTTCAAGATGTAAGTAATAAACTTTCAATTAATATTTGTTTATTTTTTACCCGTGTTATGAATTTTAGCTTGTTAATTTGTTTTTAAAATATTGAAATTTTTTTATCCAATTTGCATTGGTTCCAAAGAAGAGTAAAATATTTTAAATTTTATCTTTAATTTAATTTTTTATATGTCAGCAATTTTTCATATTTTTTCTTTTAAGCATGCTTATATTTCTTTTTTCAAATATGCTTTGAAATTTATGTATGGGTGATTTTTAACTCGATATTTTTACCAGTTAAATATTATTCAAGACATAAAAAATATAAAAATATACATTCTCAATCCACATACTATGGTAATGGTGGAAAAAAATTTGATTTTTCAGATTATAATTATACTTGCTTATGGAAGTTGTATTTGACTTGTATTGAATCGAATTTGTCCTGATTTTCAGATCTGTGACGGAACTTCATGTTATGAAAATAGAACATTGTTTACTTCTGTCAAGTCAAAACGAAATGACATATACATAAATCTCAGTGAAATATGATATGGGCTGAACAATTCGCGGGCGAAGCCTCCCCTCTAAACCTAAAGGAAACAGTGTTGTATACATTGAAGAATACGGTTTGTGAGAATTTTCAATTTTAGAGCCTTGACACCATGTTGAATATATCAATGGAGGTATTCATTTTTCCCACGAAATATTCCAGAGAAAAAGAACAAATAAAAATGAAAAACAGCGTGGTAAAAAGAAGAAAGAGGCCAACCGGAAACACGTACTTTTCTCTGCTCTTCTCCCCACTTCCGGCAAATAACCAGTTACCTATAATAACATGGGAATTACCAAAAAGAAACAATTTTTTGATTTCTTTTCCCTCTTTTAATCTTTGCCAGTTTAAAAATATAATAATCAGATCTTGTGTGCGTGTGTGTGTTACGCCAATTAATTTATATTTTTCTCATGATGTATTTTACGTTAATCTGATATAATGGGAGTAAGATTTATGTATTGATAAATTTATTTACTTTATTTCCCAAGCAATGCGGAAGAACTTATTCGAAATGGAATGCTTACCAATATATTTGTGTTGTTTTGAGCGCTCATTCTTGATTAGTTTTGTTTGCGTAAAATAAGTTTCGAATTCTTTTGAGGAATTTTTAAACTTCTTGCTTATATGTATATACATTATTTGAAAAGAAAATTCTAATTAAGTATACTTTTTAACTGAATCTGTCGCCACGTAGATGGATTAAAAATTAAATGTGCTGCAGTTTATCTTTACTCAAGCATAATTTGGATGCAAAATATTAAGTCCATTATCCAAACTTTTCTTTTATAAAATGTTTATTTTATGGTTATAATATCATTTTTTATACGAAAGGTAATAATTTTGAACTTAAAATTTAAGGGATTTCGAATTTCTAAATATCCCAGTCGTGTGTTGGCAATCGAACTCATCATTTGTTTAACTGAACGCCAGATCACTATCCATTTGTCGTCAGCTCGATACTCTGAAATATATCAATGATTTAATTTATTAGGACTTTTAAACAATGCTTCATAAAAAGTTGTAACAAGTTTTAAACTTGACTATTAATTGGCTCATCAAAATAACTAAACTTCATTTTCGTTAAGAGATTTTACAGATTTCCGTTGGCAACGTTCAGAATATAGACTAATATATTGGAAACTGCCCTAAAACGATTGGTTTCTTTTGGATGCCGTTTATTGGTTTGATTTATTTTTACATATATTTTTGGTACTTTTCCATTATACTCCCGCTTTTGATCATAAAGAAATAGCAATTTTTTACGGAGAAGCGAAAATAATATAACGTAGATGTAATGATTTTATTGGCTTAAAATTTTATTTTTAATTTAATATATACTAAATCAAAATTTTTGTGCAAAAGTTGATTAAAAAATGATAAATTATGGTAAACAACCTAAATGCTAAACAAAGCTAAAGCTAGTTGGTGCAAAAGATTGCTTGGGGATAATTTTTCGATTATAAGAAGCATTACGATCACAAATCATTAAGGCAAAAAACAACTGAATACAGCAAAATGTGATTTTGTCACATTGAAAAAAAGGTACTATTTATTACATTATACGTACACGGTCGATCACCGATACGATTACTAAACAGTTTCCGCCAAAAATAAATATTGGCGTTTAAATAAGTTTTATCAATAAGAGATAATTGTTTAGTTTATAAAATATAAATAAAATGTTTGTATTATTTTTTAATAGTTTTTGAAAAGGTAAACGTATACATGATGCTAGTAGATTATTTAAGACAATAATTTACGATTTTTTCTTTTACGTTACGGTGATTATCAAAAGCCGGGATATAATGGAAAAGTACCATATTTTATTATAATGCTAATATTTAATTGTAATAAAAATAATTTTTTTAACCGGGCTCTGAATTTAGTGACAAATACTTAATTGCTCTTGAGAATGATGTAATTTAAATAATTTATAATTGAACACATATTCATTTATAGTTGTTCACTTTTTTCTTTTTTATGCTAATACTAATTCATTCTACTTTGTGTAGAAATTGTAAAGCAATATATGTGTGATCTATATTGCGAATAGAATACAAATAAGCTAATAGCTTTTTTTGTTGTAGGAGATAGTTCAAAGTTATTAAACACGTAGAGAAGTTACAATTTCGAAGAGAATAGAGGAAGAGCATATCACACACACACACACAAGCTTATTTCATCTTGGTTAAAAAAAATCGCATAAACAGCTTGTTTGAATCTTGATTTCGACATTTTAAAGATGTTAATTATCGAAAACGTAGCAACCTTCCATTGAAAGGCAGATATGAGGATTTGTGATTAGCAACTGCGATTCATCTCAATCAAGAAGTAAACTTTTCTATTCTGAAATATTACAAAAAAATGTTTACTCCCAACGGAAAAGATTCAATAGCCAATAAGATAGATGTCCCATTTATTGAACCAGAGAACAAGGGTAAACGTGTATTGAAATACATGACTGTTGAATAATAAACACGTAGCCTTTCTTTGGAAAATTGCGACGAGAGTTGGCAAATGGATTTGCTCCGAAACACAGGAAACATTGGATGATTCCTGCCGTATCAACACCAAAACTAGCTACTCATTGCAAAAAAGTTCGCTTAAGTAGGATTTCAAAGGTTTGTTCTGAATGAATTGCTGAAACTGATGTAAATGTAATTGGTATGTTACTCATCGATGTTTCTTGGCATATTATCTATGAAGTATTAACAATTGTGTGTAGTTAATATAATACCTCTTGTGTTGTCAGTGTTTAGTTTTAAGGTATCCACTGCGAATAGATTTCGTTTATTATGCCGCCTGAAACAATGTCTACTCGTCATTGAAAAAAATATCGTGTATTCGATCCCCACCTCTGGCTTAAGTGCCTAGTACTTCAGAATCTACTTTAAATGACAGGTTCTTTGTGTGCCAAAATGACCGTTAATCGACAAACCATTTGTGCAAAACTGTATATTATTGATTCTTTCAATGTGGTAATTTGGTGTCAATAGAATATTTATATCATTGGGTGTTTGGCTCGTTGCTCAATATTATGCAACACATTGCAATGATTTCTGTTGAATCATTTGATATCTTCACAGTCTCAATTCACAATTAAATAAAATTTATTACGTGCAATTTTTTTCTAACCCGACGATCTTTCCAATCAATCTATAACTTGAGCGGATCTATCTTTCTTCCTGTTTTATTTGTTTCAACAAATTACCGACACACGTAAATATTGAACGATGTTTTAGCACCGCGGTTTTAAAAACATGTTGATTAACTGGATTGATTAAAAAAAATAAAAACATGTTGATTAACTGGATTGATTAAAAAAAATAAAAACATGTTGATTAACTGGATTGATTAAAAAAATAAATTTTTCAAACCAAGAATTATCGTTTCTATAAATTTGCGATTGATATATTTGCAATTGTTACTGGAACTTGTCAGTTATGAACACTTTCAAACCTTAATCTGATTTTTAAATATTAAATATTCTCAACAGAGGAATTTTGAATAATATTTTTTATATCATTTATAGGGAAAATGAGTGTTAAATTATGAATAATCTTTCCCATATGGGATGCTTCCCATCCCGCTTATGGAATTTGACGTTTATCCTTACAAATTTGAGAAGTTGTAAAATTTAGCTGTCTTTACAATACCATAAATAACTTTGACCTTTTTTGATATTGTAGTTTCAATAATGAGCAATTGCATTTTTGCGTTTTATCCATAAAACTAAACTATAGCTTAAAAGTTAGCTATTAATATAATTTAAAAAAAATGAAGATAAATAATAAAAAGAAGTATACTCACAATGTTCATGATCTTTTGGTTACAAATTTACAATAAAAATATCAAGTTCTTGTTTCCCTCTTTTTTGGGGATATGAAGTGGGAGGAAGGGAGTTTCTCGCGTTCTCTCTCAAGGCATAGGTCCGAGTTTCGATCTCCGGAGTGGGCAAGGTCAACAACTGAGTACCAAGCATGTTTGGGAACTAAACACTGGGGATTTCGCGTTAGATTCACAACTAAGCAGGATATGCTTCGCAGCCCAGGGGCCGTTTTCAGGAAAACAGATATGGGCACTGTGTTAGCCTGGGCCCACATATGGGCTGTCGTGCCACAGGTATAATTTAGAAATAATAGAAGGTGATAACATAAAGATATTCATTTGAATGTTATTTTTAGGTGTAAATATGCTTGTGTGTATATATTTATTTGTTGATTAAGTATATTTGAAAAAAAAATTATTGATTCAAGATTAAAATGTATCCTTTTTTGTAAAAAAAAAAAAAATAATAATAAAATTGTGAATGGAATATTAATTGATATTGATGTGTAGATTTTTAAAATTTTTAAATGTTATTTGCAAATTTCAAACAATTGTGATGACAAAATCAACTTACGGGAAACATGATCTCAATAAGGAAAATTCTTTTTAATTAATAAGAAACATTTATTATAATTAATTAATGAAATAATAAATTTTAGCATTAAAATATGATGTAAAAGAAAATAGAAATACGTTTTAAAAATATTGATAACGGAAAATCTAGCGTAATTATAAGTTTATCAAATATAAATTTGTTAAATTTATAAATTAAATAAACTAACTTTCTCTATAGCATCAACAGCAATGTTTTATACATCGGCTACAACTAAAGTTATTCTTGAATATCTTCGTATTTTTTTGTATAAGAATGCAAATGTTTTTATTTTCTGAATCAATTGATAACATGTATCTATCAATTGAACTTTGTCCTGTCACTTGCATGTATTTTGTTTTAATAAAAGTTGGTTGAGTTTTATAGGAATCTCCAGTCGATAAATGATAGTAAAAATTAATATTTTATGGAGTCAAATAAAATTATTGCATACTTTTTTTCTTTACAAATTCATGACTTTATTTTTAAGGAGATTATTTTTTTGCGATTTCTTTTGTTGCAATTATTTGAAATGTTCAAAGATTTATTTGATTGACATTTTATTTTTAATTATTAAAAATAATTAAATGGTAAAAATTAAATTGAAATTTTAAATTTTTACCCCAATTTAATTCATAATTCACGAAATATTTGTGTTCGAAAGAAAAATCTTTAAGTATTTTGAGATTTATTGCTCTAAATTTAAAAATAAAAACAAGTAAAAATTTATTTTTACTTGTTTTATATTATTTTACATTGCTTATATGTGTATATATATATATATATATATATATATATATATATATATATATATATATATATATATACACACACACACACACACCATGCAATTGTAAAATTTATTTTATAATTACATAGTATTAAATTACAAATTTACCTAATTTTTTTCCATACATATTTTTCAATGTGATACTCAGTAGATTGCGATCGATTTACACTTTAATTTTTTTATCAAGAAATATCATTGACTAGAACTAATTCCACGGACCTGTAATTTGTGCTGCATATCTGTAAAACATGCCAGTCTTTTTAGTAAAATGAAATATATAATTTTTTTTTATATATTTAGGTATTAAATACAAATGTGATTCACTGAACACAGTATTTGAAAGGTTGAAGTGTGATTTTGTAAAATGAACGATTGCAATAACTAAGTGATAAAGGCATTGTTTTCTAGTAACTGACAATCATCCTGTTTCTATTCTCCCCTAGCCATAACGTGCTAATTCTTGGAAAACAAAATTTTTACAGTATTTAGTTACAAAAGATATTAATTAAATGAAATTAATTTGGAATATTTTAAAGAAATGGAGTTAATAGAGAATGTCTTCTGTTATCAAAAAATATTGTAGTTTCAGTTTCTCATTTTTAAGTGTTTATGTACACCTTAAAGGATATATTCAAATTATTTAATATGAAATAATTAATTGGCTTTATAAATATTATAATAACTTTTATAAAGCTATTTTATCTATGAAACCCAGTACTTTTTGTTTCTTAAAAAAAGTTACAATCTTTTAGCTTTGCTTACACTCTTAAAATATTTTCAAAATCAAACTTTTTTAAAGCTATATAGTTTTTCTTGTTTTCATATTTACATCTAATTGTTTATTCACTAAGAAACATAGTTTCTTATTATATTAAATATATATAATAACTGAAAAATTTCCTTATGCTTTTTATAGCGTTGGTTTTGTTTAGAAATTATTATATTTTCCTGGAAAAATTGCCTGCTATTTATTATTACTGTTTTTTCATTTATATGGTATATTTTTTTATAAAAAATATTATTTTTGTACAATTCCATTATATCCATGTACGATAATCATCCTAGCAAGAAAGAAAAAATCACAATTACTCTTGCAAATATTTGTGTCATGTATTGTTTATAAAGCTCAAAAATTTTAAAATCTACTAAATATAGTACAAACAGTTTATTTGAATTTTATAAACTAAATAATTATTGTTTATTGACAATTTGAAATGTAAGTTTTACTGTCATTGGTACCACATTTTATAATTTTTTGCATGAATATTTTGTAAATTATATTCAGCCAAAATGTGACTTATTTTATGCCAAAATGTTTTACATGAAGAATATAAAACTTCAAAAGGAACAGATTCTTTAATTTTAAAATATTATAAAGAAAAAATAAAACCATTTAATATTCATCTCATATTTTGAAGATAGTAGTGTATGTAAAGATGCTGCCACCGATATTAATAAAGGATATTTTTATTTGTAGACATTGGCTTCTCCTCAACCCATTCACTTTGATTGAATGGATTTCTGTAAAATGGATTTCTGTATTTCAATTCCTGTGGGATTTTTGTGCATTTTCAGATTGTCCAATCTTTTCTTTCAAATGACCCTTAAAGAAAAAATATCATGTTGACTAACAAATAAGCCACACAAAAATAAGGAATGGTATGTTACATACACTTGGGTGGCGTTATCATCAAATCACATGATTTGGAAATTAAATATAGTATCCAATGATGTGCTAATTGAAATTAAAAATATACTTTGAATCAGATAATTATCCAAATATGGTATTTATAATTAACATATTTAAATTTAAAGTGTCAAATTTTGTCTTCCTAGTATTAATGTTTGCATATAATACTTATATATATATTTTATCTACAATATTCAGATTATGAGTATCATTTTACCAGATTATTTTATTTATTTTAATAAAATTTATTATGATGAATAATAGTAAGTAATACCATCTTGCATTCATTTTCTTGCCAATTTTTTCTTACTTTTTACTTTATTTCTAAGTTGCATTTTCTTTTAGATCTCTTAATATGGAGCAAGAAGCTAAGCAAAAAGAAAAAGAGCGGAATGGACAGCCAGATAACAGTGAGTACTTAAATTTTGGCATTTAGATATATATTATTGATAGATTCTTAAAAAAAGTTTACAAATATTTTGCTATAAGTAAAAAATAAATTAAAATATCTTTTTTTTTTTTACATGATTAACAAATTTGTTCAGCCCTTTATGCAAGACTAATTTGTTTAACCTGGCTTGGTTGAAATCAAGTTCATGACCATAAAGTCTTAGCAGGTGTTTTCTCATTACTATAAAACCTTGTTATAAATTAATCAAGTTAAAAAGGGCATTATGGCCTATTGGTAAGACTGCCCTCTTATGAGGGGAAAGTTCTAAATTAGTTCAAAGTCACTGTTGAATGATGGGAGATGAATATTGCTCATTTGTTTTCTGCATGCACATCTACTAGGGAGAGGCCGCAGTAATCTTGTTGCTTAAGCCATGTTTCTCATGATCATAAGGTAGTGAGTTCAAATCCTGACTTAACAAAAAATTTGTTATGTTCATCAAAGGTGGCTGTAGTGCATTAAATAGGTTATGGTCCAGTTAAAAAGAGGTAGCTGTTCAAGTATTAGGAGGACTTCTGTTAGTGTCCCTGCTTTTAAATTACTAAGATTCCCATCTGGCTGCTTCCACTAATTGCTCACCTTGGGTTAGGTACAGGGGAATTTGGTTCAACAACACATCTACTAGGGAAAATGCTTCAGAGTTTTCTATGTTTCCTTCCTTGTGACAAATAAATACTTCTTATAATAATATCTCATGTTAATATGTATAACAAAAGTCTGTAATCTTTTGTATTCCTATTTTGCCTGTTTCTCATGTTGTAGCTAATTGCATATATTTTCCTAGAATTCTATTATTTAAATGAATATAGAAGAACATATTTTAATTCTTGAACATGTTCAAACATTTTGACTTTATTTTTTAAAATTGTCTTGAGGGAATTTTCATTGTTATTAATATGGTCATTTTTAGTAATTTTTAAATTTTTTGTCTAAATGCATGTATTTTTATTATTATTATTTTTTTTTTGTAAATCTTATAACACATTGTCATACTTACCAACCTTGGAGAAAAGATAATCAGTGGATTCCACTGATTTTGAGGTAGAAAATCAGTTGACAGTACTAGTGACATTTTTACTTGAAGCAGAAAGTTTGAAACAGTAGTACCACAAAAAGACAGTTTTACTCTTTAGATTATACATTTTGAGAATGATTTGTGTTAAATATATTTTAATAAAATATTCACCAATCTCATAAAATAACTATGAAAATTTAAAGAATATACTACATGTAAAAAATATAAATAAACAACATTTATGTCCCAATATTTATTTTATAGGTCAATTTTTAGTACACTTGTGCAATTTATAAATATTAAATTTGTGCATTTTATATTTTTATGTAATTTCATAACTATAAATAAATTTAATTCAGTGACAAATACTTCTAAGAATACAGAAGTTATCAAATACTTTGTATATATATATATATATATATATATATATATATATATATATATATATATATATATATATATATATATATATATATATATATATATATATATATATATATATATATATATATATAATAATAATAACATACAATAATAACATACATTTGAAATTCGAATAACTCATAGCAATTTATTTTTTTCATTCATTGCTGACTTAGCATTTTTTTAGAAATGAATTTGTGAACTGCTGTTCAAAACATTTTTTCTCATTTTGAGAATATTTAGCTATAATTAAATTTTCTAAATTTTCAGCAGATAGCTACTAAAACAACTCAATAGACATTTTTCCAACAAAATTTCGACTGTTTTTAAGTTTTTTACTGAAATTGCCAAAAATTAGTACATTTTCATACATTATCAGGAAATTGGGAGAAATGATGAAAAATCAGGAGTTTCCCAATAAAATCAGTAATGTTGACAGCTATGCATTGTAATAAAAGTTTTAAAAGCAGTAAATATCAATTTTTATTAACATCATAATTTTTGGTTTTTGATGGCTTTGATTATTTTTATTATCTTTGACTTATGATGTTTTAATTTTTATGTGTTTCAACTGCTGTTTAAGTCTGATTTTTTTTAAAAATCAGGAAAAACAAAGAAAAATATGAAATAGATTTCCTTTGGAAAGCTAACACTTAATTATTGTGATAAAATATTTCTCATTTGATCCATTTATAATAATTGTGACTTTTAAAAATTATTAAAATAATAAATTTTAAATTATAATAATATTATTCCCAATAAATTAAATTATATAATGTACTGGGATTGTTATTTAAAATCTATTTTAAATATAATAAAAAGAAAAAAAATTAAAATTTAATCTATTTTTATTTAAAGTAAATTGATTATCAGAAATATTTTGTATCTTTTTATTTATTCATATCATATTTTCAGATTTGTTTTCATAATTAATTTTAAAATTAATTCACTTTATGTTATTCACTTTATTTATTTTTAATGTTTCTAACTCAAGAATTTCATCCTATTAGTTAATTTTTGTTTTTAAAATAAAATGGTGAAAACAATAAATTTTAAATTTATTCTGTAAGTTTCTAAAAAATGGCCTCCCAAGTTAGTTTTGATGAATAATATTTTTTCCAAATGTGCATGAAATTTTATTTTTCTGAACCTTCAGCAGTTTGTCAACTTTTATCATACTGTTCAAAATACATGTATTTAATCATGCTAAATTATTTATTTTATGCCTTTTAAACATTTCTTTTTTTATATTGATAACTTGAATTTGTTATGCATTTTGAGACTAAGATAATAAATTTTACTTAAAGATTTTGATTTTATTACATTTATATAGTTATTTTTTAAATTACATTTAATATACATTAGATTTTTTTTCTATTAGCATATATCTTTCAGTCAATTTTATTTGCAAGATTAATATTATAATAAATTTATAAGAGTTTTGCACAGTTTTTAGACTTTATTTTAATCAAATTTATTGAATATAATGTAAGAAATTTTTTTTGAAGATTGGTTGCATTTAATTTTTAAATTTTGTTTTAAGTTTCTAATAGAATACTTTTTATCATAACTGAAAATAATCCACTTTTAATTTTCTTATAATTATTAAAAATGTGGATTTCAAATTTCTAATCATCAATAATTGTTTTATTTGTGTTTATGTATATAAAATAGTTTTCCTTGTAGATGTGCAAACTTTAGACACGATGCAGGCATTGTGTCTTCCACTAGGAGCATCTATTTCTCTTCTTGTTATGTTTTTCTTTTTTGACTCTATGCAGATGCTCTTTGCTATTTGTACTGCAAGTAAGTACCATGATTTTTTAATTCTTTGTATTACTTAAGATTACTTATTTTTAAGATTATTTTTGTACTTTCTGTAATAATATTAGGCATTTTTAAGATGTGTGTGTGTGTTTAATCAAAAATTATTTTTTAAATATCTATTATGTTTTAAACTGCATTGAGATGATACTGAAACTGCCATGATATTGTTTTTACATTAATTTAAGAAATTATTTTCTAGTATTTTAAGATCTTTTCATCTGATATTTCTTGTTGAAATAATTAATAATTATTGAAGAAGACACAATTTACACATTTTTAAGGTAAAATATACTGTCCTTTATTTATTGCTTTGGGGTGATAATAAAATTTCATTCATAGATATTATTGCTCTCCATTTTATAAAGAATTGTATTATATATTTAATTTATTTATTTTTAATTTATAATCTATATGTAAGAATTTAATTGAATATAAACATTATTTGTTCTTATAATGAGAAAGGTGTTTTAGTTTGTTAAATTAAAAACTAAGTGTTTCATTTCACTAGAAGTCCTGTGGCTCAGTGGTAGCGTTCAGCACTCCCAAGCCGAGCTGGCAGCCAAATGGTTAGCGCTCTTGCCTTCGGTTCAACAGTTCGTGGGTTCGAATCCCACCTTGGGCATGGATGTTTGTAGTGGTTTGGAATCCACTTTAAACCGTAGGTCCCAGTCTAATTAGCCCTTGTGTGCAAAAAATGACTGTTAAGTGACAAACAAACCAAACCAAACCAGCACTCCCAAAGCAAATGTCCAAAGTTCGATCCTCAGACTGGGCAAGGTCGACTCAGCCTTTCATCCCTTCAGTGGGTCAATAAACTGAGTACCAAGCATGTTTGGGAATAAAAATGCTGGGAATTTTGCATTAAGTGGACCAACTAATTGGGATATATGTTTCACACCCCAGACCTCTCAGTCAGGAAAACAGAGATAGGCACTGTAGGTCTTTGCCCACATGGGTTGTCGTGCCATAGAGAGAGTTTATTTCACTAAACCATATATAATTTTTAGATTCTAAGGTTTTATGATAACTTTTGATTCAAAGTAAAGTGAGTAATATACAATCAACATTTTAGTTAGCATTTTCTCAAAACAGTATTTTGATGCATACCTAATGATCCAAATGCAGTTAAAAAATTTTCACTCAAATATTTATTACAAGATTGATATAATTAAGATGACTTTACCAACTAAACTTGTATGCATATAAAGTTTAATTTTTGATCAAATATTATCTTATTAACTCTTATAAAATTATTTTGATTAGTCAGCAGATATTATCATCATCATGCCTTATGAATTTTTTTATATTCAAAAATAATATTGAAATAACTAAACTTATCTTTTAATGTATGTGCTGATTGATAAAATATTACTTATGTACAGTATTGTATGATTTTGATATTTTTCAGTTATAGCAACCATAGCATTAGCATTTCTATTATTGCCAATGTGTCAGTATATCATTCGACCTTGCTCTGATGGAAATAAGTAAGTTATATTTTTAAATTATAATTTTGATATAAATAATATCATACTTTTTAAATTAAAAATATTTTTGATTTTACAATAGCTTACATCATTGCTGTAGAGTAAATTAAATATAGTTTTTTTTGTTTTATTTATATTTAAACTATATATTTATTTAAATATCATAAATTTATGTTTTATAATTGCATATAACTGAAAGTTAAAAAAACGTAATTTAGTTTTGTTTAAATTTTGAAAATGATATTAAAATATCTATTTTGAGAATATTTAAAATGAAAAACTTATTTAACTTTGGATACTCTTTTTTGCATTTAAAAAAATGGAAATTCTTCACTGTAAAATACCAACTAAATTTTTATAAAATATACAATTCAAGCTAAATGGCATGAAGTGTTTTATAACATTAGCTTTATCGCTGAAATCATTTTTAAATTCAAAGTATTCATAAGCATGTTAATTTAGTATTTATAAAGATGTTTTTAACTTAGAAAATTTGTTTTTAAATATCATTATCATAAATTTTAATCATAAATCAAAAATTTTCAGGATATCATTTGGGATGTGTGGTAGATTCACTGCAGCAGAATTGATTTCATTTGCTTTATCAGTAACAATTGTTTGCATCTGGGTTTTAACTGGTCATTGGCTGTTAATGGATGGTAAAATTTTCTTTTCTTTCTTTTTTTTAGAAATCATATTTACTTTGTCTTTCAAAAAACATTAACTGGAGTCTTTGTTTAGGCAGTAATATACTGAAACATGCTTTTGTTGGAGGAATAGTTTTTTAAATGTTTTAATATAGTAAATGTTTTCTTAATGCATAAATCTGACTGTTTGCTGAAAGTTGTGCCAAGCTGGTAGCTGAATGGTTAGCGCTCTTGCCTTCGGTTCAACAGTTTGTGGGTTCGAATCCCACCTTGGGCATGGATGTTTGTAGTGGTTCGGAATCCACTTTGAGCCGTAGGTTTCAGTCTAATTAGCCCTCGTGTGCAAAAAATGACCGTTGAGCGACAAACAAACAAAACTTTCTGGAAGTTGTATCAGAAATTATCACTTACTTTATTTTTTCTTAATTCATTTTGTGCTTTAAATAGTTCAGTTAAACGCAAGCATTAAATAAATGCTTGATTCGATTCTTAATGGAAATAATTTGTAATATCTTTTAAATTTCTATAACAATTTATTTTCAAAATTTAAATGATGAGAAAAAAAGATTTTAGTCTTAAAAAATCATGGGTGATTAAGAAATATTTTATATTTTCACGAAGAAAAAGATTATACACAATTCAAATGGCTATATCCATATGAGTTATAGTTTACAACTTAACGTTACTCTTCTATTAATTACAAGTGAAATAATTATATATAATAATTATTTTGTAAGTTTAATAATTTAAAGACACATTGATTAAAAATTTTATTTTTGTAACTTTTTGTTTTTCTGAAAAACAAGGCCAACAGATTTTCTTGTTCTATTTATTCTCTGTGATAAAAGTTTTTTAAAAGTTTAATTTTATTTTTTTAAAATATTCTTACTGTAAGATTTTCTAAACATCAGATGCCGAGCTGGTAAATACATGTTTAGCATTCTAATATTCAATTCAACATTTTGTAAGTTTATTTCCTGTCTTGACCTTCAATACATAAATGGCTTTGATCCCTCTTTCAATTTTAGAGCCCTCATGCTCAAAAAATGATTGTTGATAAACTAAACAAATCATCTAAACAAGAAATGAGACTTTGATTAAAGAATTATATGGAATTGCATTAAAACTTCTTGAGAAGTGCTAGAGAACAGATTTTATCTGCTATTGGACAACTTAAACTCTCAGATCATACCTATGGCTTTTAATTCTACAAGTCTAGAAATTGATCCCCACCATTGACTTGAGTGTTCGTAATGTGAAGTATTTTACAAAATGTGAGAATGAAAAGTATTTTATACTAAATTCTAATTCATTTAACTCTTGTATTGATAAAGTAACTATAAAGTGAAAAATGATCAAAACTAATCCTTTTGTGTGATAAAGTGTATCTGAAATTGAAATTACTTGTTTAAAATATACAATTGTATTTTTAAATTTTATAACATGTAGTATCTTTATTTATTTAGACACAATTTTTACTATGAAACATAACAAATGCTATTTCATTAATTACAGAAGTTAGAGGAAGACTGAGGAAATAAAACCTAAAAATTTAAACTCTTCAAAATTTTTTAATTTGCAACTTAATTAAAGGCTGTTGACTTCATTAAGGGTTGTTATCTGGTCTGTTCTTATTTACTGAATTAATGTTCGTCATGAATAACCATTGATCATACCTATATTTTTGATTTGGAGCAAATTGTAATAAACTCATTTGTATCAGTTATTCATGATTTATGTATCGTTTGATAATTTTTGAAGTTTCTTGGTAAATTTAAACCCTTATAAGATTATTTTTTGCAAAATTGGTATCTTTTCTAAATTGTAACAACTGTGTGACCAAAAATGTGGTAGGTTAAATTGATTTGTGTAAAATTATTGTGCTATTCACAATATATAATTTTGTGGTGTAAATAACACAGAAATGCACTTAGAGCAAAAGTTTCAGTAAGCAATGCAAAAAGAGAAAAATAATTAAAATGGATTGCATGTAATTCAAAATTTATAACTTTATCTACAAAATTTTAGAGTTTATTTATTAGTAAAATACAGGAACATGAGATAATCTAATTATAATATACTTGATTTTTAAATAATTTCTTACAAATTTGAAGCAAAATTTATGCTGATAGTTTTTTTTATTTTATTTTAGCCATGGGGATGGGTCTATGTGTTGCATTTATAGCTTTTGTTCGATTGCCAAGTCTTAAAGTTTCTACTCTACTACTTACAGGTCTTTTAATATATGATGTGTTTTGGGTAAGCTTAAAATTTTAAATTTTCTTTGTTTCTTTAATTGTTGTGAAATGTATTATATTTTCTTTGTGCATTTTGTAGGTGTTTTTTTCATCATATATATTTAATGCTAATGTGATGGTTAAAGTAGCTACTAGGCCAGCAGAAAATCCAGTAAGTTTTCCAGTTATAAAGATTATAAACAAAAAATAAAAAGAAAATTTGATACTTTATTACTTTGATTCCTTTTATTTATTTTAAATAGTTCAATTTAGTCATTAAATTTTTGTTTTAGTTTTTTTAGTTTAAATTTAAACATGTAATTTTGGATTGATTATTTTGTTTACTTTGTCAATATTTTCCCATTAAATAAAAGATCATTTTTGGTATTTTTTTATGAAATACAGTTTAGTTTAATTGTATTTTTGATTGAATGTAATGTGCTGTTTTAATATAATATAGTTTTGTGTAGTTAAAATTAAAAGCCATTGCATCCATATTGTTGTCTATAAATTGTATATAAGTTATGTGAATAGTATTATGATATATTGATAATATATTATTTTTGTAGGTTGGAATTGTTGCTAAGAAATTGCATTTGGGTGGAGTTGTCAGGGAAGCTCCCAAATTATCACTTCCTGGAAAACTGGTTTTCCCTAGGTATGTACTAATTTTATATTAATGTATATAAATTTAGCTAATATTGTTTTTCGCTTTAAATTTATTTTTGATAAATATTATATAAACATTTTTTGAATCATGTTATTTGTTTCAAGTATTTTTCTGTCATTGTAATATGCTATATCATTTGCATAAAAGCACTCAGCACATTGACAATTTACAATAATTTATATTTGTGTGTTACGTAATTTTTATGTAATTTTAAAATATTGTATTTTAAGCTATTTTGCTGTTATCAAAAAATTTTTTTAGTAGATTAATACGTTACTAATTTATATTTATATAGTAATGCAGTGTCTTCTATATTTTATTGTTACACATTCATTGGCCTTATTGTATTGCTATAAAAATGAGTAATTTTAACTTATTATTTGATCTAATAAATCTGTTTTCTAATTTATATATATAATATGCACATTTGTATACATAGATATATGATTGCAAATTAAATTAAAATACTGTATTTTCAAGTTACACCAAAATAACAAGTCTCTAAATTTGGTAAATTTTAATTTCTATATTGTCTTTTGCCATATCATATCTCTAAAGAAATCTAGCATGAATATTATGCTAAAAATATTTTTGAACTTATATGTATGTATATTGTAACTGTAATGAAAATAAGCTAATAAAAAATTCTGTATTTTTCTCTGTATGTAAACCACTATGGCATATTATGCGCAAGACTTTTTATTGAGTAAAAGAAAAAGAGCTCAGATAATCCACAGTGGTGTATAATCTGTAGCAATTTTTTGATGATTAGTTGAAAGTATATACTGCTGATCATTTGGTGCCAAATAAAATTAAAATATACTGTATGATTAAAAATATAATAAATTGTACAGAAAAAAAACATTCATAATTAAAAAGATCTGTTTGGATCTCCCTCAATGCAAAGTGTAATAAACTGAGATGAAAGCACAACATCAAGATCCAAGAAGAAGATTCTAGTAAAACTTATCGATTTTTAGTTTTTAATAACTTTTAAAATGAGGTTAAAAATATTTTAAAAATAAAATATATTTGTTTCATTAATAATTAAAAGAAGAAAATGAATTATTTTTGAACTGGTCATTGAAACCAGAATGAAAATATGTAAAAAAATTTCAATATAGGTAAAGGTGTCAGTCTTAAAATATAGCATTTGATTATAGAAATAAAAGGGAATATTTTTAAAATTTGCAGAAGTTGCAGGGTACGCAGGATTGAAAACCATATCAAGTTTACATAGAAAAACTAAGTTAATTAAATAATTCTGTTTTTTTAAAGTTATTATATGAACTTTTAAATATAGTTTAATTTGACAAATTTATCTTTTAATTTATTTAATATATTAAAATATATATACATTTAAGGTTTTTCAATCTTTTCTCATCATTTCTGCTGCTAAAAGTTTCTTTCATTGCTTATTAATTTTAATAAGCTTGTATTAAAAGTAAAAAATTAAAAAAAAAATAATGATGAAAATGGTTTTAAGCCATTAAATTCCAAAAAAGGTTGGTATAATTTTAGAGATCAGAGAAATTTTTTATAGTTAGGGAAAGTAAATTTCATATTCATGAAGGAGCGTATTATTTCATTTACATTTACCTTCAAACATTAACGTTTACCTTTTATCTATTATTTTCTTCTAAATTTAAAACAATTGTATTTGTAAAATTGGTTTTTACTTTGCATTTCAATATTCATTTGAAGTCACAGTAACACAATTTGCTTGTTTTCTTAAATGAATTTTTTAATTTAACCTCATTTTGTGTGATATATTAATTTCTTTGATTAATTTTCAATTTCTCCAAATAAATAATGTCTCAAATATGTATATTTTTAATTTCAGTATGCACAATAATGGCCACTTTTCCATGTTAGGTCTTGGTGATATCGTAAGTTCTGAACAATTTTTAAACTCCTTTTATTTGTATCATGTAATTTCATGTTTTGTAACTCAGTATCGATTGTTACTTTATGAAAGTTGTTAGTTTATTGGAAGTTATGATATAAAAATTGCCTTATTCTGGTGCAAATATAATTCTCTAGCTTCAGATTATATTGATAATATTTAAAGTAGTTTGGTTCCTTTTATTTTGAAATAAAATTTCTGTTAAAAATTAAACATTTACTTTATGCTAATTCTGTTAAAATAATTCTTATAAAGAAAATTTTATATATAATTAAATGTGAAATATGAATTTTATTTACAGTTTTATCTTTTTTTATCTTAACATACTGACTCTGTTCATTTTTCAATATTTTTTTCTTATAGCCACAGGTTGAAAAGTATTCATAAAATTTAAAAGTATTTCTTGTACTTTTTAAATAATGCTTCTAAAATTTAAAATAAAAGTGCTCAATGCATTTACTATATGTATATAAAATTTAAAGTGAAGAATGATTTTTATTATAAAATTTAATGTAAGATTTAATATAATATTAAATAATTTTAATAATTGTTTCAGAATATTTGTACATTTATTTTCGAATAACTTAGTGTAACAATGCAAAATTATAATTATTATTGTTAAAAGGTATCCAATTTGCTTAGAGTAATATTTTTATAATCATTTAATGTACAGGGTGATTATAAAAAAACTTTGCCAACATCTGCTCTTCTAGCGTCCATTCTATTTAACCGATCAAGATGATACTTCAAATATAGTTCTTTTGAGATATGCGCTCGAGATTCTGTGAATGGCAACACAGGGGCCCTCGCGGTTACAGTTATAGTGACAGAAACTCGAAATTTTCGAATGGCAACGCCTACTTTTTACCATCGCAAAATGTTCAGCACATGCGAAAACCCTAAATAGCGTTGAAACGGTACCGATATGTCCGAAAACCGACGTGTTATACACATACAAACAGTTCTTCAAGGCGCACGGAGGAATAATGCATACGACAGAGACAAGACACTGCTCAATGATGAGAACACATAGAGAAAAAAATCTTTATTAATTTCAAACATTTTCCACATGAGTGCCATCACAGGCAATTACGCATTGCATGCGGGAGACGGTGGACAATGTCGCTGCACGCAACATGGCACGAGGGATGTTTCCAATCTCATGCCGTATAGAATCCTTTAAGTCCGACAATGTTTGAGGATTGCACAGATAAACTCTGGATTTGAGATAGCCCCAAAACCAGAAATACATAGGCGTCAGATCTGGGGATCGCGCAGGCCACGGAAAAGGATAATAGCGTGAGATGATGCGATCAACAAAATGCTGATCCAGGAGCCTTTTAACTCACCTCGCTATATGTGGAGGTGCACCCTCTTGCATCCAAACAATGTCATTGAGTGCATTCAGCCGACGCAACTCCAATAAGACATGATTTTTCAGCATGGCTGCATACCGAGGGCCCGTTACAGAACATGTTGCAGGGCCAGTCGGGGTCGTTTCCTCAAAGAAGAACGGGCCCAAAACAAATGTAGCTGTAATGCCGCACCACGCAGTCACTTTGGCGTCAAATAATGGTACTGGCGCCACAGCATGAGGATTCGTCTCTCCCCAGTGCACATAATTCTTTGTGTTAATGCTGCCATTTAAGGTGAAATGCGCCTCGTCCGTCCATAGTATGCGAAGTGGCCAGTCGTTATCCGCATCATATCGTAACAAAAATGCATTTGCGAAGACCAGACGTTGTTGTGGGTCACCCGGCTCCAACATCTGGACGCGCTGGAACCGATAGGGAAACATGTGAAGTATTGAGCGCAAGAGCTTGCGGACCGTTGAGTTCGGAATATCCAACACGCGCGCTATGCCTCTTGCGGTTTCTGTGTGTCCTGCAGTCACTGTATGGTGCACTTCCATGACAACGTCCTCAGAAACAGTTGGCCGTCCGGAGCGCTGTTTGTCACAGGTGCAGCCTGTATCTTCGAATTTCCGCAATAAATCACGCAGAGCTTGCAGAGTACATGGGCCGCGTCGTTGTCGATGATTGCGGCGATACACACGCAAGGCTTCCGCAGCGTTCATCCCATTTTGGTAATAGAGTTTGATCAATTCATCGCGAACTTTCCTAGGAAGACTCATATTGTCGGCATGTGCGAGTTCCCGAATGACGACTTCGCATACCCGCTTGGTATTTTATAGGTTTCCTACGCTGAATATCTGGTGATCGGCGTTCTGTGATTGGTTTCTTGACTCTGTCACATGCAAATTTATTGCGTGCGCCCAGATCGTGTTTTATTGGCCGGTTTTCAGAACTCTTTTTTGTGTTTGCAGAACACGTCCGTTTTTAGACATATCGGTACCGTTTCAATGCTATTTAGGGTTTTCGCATGTGCTGAACATTTTGCGATGGTAAAAAGTAGACGTTGCCATTCGAAAATTTCGAGTTTCTGTCACTATAACTGTAACCGCGAGGGCCACTGTGTTGCCATTCACAGAATCTTGAGCGCATATCTCAAAAGAACTATATTTGAAATATCATCTTGATCGGTTAAATAGAATGGACGCTAGAAGTGCAGATGTTGGCAAAGTTTTTTTATAATCACCCTGTATATATATATATATATACATATAGTTTTAGAAAAATTATATAAAATAAGAGTAAATGTGTTATTTTTCAAAAATCTCAATAACATTGATTTTTAGAAAATTATTTTTTTACATTATTTCTTTCATAAATTTTTTCTAATTTTCTTGTACATTAAAATTATTATTTAGATAGAAATTTACTTCTAGATAAGGTGGTTTTGTAAGTGTTTTTCACTTTAAGTTATTCTTTTAATCAATAAATGGTTCTGTTGTGTTTGAATTGCAGCATATTTATTATGAGTATAAATGTGCAGCTTACTGTGATCCAGTAAAGAGGATCGAGAAGAATGTGATGGATTGAGTCTTGGCTATATCAAAATTACCTCTATTGATCAAAGAAATTGTGGACCATTTTCTGCTTAGCTTTGTCTTATGTGTCTGCTTCTATTCTTGGAAGTTTTTCGAAGCACCTGTTTGATTAATATTCCAGTGGTATTGGGTAGTGCTTGGAATATAGTTATCTCTTTAACCGTGAATGGGAAACATTTTTCAATAAGAAATACACAAATTAAACTTATAAAAAAGCAGTTCTGTTTATGGAAAAATTTTCCTTGTTTTAATGTCTTTCTGTACTTTTTTTATTCACATTATTTCAAATGACTAATCATACTAAGTAAATTTATAATATTAATTTAATAGAAGTTAATTAAATGATATTTTTCTACTGTTTATTTCAAACTATATATCATTTAAAATTGTTTTGAAATAATTAAGCATGAGAGTTCTCACAAATAAATGTATGAAAGATATTTAAACATTAAACAGCAGGATAAAATATTTTATTTAATTCAAATTAATATTGCAATTATTATATTGTAATATAATCATAAGTTCAGATAATGTTATATGAATGTTTAAATGAATATTTATCATAAAATTTTGTAATCAAACAAATGAAGTATTATGATTATAAAATATTTGAAAATAAGCATCTTAAATATAATATTTGGTTTTATAAATTGTATTTACATTTACTGTGTTCAAAGATGATATTTTTTAGTAACTAAGTTTATTAATTGATCTATACTGACATGCTGCAATTAATTTGTTAATTGAATAAGGCAAATCAACAATTGAGGATCGTATCTATAAAAATTAATTTTTCTAAATAGGATAAAAAGAAATATAAAATTTATTCATTTATGGCAAGAAAATTAAAAATTTAGAATTTTGAAACATTCTTCAAGATTAGAATTATGCAAACTGTATTTGAAAATATAGAATTCAGTAAATGCCATTCATAATTATTGGTTTTTTTCCTGAATATCTTTTTTATATTTTATATTATAAAATTATATTAAACTAACTCTCATCAGAAGAGAACTTGCAACTGCTTGCTAGGAATGTCTAGGGCTGTGAAAATAATAGAAACAGTAAATATCAATATAAATGATTAAATTCAGATGGATATCTGATCACTATACCCATTTTCTGGTTATAAAAGCCAACAACCAACTCATTCTATATGTTCTGTCAATGGCAGAAATCTGACAGAATTACAGAAAGAGTGCAAAAAATTCTTCAGGCCCAATAAATATAATGTAAACATTATCATGATAAAGGAATATGCATTTTAAAATTGCATGAACTTGGTTTGATGATAGGTGCAGTAGCCGATTATGTTGGGTAGAATGTGAATACCATTTAGCATTATGCAGCATAATGGATGCATGACCAGCTGAGAACACAGCAAAGAAGTTCTAGACCCAAATGCATGTCAATTTGTCTGATGGAAGAACTCATCGCAGGGCTTTTGGAGAAGTGTTTGCTGCTGTAAATGATATTTAAACACATTTATGAATATCAGAGAAAAGAAATTTTTCTCCTCCCAAATTATTTGTAACTCTACTGTGTTACTTGCATGGTGGTCAATCTCTAAAATTTTAACAGTTCATCGCAAAGCTACCTGTCCAGTTCATGTTGATGTTATCACTGAAAGAGTGAGCAGAGCTGGCAGCCGAATGGTTAGTGCTCTTGCCTTTGGTTCAACAGTTCGTGGGTTCGAATCTCACCTTGGGCATGGATGTTTGTAGTGGTTCGGAATCTACTTTAAATCGTAGGTTCCGGTCATAGCCCTTGTGTGCAAAAAATGACCGTTGAGCGACAAACAAATCAATCAATCAATCACTGAAAGAGTGAATGGCATCTAGCATTTTTAACATGAATCTAGATTTTTCATGTGGAGGAATGGCACTTATGAAGATCTTTGGCAGCTCCCTCATAACTGTTATGTGCCAATTTGTATCATCGATCATCACTCCAGACACATTGGACAACACTCCAATGACATGTTTAGATAGCAAATGCCTTATGTGCCCTATGTTGGCAGCTTAATAGAGGACCAGTATCTAACAGAAATTGTTATACTGAGTCATACTGTTACAGTCACTTTTGCAGTTTGTTTCCTTAGTACATTACTTCAATAGGATGATATCTAGTTTCATGTTACACTTAACACTTTTGCCAGCCATGGAAGAATTTCAGACTCAGTGAAATTAATATGCTTTCATGTTCTCAGCTTCGTTTTCTCTCTCTTTCTGTGCTAGAAATAACATGCTTGATTAGTGAGATTGATGAGTGGGCTGCTAGCTAGTGGATATGTGATTCATAAAACACTGCTAGTGCATATTTTAGCAAGATTGAAAGATGTAGTGGATTTGGCTTAGTAAGGAAATATGAGAGCATTTATATTCTAATATATAGTATACCTTTATAAATGTTAGAGGTCAATAATGTCTATATTAGTTACTGAATAAAAATTAATTTTTAACAATTCTGTTTCTTTAGTTCTTAAAGTAAAATTGTATTAATAAATTAATGAAAAATGAATAGTTAATATAAAAATAGATAATGCATATATGGATAATATAGATTACTTTGAGTAATTCCAAATGTTTGCACAAAAAATTGTCTGCATAGGCTGCTGTCTTTGTTAAATAAATTTAATAATAATATGTCCTATCTTACTAGAAGCAATGTCAAATGAGCATTAGAAATAAATTAATGCAAGACACAACCGGCTGTGTGAGGCTCAACCTGGTCCAAATTTCCCTTTAACTTCATCTTTGTCTAACACGAGCAAGTGTGTCATCTACTTCTGCGTCTTATTTCTATTAATCTTGTTAACTTCACATTGCCATATAGTTCCTTCATAGTGTTGCATTTACACTTTTGGAAGAATAAGAGTGTATATATTATTCATATGTACATACATTTCTATGTGCACACATGCACACATACAAACAAATGTATGTATATAATATTTGATTGTGTGTATATATATTCATGCAATAGAAAATGCTTTTATTTTGCCTTAAATAGATATAGAAACTAAAGACTTACAAGGATATTAATAATTTGTAATTTGCATCCATAAATCTATAATAAAGGGAGGTATTTGGAGTAAAAATTATAGATGTTAATTTCAAAAAGTTAAATTGTTTAAAAAGTAAAATGCTTAGTAAAATATTACTTTGATAAAAGTATTTTGTCATAATAACATTAAAAATCATATTTGATGGCAACAAAATTTTAACAAAGTTTCTTCTAATGTTCTGCGGGCTGGGAAAGGTTGACTCAGCCTTTCATCCCTTCAGTGGGTCGATTAACTGAGCACCAAGCATGCTTGGGAACTAAACACTGGGGGTCTTACGTTAGGCTGACCACCTAACTGGGACATATGCTTCACTCCAGGGCTCTTGGTCAAGAAAACAGTTATGGGTACTGTAGGCCTTGGCCTATATGGGCTGTCGTGCTATGGAGTTTAGTTTTTCATCTAATGTATTAGAATCCATTGAAAATCTTAAGGTTGTAAGAAAATAAGTTTTTTCAATTACGCTTGAATATTAAAGAATTTTATTAAACAAAAAACATTAACATAGTGATAAAAATCAAAGTTTATTCTTTTGACATGCATATTTCCTGTTCTAATATTTTGATTTAATTTTTTTTAGAAAATTTAAACCAGAAAATTAAAAATAATTTTTTTTATATATTCTATATATTAATATTCTCAAAATGTTTACAGGAATTTTAAATCAACAAATTTTAGAGCTTTAAACTAAATTATGATAATTTAATTTAATTAAATGAAATGTTGATATATATAGATTTTAGGTAAAAGAATTTGTATTTTGTTCTTCTTGAATATATATTATGGCATGTTCAGTGGAAAAAATTTCATCAAATTAAATTAAAAATAAACCTGTGTTGATTTTTAAATTTCTTTAGAAAAACTTTTTAATGGTTAATTTGCTTCCAAATCCATTTTAACTTTGAAAAAAAAAATCATCATGTGTATATACAATAAAGATAAACAAGTTGCCAAACTGCCTTATTTTAATTACATTAGCTATTATTAAGAGCAGGTAAGCAAAAGTTCATATAATTGTTGTGTTACACAAAATTTAATTATCTTGTAGTGAATTTCTGTGATCAAATAAATGTGAAAATTACTGTTTTTCTTTTAAAATAAATAAAAGATTTAGGAAAATATTTTTTTAATTTCATAAAAATTTAAATTTAAAAAAATTATTTTTTAGAATAAACATTTATGTAATTTAGATTGTGTGCTTAATATTGTTATTTAATTTTAATCAATTTAGAACATGTGCTCTAAGATTTAATTATTTAATTAGTAACTTTCAAATGACCTTTAAAATTTTATTGCATTTTTCACTTTTATCCATATTTTTATATTGTTCTTGATGTAAATTATTAAATTAAATCCTATTTCAATTATTAGGTAATGCCAGGTCTTTTGCTGTGTTTTGTGCTACGGTATGATGCATATAAAAAAGCCCAAATCTGTTCTGCTGAAACAGGAGTTCCTCCACCAAATCAACTTAATAAAATATCATATTTTCATTGTTCTCTCATAGGATACTTTTTAGGTAATATTTTTTTAGCGAACCAATTACTTTCTGATAAAGTACACAAAAATGCATTATCCTTAATTTATGGACACAAGTGTAATTTGAGCAATGGAGATTAACAATATTTTATAAAATCTGGGGGAAAAAGAAACTAAGTAATATATATGGAAATATGAATTATCACTCCATGTGGCATTCAAAAGTATTTTAATTTAAATATACTGCTTTTCGTGAACATATTTCATTAATGATAATACACTTTATTTTACATGGAAAATATGCTTAAAAGTGTCAAATTTAAAACACAAATTTATTCCTTTTTTAGTTATTATTTTTTTAAGGATTGGATGTTTGAACAAATATTATTCTTTTATAAGAAACATGTTTTTGTTAAATTTTAAAAATAAATTATTTATTAAATAAATTTATTTCTTGCAATAGTATAGAAGCAAAAGACAATTTTTTATTGTTTGTATCAAGTCTACTGATTTTTGAATTTTATTGAATACCAAAAACCATTTTACCATCTTTTTTTGATTACACAATATTCAGATTCCATTGATTACTCACAACTTGATTGCAACGATTGAGTATCGAGAGACCTCAAGATTAAAATAATTTGTATTGATGAAATTTAAATATTATTTTAATTACTTAGAAGTGATGCAAAATGTGCAATAGTTGGTGCACATTATTATATTATATCTCATATTAGAAATACTTCCAAAATAAGTTATATTGCATAGTAGTATGTTAACTATAGATTAGAATTTTGGGAATATTGCATCTCTCAAGTATGTATACAGTTTCTCAAATAGGTATTAAAATGTTAGTATTAGGGGTTTGAAATAAAATGTAAAGATTACCTCTTAATTTGTGTTTAACATTAAAATATGCTACTAGCTTGTTACATAATTTAATAACATGTAAAATATATGAAGGAAATTTACTATCTTATTTACATAACAAATTATTAGTATCCAAAATATTTATTCAGATATAAGTGTTTAGTTTTGAAATTAATTAATAGTAGTGATTTATTAGATTAGTTGCCTTGAAAAAAATTCTGTAGGAAAAAGAGAAATAAAATAAAATAATTTTTTAGATATTTATTTTAATTTAAGATTTACTTTTAGTTATGAAAGTTTGAGTAAATAATCAATAATTATTGTAAAATGTATCCTAAAATTGTTTTTTTTATATTGTATACATTTAAAATGTATAATTTAAAACATTAAATTGTTTATATATGTAGGATATATTCACATTACTGTGTAATTTTATATCATTAATATGTTAAATGGATTAAGCATATAGTTGCTATTTTTGCTTCTTTATGATAAATTATTAAAACATGAAATAACTCCAAGATTGATCTAATTTTGAAAATTTTTTAATCTTCTTATTTATCACAAGAAATAGAATTTTAAATTAAGCAGTAAAGGATATTTTTTTAAACTAAATATTCTGTAGCTACATATACCAGTCATTAAAAATTTAAAAAGATTGATGATTTAACTAAGGAATGCATATATCTTGTTTTGAATGACAATTGAATAATAATTTTTTTGTATGTGTTTTATTATTTGATATTTATTTTGAATCTTTTTATCAGACATTTTCACACTAATTATTTACCTATTCTTTCTAAACTTCAAATCAAAGTTCACATTAGCTGTGTTTATTTGGGGGCGGATTGAGTGGAAAAAGGATATAATTAAAAATAATTTTGGGGTTCCTTTTAGTTTTAAGATAATTTCTGATTATGAAATTATGAGTAAATAATTGACATTGTTAGTGTGAAACATATCATGAAATTGGTTTTATAAAGTGTATATTTAAATACACATTTAAAATATAATATGATAAAAAACATTGAATTATTTATAGTTCCATATATTTAAGATAAATTCATTGTTTTGTATTTTTAAAATATTAATATTTGTTAAACAGAAATTAAATATTTTATTGATATTATTATTTCAGTATGTATCAATTATTAAAAAATTTAACAACTCTAAAATTCAAATAATATTGAAAAACTGAGAATGTTCTTAATCATAACAAGAAATAGAAACTTAAGTTAAACAATAAAGTGAAACCTTTTTTGAAATTAAATATTCTGTAGCTACCGATACCACTCGTTTAAAAACGTAAGAAAATTTAAATTTGATTTATGAAGTAATTGAAGAATGTATATTTCTTGTTCAAAATGATATTTTAAAAAAAAAATTATTTATTTTGTTAAAATATTTTTTATAAGTTTTATTATTTAAATTAATTACTTACTTATTTGTACTAAAATTAAAATCTAAATTCAAAAAATTTATTTTTATTTAATTCAAATTTGCTTAAAGTTGTTTTATATTAATGTTGTGGTATCAATTGTTACTAAGATTTTATGCTTTTAATTGTTTATAATTTTCTATAAGAGCTTTATATTTTAATCGCCTGATTTCTAAATAAAATTAATATTGTTTAACTCCTTTTGTCCTCTTTTTTTATCCAATTTTAATACAGCAGAAAATTATATAAAAGTTTTAAAGAAGAAATGCTTTATAAATTAAATTTACCCTGGATTTAAGTTTTATCTTTAATGATAAATATTAAAAGTTATTATATAGTAAGTGTAGTGTATGATTTTATAAAAATATTTTTAATATTTATCAATTCAATTTTAGGTTTACTGACTGCCACAGTTTCATCTGAAGTATTCAAAGCAGCTCAACCAGCATTGTTGTACCTTGTCCCATTCACACTTTTACCCTTACTCACAATGGCATACCTCAAGGTAAGAAGAAAAATGGTATTTCATATATGAAATTTAGAAAAATAATTTCAAGTTTCTTAATTTTAAACCTTTTAAAATTATTGGCGATGTTTTAGATTAAGTAAAAGAGCATTTTTACTTTTTCTTTGAGATATATCACAAAAATTTAAACCTTTTACATATCTATATTTAACTAAAAACTCTAAAGTTATAAATTGTCATTCAAATTTATGTGATTCAGGAGAATTTCAGCTTTTTTCACAAGTGTCAAAATTTAATTTTTTGGTAATTATGTTGCTATTTTGTTTGGCTTTTGTATGAAACAGTGTATTTGTAATAGATTATTTTGTATAATTTTTTGCGCTTTAATGAAACTTGTCTATATTGTGGTGTTTTAATCATATTTATTTTCTTATTATATATTTTTAAGAAACTTAATATATTGAGTATTAAGGTGATTTCAATGTTGAAAACTTATGAATGCCAACACTTTCCCATTAATTATTTTTTCTCTAATTATTATTTAATTTAATTTTTTGGGGAAAAAGTTTGTTTGAAAATTTACAGAGATAAATATTCCACTATTTTTAGTTTCAGAGAAGATGTACATCATAATGTTATCTACTAACTAAAAATATTGCAGTATTTTTAGCAGAGTTTTGGATTCAGTAAGTTATATTTAGAAATGAAACATTTTAACAAACTTTACAAATAGAATATTTTGTACTCATTTATTTCTTTTGGAATTACTTTGAGATTATTAGATAAAGCATTTAAAAATATGAAATTAAATTGAAATGGAGCTTAAGGGAATTTAACTGAAAAAGTTTAATGTTAGTAAAAAAGTGAAAGACTAGTTAAAATGTGAAACAGATATTAAAACAAAACATTTTGCTGACAAAATCATTTGTACCTTTATTAATTTCTAAAAATTTTTTTAAAGGCACAAAAGTCATTTTAATTAAAATATCGACAATAAAAGGATGAAAACAGTTCTTAAAATTTATTTTTAATAACAGGATGAAAATTATTTCATACTTCAGTTTTATTTATAAAGATCTGCATTAGTTTTTAAATATTACTCAATTTTTGAGAAAAATTTCACTAAGTGTTGCTGAGTTAAATAAATATCAAGCTGCATTTTTTCTCAAGAAGGAAAAAAGGAACAATTATCTAGTTAATTATTTTATTCTATAAACAAAGAATTTCAAATTGTAATGGATAGTTATAAAAATGCATAGTTAAAAATGTTTCATTAGAAGAATATTATTCAATATTGAATTTAGCTTTAAATGTCCTTGGTATCTTTTAAATTTTCTATTTAATTACTAAATTATAACTTAATAAAATATTTTGGAACACTGCCTATAGTTCTTACATAAAATAATGCTCAGATAAATAAAAGAAAATGATAGTAAAAGTACAAATTCATGCTTTCTAATTTTATTCTATCAATATAAATTACTGTTTTTTACTGCATGTAATCTGCAGCAGCATATAATCTGGCAATTTTTCTGCGAATAGTCGAAAATATATAGTGCTGATAATATGGTGTCACATAAAATAAAAGATGCACAATATAATTAAAAATAGGAAATGTTGTAGAGAAAAAACATTTATTATGAAAAATATATGTTTTGACCCACCTCATTGCTAAGTGTGATATGAGAGGACCAGATTGATCATAAGTGATAGTTCCAAAAAGATTGCACTCAAACTTACCAATTTGTATTTGCAATAACTTTTAAAATTAGGTTAGACATTTTAAAAATAAATTATATTTGTTATGTCAATAATTAAATAAAAGAAATAGATCATTTTCGAACTGCACATTGGATACATTATCCTTTTTGTGTTATGTATGCTTTTAGTTTAAACCCTGCTGTATAACTTATATGTTTTTTCTTCCATATGATGATGTATGAATTTGAATATTTTCAGAACAAAATAGCTCAGATCAAGAGAAAATATGAAATGATGATAGCCAATTAGAATTGCAACATCTTTCTGAAAAGCCAAATTTGCTCTTGAACATAATTGAACAAAACTAGTTTATATTAGTCTAGTCATGACCTCATCTGTTACTCTATGAAACATAAATGTCATTTTTTTCTAAACTTATTATAAACTTTTTCAATGAAAAATGTTTGTTATCTGATTACCCATGGCAGTGTATAATATGCATAAGAAAATTCGGAACTTTTTAACACATAAGCCGCAGATGATATAAAGGAAAATACTGTAACATATGAAATGAAGATCTTGATTTATTTAATTTTTAAATAAAAAAGAAAAACATTTCTTGTTAGTAGGTTATATTTTCAAATAATTGTTAGTTTCCATTCAGTTTATAAGGGCCAATATATTATGAGAAAAAGTAAAGTGTGTATTTTCTATCTAAGTTGTTTCAGGCAAGAATATTATGTATTATACTTATATATGTCAGGATTTTTACTAATACAAGTAAACATTTAAATTAAAATTAGAGCAAGGTATAAGATTCATGCAAGTGTAATATTTAAGAAAAATCAGAAAAAAACAAGTTCATCAATATGTGACAAATTGATAGAATGTGTTTGTTTCTAAGTTAAAAGAAAAGTATATTTCTGTTTTAATTTTATTAATTTTGAACAAGATTATTACAATTTAAAGCATGATTGTAATAGAAGTGTAGAGAAAGTGTGAGGTAATGAATAAAATATAACTGCTGTAAATAAAAAAAGGAGTAATTGCTCAGAAGTTAAGAATTTGTAATTTTATAATTTTAATAAAAAACAACTGATATTTTTTGAAAAATAATTTGTTGCTTTATTAAAGTTGTTCCTTTTCTGGTTTCATATGGCAGCGTAAGAAATTTTAAAAAAATTTTATATCTTAATTTTACCATATGCCTGTAAATGAAGTAAAATTATTTTTATCTTAGAACTCTTAACTGCTGGGAATGTGTTAGTAGTTGTACGGTTAGTGTTATAACTTTAAATTCAACAGTTTCATGGCTGTAGACTAATAACTTATAGAAGATGTGCACAACCTTTGGGTATCACGGGCACATTTTGAACTACGAAATTGATAGTGAGATGCTTTTTGGTCACCAACAGATGTGGCTGTTTTTTATTTACTTTTCTTTTGGTAGATGCATATACATTTGAAAATTTTTATACCTTTAAATATATAAAAAATACTTGATATCATTTTTTTAAAATTGATAATAAGTATTTTTTTTCATTTACAATAAAATAACAGATATTTAATTTTATTTTATGAAATTTTATTGAGAAAAATGTAAAATTTTCTTTTTTAAAATTGTCTGCTTTGAGTTTGAAAAACATTTTTTATCACAAACTTCAATATAAAAACATTGAGTAATTTCACTTATAGTAGTAATTTTATTCTTTTTAATTTACCAACATAAAAATCTATTTTAAATCCTATAATTAGAAAACTTTGAAAATATAATAATTTAATGGTAAGTGTGGCAAATAATAGGAAAGTAACACATAACAGTTAAACTATGATATGCCTCATTATTAATTATACAGTAAAAGTAATATTTAATGTAAAACAAATAACTGATAGTTAATGTGAAGGTTGGCAATGCTTGTCTTCAACTAGTTTATTGTACTCTGGTACATATGGTGTTAATTCCAAACTCGTACAGTCATTCAAGTGTTTATTTGTAATTTTTGTTTTACATTTGTTTTTTAAATGTTTCATGGTCGAAGATCCACTTTCACAAATGTAAGTAGATCCAAAGCAGGGGAAAACAGTCTCAGAAAAATTTCTTTCATAAGGGGATATTTTCTTTCCTCAACAAGGGTCCAAAAATCACTCTACAAAAACCTTGCTTTTAGTTGCAGATCTGACTGGAAATCTATAATTTCCATTTCTAAAACATAAACATTTTTGTTAAACATATTTCTAATTATATGAGATACATCTGAAATATTAAATTCTGCAACTTTGACATTACTTTGAGTTCTAAACTACGTGATAAATGTATAAGAATGAATTTGCTCTTAATTATTTTATAACGTCTTACAAGATATCTTCTATGACTATAAATCCTTACCCAATTTTAATATTTAAGAAATACAAACGAATGGTTATTTTTAAAATAATTTTTGTTCATAATACCTAATCGGGTGGTGATCACATACAAAACGATTGGCGAACACATGGTTAAATGTCACTGATTTATAGCATCATCAGTGTGGATGTTAACAGTGATTTGAAATCCACATGAAACTGTTGATATCCATCAGATTATTTCTTATACATAAAAAGATTGTGTATATATATATATTTGCAGGGGATGTAAGAAAATGGAGTTAGAATTATGCAGGAAAAAAATTATATTTATTACAACATTACACAGGATTAGAAAAAATAATAGTTACAAAGAAAACATTTAATTAATTATAAGGTTACATAGTACCTGCACACTATAAACACATAAATATTTACGAACCGGATGGTTTGGCTTCCATTCCTCATAGTCCTCTACTCTCTCTTCTAATTCTATTGTATATAGAATATTTTGTATTGGCCAGTAACGCCATCTATCGTCAGTATAGTTATTATGGATCTGTTACAACTGTGGGGCCATTTTGTAGGGGACGTAAGAAAATGGAGTTAGATTTATGCAGAAAAATATTATATTTATTACGACATTACACATAATAAAAAAAAATAATAGTTACAAAGAAAGCATTTGGTTAATAATAAGGTTACATAGTACCTGCACACTATAAACACGGAAATATTTACAAACCGGATGGTTCGGCTTCCATTCCTCACAGTCCTCTACAAAGTATTATTTTCTTTCAAAAGAAATAAAAAAAATTTTAAAATATCAAGAATAAAACAAAATAGAACAGAAATAGAATAGAACACAACAGAAATATTATTCTTATATTTTGTTTTGTTTTCGTTTTAAAACTTAACAGATTCCTCATAGATAAAAATTTTTTTAATTTTCTTTCGAATATAAAACACTATGATTTAAAAATAAGCAAATGAAATAGTTACTTATTTTTTTATCAAAACCAACATTCATGGAGCCATTACTTCGACTTCCACACTTTTGTCTAGACAGAACATAGACTCTTTTTATGCAAAGAAATTATTCTAACTGAATTCTTTCAACGAAAATTAAACAAAGATAATCAGTTTTTAATTTAAATATGCAATATCAAAAGCTTATTCTAATTTAAAACAATGAAAAAAAAATCAATCGAATTCTTTCGATTTTATCCTTTTAGAACAATATAGAACAGTGTTTTGAGCTACTTCTGTTTTACAATATAAACAATCCTTTTACAATATAAACAGTTTAAATTCAAGAATTGTACTGAACACATTATACATTTCAAAAGATTAAACTTCACTATACATGCAAATTGACGTACAGAAAATATATATCAAATACATGCAGTATTAGTCGACGAAACTTATAACATTCATGCACACGTCTGAACAAAATTTAATCAAAACAGAAGTTATAAGGAACTAATACTACAAAACAAAAGTTATGTTATTTGGATTAGTTTTAATACAAAACATGCTATAATTACAACATGCCCATATTATAAAGATGATAATGAAATTTGTTAGAACAAAATAAACTTACCTGTTTTCTGGATGAAAACTATAGTCCGGCGAAATTCCGATATGAAATACATCTGTTCCATTTCTGGATGAAAAAGAACGACTCAGGAAAATTCACAAAATGCAATGCATTCCGGATGAACACATAATAAGGGAAATTCCGATGTGAAATTATAACTAACAAATTAATATAGCTAAAACTCAAAACTAATTAAATAGAAAACAGTGGGAAGGGCCACTAGTTGGAGGGCCATTTTGCAGGGGACGTAAGAAAATGGAGTTAGAATTATGCAGGAAAAAAATTATATTTATTACAACATTACACAGGATTAGAAAAAATAATAGTTACAAAGAAAACATTTAATTAATTATAAGGTTACATAGTACCTGCACACTATAAACACATAAATATTTACGAACCGGATGGTTCGGCTTCCATTCCTCACAGTCCTCTACTCTCTCTTCTAATTCTATTGTAAATAGAATATTTTGTATTGGCCAGTTACGCCATCTATCGTCAGTATAGTTATTATGGATCTGTTACATATATATAGAAAGCAAGATAAATCAGTCTACCAGAACTAAATTTTAAAAGATTTTTAGATGTTAAAAGAAATTTTTGGATATAGGCTGTGAAATGTGTATTATAGAAGATATTTAAGCCTGCTGAATAAAAAAAGAATCAATGATTTTTTTAGTATAAAAATTCTGAATAGTATCAACTTTGGTAATTTGGATTTTTCTCGCAGTGTATGAAATCAATTTTTTTAAATGGCCTGAATTGTTTAAATTTTAAATTCAACTTTTTATATCTCTGTTTTAAATTAAAACTTCTATTTCTAACCGAAGAAATTACTACTCTAAATTCACACATAAAGATGGATGCATGCTCCTCACATTCCTAAACAAATGTATGTAATAAAATTTAATGTAAATTTTATTACATATATTTGTTTATTACATTTATAAAAATTTTATTTTCTCAGAATTTTAGACTTTAGAGAAATCAGTGTTCGTCTGTTTGAGTTTTTAACCTTAAGTTAATGTGTACCATGGTGATAAGCAATGTGATAACAATCTAATAGCAATAATTAGCAATCTAAATATTAATATAAGTAGAAAATCAAAGATTGCAGATTGTTAGTTGCTGTTATGATAAAGAATTAGAGTTTTTAACTGAAAATTTATTCAGGAAAGAAAATATTCTATATACTCAATATATAGAATTATTTAAAATAGTTGGAATTGTATTATTCATAAAAATTTTATTTGTAAATTTTCTCTTAATTTTTTATAAATAAATTGAAATAATAAAAAAATATTAGTGTTTTAATTTTTTGTATCTCATTTTCGATTTTTGAAACTTGTATGTGATGGTTAGATTTACTACATATTTGCAATGAACATAATAAAAAAGTATAAAAATTTGTCTCTCCTAAAGAAAAGATTTTTATTTACCTACATGTCTAATGTGTATGCTGATGTAACTTTCCTTAAATTGCTTTTATTTTTCTAAACTAGAAATTTTTATCAATAGAAATTATCTCCTTGTTGTATGCAACATGTCCTTAAAATTTTGATGTGGTGAATTTTGTATTTCTTTGCAAAATTTTTTTCTTATTTACAAGAATTCAGCTTAATTTGCTGGAAATTTATTGCTGCAAGGTGCATTTCTATGTACCTTACTGGATAAATAACTATAAATATAAGCCACATTTTTAAATTTTTTTTTATAAATCAAATATAAGAAATAAGGCATTTAAAAGCTATTCAAAATAATAATTTTTTCTCCTTCTTGGTAAAATTATTTTTATAAGTCCTTAATAAAAATGTTCCATTGCACAAAAATTATTCTTCATAGTTTAATTTACATTCACAATACAAATGTTTTTGTACTTTCTTGCAACAAAAGTGCCATAAAATTCCTAGCGATTAAGAATATTTAATTTTTTAATTTCTTCAACTGGTCTTCCATTGGAATGAAATTTTTTAAAGTGGGACTATCATAAAAAGCATGTGGCGTTCTGTGGATTCATGTTCATTGTGGACTAAATGGGAATGAATAGACCAGTTTCCTTACAAGAAGGGACACGAAACTGCTTCAGTTAAGACGTTCAACAATATCCAATTACTTTATTGGACTGTAGACTAAGCAAATTATGTCTAAAAAATTTAAAATGCAGCTACTCAACCATTTGCTGTCTACAATGGAAAATTGATGCCATTCTCTATGGTCCTTGTTGTAGAGCTGTTGCATAGTTCAGTCTTGACCTGTCATGAGTGCTTGGGAAAGCCTCTTCATCATTTAGAGATTTTTAACCAATCAAACTGCCTCTTTGTAATATTGTTAAACCTATTAACTTAGCACACCTCCATCCTTGCTTATCACTTCATGGTCACTCTGAGACAACTTTCTGTTGGAGAGCTAGAGAATTTTCAAAGCAATGACTTTGGTCGAACTTTGTAGTGTAAGTTATCTGTACTTTCTTTTTATTAATTTTTTATCTTTCTTTTGTATTATTACTTTGCCATTAGAAGAAAAAAATATATCAATTTCTGGTAACCATGGTTTAGACAAAGATTTATTTAATCATTATATCAGGCTTTATTTAAATTTTTGTTATTTTATAACATTTGAATTTAAAATATAAATTACTTCTTAATAATTATTATTTTTATTTTCAAAATTTAAATGATCTTAAAGATGCTAATTTTTATTTTTAGGGAGATCTAAGACGAATGTGGAGTGAACCATTTATAGTGACTATACCATCAAAACATCAAGAAGTTTGACGACATCTAAGTGGCAGTTTCTTTTTCATGTCCAAAGTTACTGCTACTAACTTTTCTACTTAGTATAGTTGCCTCTGACTCAATATATCTATTAGAATATTTATAATTTTACATATTATTCACTAACATCAAAATGATTTGATGTATTGTGAAATATTTAGTTTATTATTTGAAATGTTCTATCATTTAAAATTTTTTATTAATCTAAGGAAAATTATTTGTTCACAAAAGAAATGAAATCATTTATTTATTTTATTATTTTTCTCTATTAAACTTCAAATTTAGGTTTTTTTTTAAAAAAATCTTATATTTTAAGATATAAATAAACTTTTTAAAAAAAAATGTTCAAATTTAATTCACATTTCATTTTGTGTTTTTGTTGGACATTTATTTTTTTATGGTGGTTAAAATTTTATGATATTCTTGAAATATAAATGTAGGGAACATATGATAAAGCATATATTGGGTAAATGCATCTCAATCAAACATTTTACCCTCATGAAATATTAAACATGACAATTTTTTGTACATTTGTAAATAAATTCAGAATTATTTATTTACTTATATAGTAGAAGATTGATTGGTGTAAATACAAGATCTTATGTTATTTTTAGAAACAAAAGATATTTGGTGTAAACTTCTAAACCAGCATTTATGTATGAGCTTAAAATTAAGCGTTTAATTAATACACTAACAGTTGCAGCTATAAAAATTTCAAATTGCATTTTATTTGATCATTGAAAAATTAATAAATTTGTTTTTAAACTTCTATTATAACTTAGTTATCTTTGTTAAGAAAGGATATATTTAAACACCCTGTAAATATGAATACTATATATTTTTATTATATATGCATCTGTGGTATTATGATTTGAAGTGATTATTTAATAGATTTATTTTATTGTATTCATAAAATTCATATTTCCTAGTACAAAAATATTTTGCAATAGTTTTTTCTAACTTAATTAAATTAAAATTTGTTGTGCATAAAATATTTTAATTTAAACACGTTTTATTAAAGTGTATTAAATATTGTCTTTCATTATTAAAGATTCTATGGGTTTTGGTCTAATTGTTGATGTGTGCAAAAATAGAAATTGATATTGTTATAAAAATAGAAATTGACTTTTGAGTGACAAATATTGTTGAAATTCTATTTTATGCATCGATTTTGAAATTATTTATTGAATAAATAGATTGAAAATATTTAAATATGTATTTATTAAGACTACAAAATATTTTATAGAAATATCTTTCATAATTGAATTAACTCTGGTTAGTAAAAGTCTTTTTCTTTTTTGGGCTTTCCAATTATGTATGTTTCACAGCACAAAAGCATTTTTTAAAATCTTATAATATTCATAGTCTTTTTCTAGTCTAGCAGACACATGTAATATTCTATTGAACAAAAGTATTATTTTACTGTTTTCATTGAATTCATTCAAAATATTTCCAAGCTTAGTTTTAAGTTTTAGTGGTTTTTTTTCGTCAAAATGACATAAATTAGACTTTTATATTTAACTGTTAAGCTCTATTTATCCTTTTCAATAATAAATTTTCTGTAAAAAAATGCTCTAAATATTGTTGATATCAAAATACTTCAATTTACTTCATCTTATCTAAAGCTTATTGTCCCATAGACTTTCATGTAATTTAAATAATCTGTATGGATACTACATTTTTTTGTTTAATATAAAACTATTGAATTATTCAAATGAAACTTTTTTCAGGTTAAAGTAATAAATTATGTATATTTTCAATTTGTTACATACAAAAAATTCTTCCAATAGATTGAATTTGTTTATGAAGGTATTTTAATTTTTAATTAGCTTATTTAAATACTTGTTATTCTAAAATCTTTTTATCTGTAATAATGTCAGATTTGACAGGATTTTCTTTTTTAAATTTAAAGTTAACATTGTTAATAAATTTTCCTTCTATTAACTGTTTTATTGTTAGCTATTTATTTTAAATTGAACATAACATATTTTTTCATGTGATTTATCTATTGATTTATTTATTCTGTGATGCACAAAATTAAAAACCTACATTTAAAAATTAAACTGCTAGGTATAAAGTAACTTCCATAAAGTATAAATAATCTTTCTCATTAGATGATTATTATAGATCTTCCTCAAATTATTATTTAATGGAAAAATATTTATTTGTGCTAATTTTATTCTGTGCTGTGAAAAACTTAAATTATATTTTTGAGTTCATGCTGTAGCGATTATAAGTAATGAATTGTTTAAACATCAATAATTATTTATAATGAATCAACTATTGAGATATTAAAATTGCTCAATGTATTCACACAAATTATTATTAGAATCACCAGTTTTGTATTTATCATTTACTACTTAAGTTGTACTACTTGTATTCAGTATATTTGGATTTTTTTTATTGTACTAATTCTTTTACAAGTTTTATTTTTCTTTTTATTTTAAGAAATCATTTTTTATACTCTCTAATCTATTAACTTATAATTTATTTTAAGTTACACGCAATAATATACAAATGTATACCTTAACATAAATGTTCTGATCTGTTTATACATATTTGATGTTCTGCACACTATGTGTGTTTTCATAAGATTTGCAAGTCATTATTAATCTGTATATACTTCCAGTTTTGATACTCCATTTTCTGTAATATCATGTCAAATAAATCTGTGCTTTTTCAATATATTACATTATTTATTTGTGTTAGTATTATACCAGATTTTTTTTGAGAAAATCTATAAATTAGATAAAAAATTTTTGCAGTTTTAATGGACTTTTCTTACATTTGGTATAAAGAAATAAAATATAAATGATCCTTTTTTGTACATGACGGCTTATAGTTTCTAAACATTTAAGTGAAATTATCAAATGCTTCAAGTTTAATAAAAAGATATTTTTGTTTAAATATGATGAGTTATAGTGTGGAACATTAATATCATTTACCATTCAAGATTTATGAATATTCGTTCTCATATTCAATGACTTAGCTTTAATTATTAGACAAATGTTTCTAACATGATGCATTTTATATTAAAAGCTAAATAAGAAAATTTGTATGCATACTGTACTGAATAAATTTGCATAAGCTTGAAAAACGGTAACTATAAAGTTTTATACATTTCATTTTTCAAAAGAAAGGCTGTGGCAACATAAATTTTGCATTTGAAAGAAATTGCTTTGAAAAATTAAAAATTTCTTAGAAGCGTTGCTCAGCTAAAACGCCGTTCTAAGTTAAAATGCGATATTTTTTTATGTATTACATTCACAAAATCTTTTTCAATACCTTACATATGGCATGTCATATATAAAATGGAAACAATTCTAAAATAAATGAGAAATGTAGAAAGTATATTTATATCTATGAATATACTTTTGTTTACTCACAAAAGTAGTTGCCATCTATAATACTTGTACAATGATATAAAAGATATTATAACTACAAAATACTTTAGATGCTTGTAGTTATGAACTCTTAAGGACCATAACAGTTCTTAAAATAAAAAATAATGTATTAGATTATTAAAATCTGTTTCTTTTTTGACCAATTACTTTTACTTTATAAATAAAACATTATGATAAACTATTTAGAATGCACTATATGAAATATGCAAATTAAGACTCATATTTATAAACACACTTACTTTCGTTTTCTTGATGAAAAATCAGGCAGCGATCATTTATCTTTTCTTTAAAGATATATTTTTCCATTTTTCTCTATGTATAAAAGCTTTTTTCCCTCAAAAAACTAACCTAATCCTATTGGCCATTCAACTTTTTATTTTGCAATCTTTGCACATCATTTTGTTTCATGCCTGTAAGCTCTTTTTTGTTCTCATTCATTATATTCTTGATTCCATTTAATATTTCATCTGTGCATATCACATGTGAGTCTATATTTAAAAATTCCTTGAAAGGAATTTCAGTAAGCAAAGAGGATCTTGTAGGAGTTCATGCACAAGTGACTCATCTTTGCTCAAGTCATCAGGTAAATTGCCTTGGCTTCCTTCAGGTTTTCTTTCTTTCTGTCTTTTTTTTTTTTTTTTTTTTTAATAAAGCTTGCATTTTGAAATGTTCTCAATATATGATCTTTCCTTCAATATCATTCCAAGCATTGCTCAAAACCCAACCAACCAATCCAAGCATTGCTCCTAGGAGGCCAATTTCAAAGGGCTGCTCCAACTTCTAGCCCATTATCTTTTTTTGCAAAAGTACCTTTCGATATTTGTTTTTGAAGCTGTTGATTAAGCCTTGATCTATGGGCTGTAAGACAGAAGTTAGATTAAGCGGGAGAAACTCCACATGAATCTATTTAAGATGTGGAACTTCAATATGTGCAGTGCCAGTGATCCATACAATTAGTAGAACTATACAATTTTTTTTGATAAAAACATAGGTCTGAGACTCAGCAAAATTTTATTAATTCTTACATCATCCAAGCTTTGATATTAGCATGATACGTAGTTGGTAATTCGTGCATACTTTTGAAAAATCTACTCTTTAAATATTTTCTTATGAAAAGCAGAGGCAATTTTTGTATTCCATTCATGTTGGCTGTGAGCAACATTAATTCTTTGCTTTGTTTTTTCAACCTTATTACATTAATCATTATTAATGCTAAGTGTTTGTTAGGTTAAGATCTTAAAAAACATCCGTTAAAGATTTTTGTAAGAAATTCTGGAAATTGAAAGGAGCTTTGAATCATTTACTTGGAAAGTAATGATTTGGATGCTCCTTTCAATTCATTTTCCAAAACATTTTTAACAGCCTCACTTTCACCACACAATTTTCTAAAGCTCAAACCAGGCCTAGCTTTAAATTTTCGCAGCTACTCGTCTGATTCTTTGAAATTTTTTATGTTCAGCTTTATAGCAAAGCCGTTGGATTACTCTTAAGTAATGTTTCTATCAAAAGTAATGTTCATTCCTCCCATTTTTCTCAGCAAGAAAGTAAAGCTTTTTCCAGTTTAGGATATTTTACTTCTCTACAATATTTCACGAGGAAGCATTTGCTGGTATTGTTTACTTTTTCAGATTTTTTTTCTCTTTTTAAAATTTTTGAGATTATTCTGTGGAATTCAACAATTTTTTGTCTTTTAAAATTTATCTATTTCAAATGATAAATACCTTTGTTTTAGCAAGTGCAACAAATCTTCAATGAACCAATTCAGTCTTCCTCTCAACAAAGGAAATTTCATAAATTGAGTAGTTTAAATGAATTGCAACCAAATACCGAACAGAGCTCAAATTTTTAAACAGTTTCCACTTTTTCGATATTCTCATGTATAGGAGGAGAGCACTTTCAACCACTTTGTGTTGGACAGGAATTGTTGCACCAGCATGTCTCCCTGTCCTAGCCTTGAATTAGGCTCTATCAGTTAAATAGAAGCAGTCGGGTAGAATCTAAGACCCCCAATACTTGGCCTGCTATTTCACAAGTATCATTTCTCTTGTAGGACATTGCAACCACACTCAATTTTAAAGTGACCCAACTGCCTTTGGCGAGCACGATGGATCTTCGGTCTACTGGGATTCATACTCACTACCTTCCGATAATGAGCACAATGCCCTTACTAACCAGGCCACCACTGCCCTGATAAGGTAGGAGTCAAACATGGCACCACATTTTTTCCCATCAAATGCCTGATATCCATGTATTTTTTTGCAATTGATCCCTCAGTGTCTTAAATGTCTGTCGGCATGTGTTGCTTCATTGTTTATAAATGAATCATGTTGTCAGTCGTTACATAAAAAAATATAACATAAAAAATGTAATAAAACTATTGTCAGAAACAGAAGTTTGTAAATGGGAGTTAAAGTTACCTTTGTGGCTATTCTGTCAGGGTAGGGAGTAGTCACTAATACATATAAATGTGAATGTTCATATCAACAACCATTTACTGTTTTAAACTGAATGCAAAAAGAAAATTTTAAATTTATGTTTAATTAACAAAAATTATTATAACAAGTAATATGAGTAGTTTTTAGAATTTGGTTCTTCACAATCTGAAATATATGATGTAAATCCTGGAATTTATTAGAATCTGTGCAATCCAAATTTGTCAAGCTCTCATACATTTGCTAATCTCTTATGTGCATACATATTTCAGTATATTTTAATGTTGATATTGAAAATCTTTTCTCCGATTTTGCTGCATTTCAAACCTACATTAAAAATAAAAAAATATTCTTCTTTAATTTGCAAAGTGCTTATAAATTCTCCATCAATAGAAATTATGTGTGGCTTAAAATTCAAATGTAAATGCTGAAGTACTTCATTTAGAAATTATGGTACTCAGTAATACGAAGCATCTTAATGCACTTTATTTAATGGCACAATTTTAAAGTACATAATTAGTTTTCAACTTATTAATAATTTTTTTTGATAAAATTCAATTAGCTTATTTGTCTGGCTGAAATAAAGTTTCTGTAAGAATAGCTAATGCTTGTAATTAAATTAACAAAGGCATCAAAATGGTTATTAAAACTTTAATGAACCATTTATTCTGCAACATGAAAATAATTGGATTTACCTTCTAGGTTGAAGAAAATTAGAATTTTCTTATTGGATAAAATAATTCCTTAAATACCTAGCAAAGTTTTTTATGGCATAAAATAGAAGGATTAATGTTGACAGTAAACAATATTTCACATTAATTCCACTTTGTTTATATTGATACTTCTAAAAACTATAATAATTTAATTTGTTTTATAAAACCATAACATGTATTAAAAATTGTTTAAGTTACTTTAAAAATTCTATTTAAAATATTTGCGAAAGTGTGAAAGATATATTACAACAGTAAACAAGAATCATTTTTATTGTATTTACATTAAAAAAAAAGTATAATGAAAATTTGATAAAATATTTATTCCACAACTAAATGAAGCACTACATCTTTCCTGAAGGCTTCTCTCATTGCACGTCTTGCCTTATCAGCACATGCAGCAATATGCCTACCCCCAGGTCCAATTATGAAACGCTGAAAGAATAATTTAAATTTGGTGAGAGAAAAAAAAATACTAAATTCATATTTTTTTTTACTGGCCAATTTTTAAATTTAAACAAATAATTGACTGTTAATAGTTTTGTAACGAAGACAATTATAATTATATATTAACAAAAAAAAAAAAAACTATGAAATAGGGAATTAAAAAAAATTTTTTTTTGAATAAGAGTTCAAAGAGTGAAAATTCCAATTTAAATAAAATTTTATTTTATGAAAAAGGTTGTTTTTATTTCGAAATCAAATATTTATTAGATTACCTCAAAAAATCTAGTCAAACTGAAATTTTCCTAGTTCATTGACCTCACTCACTCAAAAATACTCAAATTTTAAATAGTTAAGTTAAATTATTCAAGAATTAAAACAATATATAGTTTATAATGAATCAACCATAGTGTAATTTAACATTTTGGCTTCCAGGGGAACCACAAATGATGTTATCAGAACTTTAACATCACCCAAAATCTATTTGCAAGGAGCGACTATATTGGGATAGGTTTATTACTTTCCAGTGGTTCTTCTCACTGCATTGAAATGACTTTCTAAAATTAGAAAAACAATTCTGAGAGAATATAGTTTGTTAAGATCACAATGTATGCCTATTTCGTTCCATACTTCATATGAAAACACATTAAATTTTCAATATTGTTTAACATAATTATAGTCATGCAGATACATAGTACAATATATAAATATAAACTTAAAATCTTTCATGCAAATTTGCTTATTTATTGAACATATTTCACTTTAATTTTTCTAGTTAATACATATTTGTAAACAAGTAATAATATTTTAAACATGGAAAAGCTTTTTATGGTTTAAATAATTATAACTTTTTGTTTATTAGTGAATTGAATTAAATATTTTTTTTGAGTATTTAATTTTTTTCATATTAATCTGCAATTACATAAAGTAATGCAGTAATAAAACCTTTTGTATAAAAAATGTATGCACATTTCTGGTAGTTTTTTTGACTTATATTTAACTGATATTATTGCACATTTTTCTTTAATAAATTGTCTTATTTTATGTGGAAAAAAATAGAAAATCAATGGAAGTTCTTAAATCAAGGGAAATACAAGATTAAAAATATTTAAATTTAATATGTTATAATAGCATTTGTAAATATTGGATTGTTTTCACTTAACATTATTAATTTTATCAATTTCTAATTTTTTTCCATTTTATTATTTCAATCATTTTCCCCATTATTTTATCTACAGACAAATTCTTATTTTTTTATGCCTTTATATACTTTAATTTATTGAAATATTTTAACAAATTGTGAGTTTTCAGAAAAATAAGGAAAAATATGTATGCAGTTTCATGGCAAAAAATTTTGTACATCCAGAAAATAAGATTACTTTTATTTTTCTTAAAAAATTAATATTTTTTTAATATAAAAATTACATTGTAAAACATCTAAAACATTTTGATGTTGATAATATGATGTAATATAAATCTTAGTGTAATTTTAAAATTACTAGAATATTTAAATTTATTTTTATTTTACTGCGCATATGCTAAATAACTTAGTGACTAATGCAGAGAAAGAATTTTATGATAAAAGTAATGTATTATAATGCTTTTTAACTTCAAATAAATGACATTATTTTTTTAATATCTTGCTAGTAGAATTACTTTTGAATACTATTTATGAGAAAAATGAACAGTATAAAAAATATATAAAAAAATAGCATAAAATGTTTCTAATAGACTCAAATTTGAAATTACTTGTATTTTCAAAATTAACTAAAATAATTAACATCTAACAGATTATGATTCTATTGATTAATTGTTCACAATAAATTTTTCATGAAAATTTATATTTGCACATTATTAAGTACTCATAAATTATACACACACATTTTCCTTTCAAATATTCCATAATTGTGTCAACATTTATTCCTCTCAAATTTAACTTGAGAGGTATTAAATTTTCTTTTACAATATTCTTTTTGTCTTGGAAGAAAAAAATTATAAATTACAATAAATTCTGTTTATGTAAATAAACAAAACAAATTAAAATGGAAACATTAAATTTTATTATTGTTAATTATTCATTTAAATTTTTCAATTAGTTTTGAATCTTCATAATTAATCAGTTCATTTTTTATACAAAAGAGATTTATCTACCAATTGTCTACAAATTATAATACATATGCAACATGCATTTTAAGTAGGAAAACAACTTTATTTGGCTGTTGAAGGAATTGAAGCCATTGATTTATATTTAAGTCCATAAGAATATGGCACAATACTTAGTTTTATTTGCGTTAAAGTAAGTTTACAAAAAAATTTAAATTTTATGTGATGAATTGTATCAACATTAGCCTGTTCTAGAAACTTATAGTTAGAAACATTTTACTATTTTCTTCACTTTTTCTCTATTGTATTATTTTTTATTAATAGTCAAATTCTTATTTTTATATTTGATCTTACTCTTATTGCTCTCAGTGTAATTTTCCAAATCTGTGTATTCTAAAAAGTACTTAAAATTTTAAGCAGTAAAAAAAAAAAAAAAATCTCTAAAATAATTTTATAACTTGCTTAGGAAAAATTTCTATACATGAACACATCAAAATACATAATAGAAAACAAATTCTCAACGAAGTTTCTAAAGTGCTCCCTTAAGGGGAAAATTTTTTAATACATGCTAATCCTTCCCATAACAAGTGAACATCATCAATGATAAAAGTGGCAATGCATATCTCCTTTGATGAACACCAATGGTTTTGTGAAACTTTGGATGAAGGACAGTTGAAAGAGATATGAGAACAAAGGGTTAAATAAACAGTTGAAGTAACTTTTTTTGAAATATTGCAAGTGTACAAATAATGATATTGGAATTTTTTCAAATTACACTAACTATCTTTAAATGAATAAACAATTTAGAGAAAACTTTTACTGTAGCAAAGAAACACAACTCAAAATAAGTTATAAACTGAAATAGTATTTTCTGACTCCATCAGACCCTTGGAGATAAGCAACAACAACTATAGTTTTCAGAAGAAATGCTATAAATTCATGTACACTTAAAAAAATAAAATACTCTATTTGCAAAATGGAAAGGAAGTGCATTAATACGTTTGAAAATAATGTCAAGAATACATGGATTCTAACAGGCTGAAAATTTTTCAGAAAAATGGTTTAAACAGCAATATAATGTATTGGTAGATTGCCTTATTTAGATTCTAACTTAGTTCATGATTTGATAAATCTTTGTTGTGATAGTGAAGAATCATATTTTGGAGGTTTGTAACTATTTATGTTATCAAAAATAAAATTTAAAATTTCTATTGTCATTCAATTCAATATTCTACTTTTGTGATTACTTTTTATACCATAGTATGACTATTATGCATATGACATGTGAATAAATATAAGTATTTTCGTCAATGTAATTAGATTTTCAACATTTCTCAAGAATAATTCTTTTTTGAAGAATATTTTCATTTAATAATTTTTTTAATGAAATGACATACATTACTACATGGTTTAACATTTTATGACAATACTTATAAAACAAAACAAATGTGAAAACGATTGCCCAGAAGATCATAGCAATGCCACTCTCTATTTCATTCAATATTATAATTATGTTAATGTGGCATTTCTGTGCAGATTATAAATTTTTTAAGTATTTTCTCTTAAGTGTGATGTTTATGCTGATGTGACTTTTCTTTTGAAAATCTTAGTAATATATTGACATAGAAGTAAATGAAATGTTTTTGAAAAATTGTTTAGATTACCTTATGCCGAGAATTTGAACATCCAATTTTTATGTCTATTTTGGGACTACCAGATGATAATATTTCCCATTTTGAAATGAACTGAAAAATAAAATTTTCTATTAAATATTTTGAAAACAAATAATATAAATAAATTACTATTTTTTTAAATGATTATTGCTAAAAATATTTAAAACTAGGGCCCATTGTGATTTTTGTTATGAACATCAACTTTTAAAAACTGAACTAAAAAAATTAATTTTTTGGTTTTAATGTAAAAATTTTTATTGGAAAAAATTATCATTAGCAAATTGGGGAGAATTAAATAAGACAACAAATTCAGGTAATTATTATGCAAACATATCAGTGACTGAAAGTTATTCTAAAAAAAATTTTGACACTTTGCATTTTCTGTATTTGAATGAATCTGCAATTCACATCTTTCAAGTAAACATATCTTTAGCTTATGTTTCAAAATATTTAATTTTATAATCAACAAGAAATTTTAAACATTGTTACATAAATTTTGAAGTATTGATGTTAAAAACTTCTAGAATAATTGATAAGCATTTTTTTTTTTGAGATTTTGGAAATTAATTGCTATCACAAATTTATGATGTGACATTAGTATATAATAATACTTAATAAATTTTAATGAAATTATTAAATAGTGAAAATTATTATAATATTTATCCATATTTGTAAAAGGTTAATAAGTAAGGTTTGCAATTTAAAACTGTCTGATATAAAATTGAAAAATTATCAAAGGCGAATCATTGTTTAAAATCTTTCATCTTTAATTTGTTAAAAATTGGTTAAATTAAGTTTTATTTCTAATTGATTTAATGAAGCAAGCTCATAAAAAGGAAAACAGAAATAACTGAAATCTAAAATCATTATTGATTTCTTTATTTTAGATTTGTAAGGAGTTTAAAAATAAAATCATAAATTTATAAATGAAAAGGCACTTACTTAAGTATTATGGAAAAAAAAAAGAACTATCTTTTTAATTTTACAATATTCACAAAAGTATAATTTGACAAAATTTATAATATTTAACAATATTATTAAATACAATAGAAATGAAAAAATAAATTATATTTCCTCTTTTTTAAAATAATATTATTTTATTAACTCAGTCTTGTAGTTTAGATTAAATTTATAATATTATAGTCTACGATATACTGAGCTTATCTTTATTAATTTTATATGAAGGCATTAGTGGTAGAATTTTTTTTACTTGTTTCTGAAACTAATACTGTTTACATTATTTAAATAATAAATATCACAATTATGACCTTTTATTTGTTACTGAATTGTTACAGTTTAATGGAGTATTATGGTAACCAATAAGTTTTTGTAAACTATCATCTCTATTAATAAGAATATGATTATGTTATATGATAATTTAATCTTATCAAATTTAAATAAGTTGAATACTAAAACATTTTGGGATATTTCATTCAAACGAATTGCTTAGATCTTCATTGCGCAACTGTACTATTTAAAAACAGCATATTGCTCTAATTTGTTGTCATTAAAAAAAATTATCATGTTGAATATTGACAGTCAAAATTAAAATATGTAGAACTTATGAATTAACTTAGTTTAAAATAAGGTATTTTTTAAAAATAAAATTTTTTTTAAATCAAATAAGCGAAAATATCAATAGAAATATAATCAACTGTATTACTGTTACCTCTAAAATGTAAGGAATGCAAAATTTTCAATAATTGTTTATGATTTATAGCAATCTAGATATTTTTACAAAATATTCTCATATATGTATAAGAGTTTCAAGTAAAGACTGTATGAGTTTAATTATAATTTAACAACTATCATTAAACATTGGTTAAATATTTCATCTTTATGTACCTGGTTATAAGCAAATATGTATATTAATGATTTATTTATATTACATTTTATAAATCAAATGGATTACCAGTTTGACTTGATATGGTATTTCCTGAGGTAAGTACTCTAGTAATTTTTCTCTAACAATCATTTTTGCAATATCATGAGGATGTTGATCGGTAACTTTGCTATCATGATACATCCATTCATTTGGCAAAGCTTGACTGAATAAATAGTCCTATAATATTTTTTTATAAAAAATGTTAAGAAAAACATGTATATTAAATTCCTAAATTATCAAATTATTCATAACTTAGAGAGAAGTTTAAAAATAATATATGTTAAAAACTATCAATACAAAAAATGTTTACTATTTTTATGAATTACAGCCGGTTGTAACACTATAGACTTATTTTTAATGAATAATTTAAAAAATGAAATTATAATCAGCAATTGTGAAAATATGTTTTTAAAATTTCAAGTATGTAATCCATAATATTTTTGAAAAACAATAATTAAATAAGTCAATGTAAAACATGTTTTAAATGTATTACATAATGAGGTAAAATAATTTAAATATTCATTTTTATAAGAATAAGTGATATGAAAAATTAACTTCTAAATGAACAAATAAAATTAAAATATAAATAAATTAAAATAAATATAATTTAATTTTAATAATAAATATAGTTTAATTAACATTAATAATAAACTTATAATAAGGATTAAATTTAAACCAAACAGAAGAATTGATAAGAATCAATTATACATATGTTAGTAACCAAAAAAATTAAAGTCAATAATTTTAAAGTTAAAATTGTTTTTATTTATATTACAATATAAAGATATAGTTATTGTACAATATAAAGATATAGTTATTTATATTATATAAAATGCAAACTTTGATACAAGCATACGTAAACTTACTCGTAAATCATCAATTCCCTTATTTTTTAAAGCAGAAACTATAAATACTCTAGAAAATAATGGCCAGCCTCTTTCAGGTTTTCTGTTAGAAGTTGAAATATTAGCATTACTGCAAGCGTCATTGTCATTCGGACCCTTATTAGTTTCTAACAAAATTTCATCTATTGTAAGGTTTTTTCTTGCAGACAGTTTTTCAAATTCAGATAAGGGAACTCCAGCAACAATGTCGCATGTTAAAATTTTAGTGAAACTCAATATTCTATCTTTAGATTTCATTGCATCAACCTATAATTGAAACAATTCAGCACATGAATATGACTTAATGAAAAATATTGGATAATTAGTGTTTAAAATAAAGCATATATATATTGAATAACATATTAATTCAAACATTCATAAAAGCAATATTTCTTAAATAATAAAATTTTAGCTATTTTTTTACCTTATTTAAAATCAAAATAGATTTTTTTTCTTTAAAATTTTCTAACAATTCTAAAATGTTTTCATTAATTCTGTTATTTGTGTATTTATTAGCAATGTCAACAACTACAGCAACTGAAAATAGATAGATACAAAATTTATTCATCAATCGATTATATTAAAAAATAAGAAAAATTACTACAGCATTAAATTTAGAGTATAATATTTTTACTTACTAATATCAGCATTATGGACAGAATTTAAAGGATCCATTATGAAAGATGGTTCCAAAAAATGTCTAAAATAGCAAGTTTCATCCATTATTAAAATTTGAATGTGTGTATCTAGCTATACATCTATTTGAATATATATATATATATATATATATATATATATATATATATATATATATATATATATATATATATATATATATATATATATATAAATATATATATGATCAATAAAGAAAAGAAAATTTTTATTTCTTACAAAAATCAGAGAAAATTTTTTCATTATTTTAATTATAATTAATATTGCAGTTTTTCTATTCTGTAAATATTGAAAATATGAAATATTTGTAAATTTTGGAATATAATATTTTACAATTGTTATACTACAATAAATATTAAAGTTACATTTTACTCTAATCTGCTAATAAAAACAACGATGCTTCTAGCAAATGATTCTTTGATCCATGTGCGCATCATGTTAACAAGAACAAAAATCATAAGAATTCCCCAAATGTTTCTGATGATGATGAATGTAAAAAAATTTTCCAAAATGTTTTTACTTTCATCACATGATAATGAATATAAAAAATTTTTTTTACTGGAGTTAAATAAAAATGATCAAATTTTCTTTGATCATTCAACTAATATCAAGGACGTTTTTTGCTACGACTGATAGCTAATTAAAAAATTTAACATTTTAAAATACTGAATTTCCTCATTTGTAGCAGCAATTTTAATAATTTTAAACAGAAGTCATATATGCAATGGAAGTATAAGTATATTATATGCATTAAAATGATTTAGTAAAAAGAGAAATTTAGCTAATTTAGTACTGTAAAACTATATAATCAGAAGTAATTCCAAATATGAAATTATTTAATCTCAGTTAGATATCTTATAAAATAAAGAAAATTAGAATTTACTATTCTATTAGTAAAAATTTTTAGTTGCTAAAATATTCAATGTATTCAGTGTGTGGTTATGCTAAGTTATTACTAATAAGATAGTTACTAATAAGACTAATTATAACTTAGTTTGTTTTTCTTTATTCATTTGTAATACAATCTTCATCTCATAGTGAAGTTGATAGTAATAAAATCCATAACAAATTATAAATGGAATAACAAAGGAAGCAATCATTCCTGAGCAACAATTAATTTGCATTGAATGAGAAATGGCATTTTTATAAGGTTGGTTTAGTACTATGCAATAAATTGTGTGTCTGCAAAAATCTTTTATTTTTCTATTTTTTTTAATTTCATAACATTTATGCCTCAATAAATAGTGCATCACTAATAAAAAAAAAACATCAAAATATAATCTTGTAAAAAGAGTGACTAATAATAATAAAGTATCTTGTTTTTGCATTGAAACCTAATTATGGAAAAAAATGTTCAAATTATATAGATACATAAAAAATAAATATATATATACTTTTAACTTTTTTTAAGTTTTAAAAAAATAGTCAAAAGCTAAAATAAAATATCTAAATTTACAGTGGTATTATAAAATAAAAAGAATAAATGCAATCAACTGAACATTTAAACTCTTTATACATTTTGAAAGACAAATATTCCATTGGTATAGCAATTAATCTTTTTATAATGTACAATCTCACAAAAGGAGTGAAGCAATATAAAATACACTCATATTAGGGAAACATCACATCTTTATGTTAAATTTTATACTGTCTTTAAAATAAATGTAATAAGATATAAAAAAACTTACTTTTTACTCTGCTCAGGTGTTACAAAACCAGGAGTATCTAAGAAGACCTGTATAAAAAGTGGATGATTTTAAATATTTATACATAAATTCCTTCAAAATAATATAAGAATTGTTTGAAAATTCATCTGATATTTATTTTGATTTAGATCTCAAAGAGTATTTTTCTGTATATATATATATATATATATATATATATATATATATATATATATATATATATATATATATATATATATATATATATATATATATATATATATATATTCTGTCTCCAAATTGGAACTCATTGAAACTATAAAAATTATACAATATACAGAAAAATACTATATATATATATATATATATATATATATATATATATATATATATATATATATATATATATATATATATTACATGAACCTTTTTTTTGAAAAACTGAGATTTACTTTCCAACCAATTTTAATCTGATTTTTAAAGATTATGTGAAATATCTATAGATAATAGAGTATTTTTCCCGAATGTTTACAATAAGCAAATAGCAAAAGTTATGCTGTTTTTTGCCACAATTACAATAAATTTTAATTTTTGCTTTGCTTAGTATATAATACCACAAATGATTTTATTAACATATATTTATCCATTCTAACCAAATCATTTCAACATAATGAATAAATAATAAATTGAATCTTTTTAAATGTTATAATTTACATTCACTGAAAAAAAATTTTTTTTTGGATAGTATTATATGCTGTAAAAATGACAACCAGACAAACACACATGCAAAAAGTAAATAATGTTGCATATCATACATAAAGAATCCACCAATTAAATATCTGCATTTGTTGTTTTGTTTAATTTATTGTAATATTTATCACTTTAGTTTTCACAATGATGTTATGTAAGACAATTTTAAATGTCACTATTATCATCAAACTTCAAGGAATTTTTCAAATATTGCCTCAATTTAAAATTAGAATGTATTAAATAGAGTCAAACTTAGCAAATTAAAAAAGAGAAAAAAGAAAGAATATCTCAAATAAAGCTTATTTTAAAAATTAAACTGAATGGTAAATTTAACTTACAAATTCTGGCTTAATTTTAATAAAATTGAAACTAATGCATTTTTTGGTGCAACAAAAGCATCAAGAAATCAAAGTATTCATACTGATATTTGAGTAATTTATTAAAATATCATTTTCTGTAAATGATCTTTCATTTGTGAATTATCCTTCATCAATTTTATTTTCCTTCAGATCAATAACTGTCTGAACAATAAATTGCTTGATATTTTTTAGTAAAAGAAATTATCATCAATTGTCAACATTCTTTGCATTTCCATAATCATTTACTTTGGTTTAATATTTTCATCAATTAAATTTATATATTCATTAAAATTTGAATGTTTTGAAATTTATGATAATTGAGAAAGTTGAACCATTATTAAAAATGTACCATCAGCATACCAAATATTTCTGCTTCTAACACGATTTCTATGATTTATAAAAGATGCTTTACTAAGCTTTAAAAAATATTTGAATTAAAATTCAGAAAATTTGTCAAATTGAATGAAATAATTTATATCTTCAGAAGCAAAAATCAAACTCAAAATAGTTTAGAATTTTCAAATGAAACTAATAATATTAAAAGTAGTATAACTAATATAAGATAATAAAGCAAATAATATTCAAAATTATATTAGACACCATATGACTGCACAGCATAATAAATATAAGAATACAATTTTATTGACTATGAAGCAATTTTCAAAATAATATTTGAGTAAAAGTAACAAAAGAGAGAGTATTAACTAAAACAATAAATCACTTAAAAATGTATATAATGTTGATTTGAAGTTCAAAAACTCACAATCTGCTTATTTTCCTCCACTAAAATAGCTGCAGCTTTCTTTCTGGTAGTATGAACTTTGCTAGAAACAGAACACACCTAAAGTAATAATTAAGAAAGTAAAAATTTTAAAATAGTTGCTGAAAAACTTTATACAGCTTAGTAATAAAACAAAAAATTAAGAGCTAAAAAGTATATCATTTTAAAATATTCAGCAAAGGAAACTTTTTAAAAGTGTTGTAAAAGTTTGAAAAGTAGTGATTACTACAAAAATATTTTAGAATGAAACCTTTAAAGTGCTAGAGAAAAGCAAAATCAATATAAATATAATTTTTGATATGAAATCATTTCTTGGGTGACAAAATATGTAACATAATGTAGACTTTTTGGAAGCTTCTCAGGTGCACATTTCAACTTTTTTTTTGGAAAGTAGGCAAAACCTATATGTATATATATATCTCCTTTTATCCCTGGATAGATCAGATCAGATTAAGCTGGAGAGTTGTGCATTAATAATTTGCTGTGCAACAGTACTTATCGAGTTTGTAAACTGAAAAATGCTATGGTTAAGTGTTTCAAAGCATAAAAGTGTTTTGGAAATGTTTTCATATACTTCTGAATTGCTAGTTTCTTATATATGCTTTTCAATTCCTTGTGGGAGTTCATTCTAATTCAACAAAACTGGCGGAATGTTATAATTGATATTAGATGAGAATTCTTATCAATAGGTCACAATTACAGCAGTATAAGAGAGAGAGAGAGAGAGAGGCACACACAATTTTGAATCCTAACTAACTCTTGGTTTTCTAAAATGAATAAAATTGTAAAATATTTTAAATTGTCTCTGCTCCAGTTTGCTTATAAAAATGTCCTATTTGAGAATACAACTCAAAACTGATAGCATCAGTATACACTGTTTTATTGTGATTACCATAAACAAATATATATGTTTAAATAATTTTTTTCAAGTTTGTTCACAATAAAGAAATTTTCTATGTACAATTTTTTTTTATATTTTTAATAATACAATGCATTTTTTATAATACAATGCATTTTTTATGTGACACAACACTATCATCAGTATGATTTTGGAATATTCACAGTAAAAATTGCCATAGATTAAGCAATATTTTCTACTTTTTTATCTGATAAAAAGTCTTAGTAAATTATAAAATACAAGAAAACACAGTATATTGTTCTGGTGTCCTGAGAAGATCAAATTAAACTAAGATAAGTTATACAATAGTTCTTTGCTATTAAATTATGTTTATAGTTATTGCCTGAAAGTTGATACAGTTGAGACATGGATTTTCTTACTTTTGTGAGTAAAAGTACCACTTACATTTTAATTACTTGCTAATAAAGTGTGTTTATTTATTAATTGCAAGTATTCATTCTAAATTAGAAAATCCAATATAATACTACCAATATTATGAGTAAAAAGAAAATCAAAAGGTTTGAATTACCTTCCATTTTGCCAGACTATTTGTCAGAGTAGATTTTCCAACATTTGGTTCACCTAAAATTGATACTTTCAAAAGATGAGGATTTTCAGGTTGACAAGGCTTTAAATCCCTTAAATATTTATATTCATCTGCACAAAATAAAATCATTAAAATATTTTTATTTTTGTTATACATACCTATTTTATAAGTTTTGTAAATTTAAGTACATTGACATTGTTATAAAATATTCATTCTGATAATCCTATTACAGATTATGCACACTAAGCTAAAGATAACTTCTGCCTTGCTTACTTAGTACTATATACATCCTTGTAAAGATTAGTTTGCCAGTGTGGTAGGCTATCTTAACTGTATCTCTTTCTGGAAGATTGGTGTATCTTATAATAACACATTTTTTGTAAACAATAATTGGGTTTATTTATTTAGTAAATGATTAATTTACAAATTGTAGTTTATTGAATGCACCAGGGCATTCTTCATAGAACCAATGTTACAGATTAGAACTTTAAAGTTCATGAAAAAATCTTACTACTCACTGTAAATCCATAGTTGCTACATTAGCAAAAAACAAAGTACAAGCATCCTATAAATTTTATTATATTTATGAGAAATCTAGTGTAATTTCAAAACAAAAATAAGTTATACTTGATAAAACAGTCACCATATTTTGCATAATTAGATAGATTAAGAAAATTTTTCTAAAAAAAGGCACATCTTATTTATTTCACAAAATTCATTATATTACACATATGTAAAACTTCTGTTCATTTAGAGTTAAGCAAAATTAAAAATCAGCAACAAGCTTATTGTTTAAATATAATCAATTCTGGGTTTCTTAGTTAATCATTTTTAAAAAGCACTTACTGACTGTTAAGGGTACTCGTTTGTGATTATTACTCCCAGATTGAGGAAAAGAGTTGGATTCATTTTCTGATAAAGAACGAGAATCCTTTTCATCATATGAATGATCTTCCAAAGAAATACTACTCACACGTCGGGCTAAGCAATATATTAAAAATATAAACAATATTAAATTTAATATAACTAAGTATATATAAAAAATAATAAATTAATATTAGGAAAAAAATTGATTACTGATTAAAATTTAGTACCTAACGAAAGCTTTATTTCTTTTATTAACATCAATGATCTCCAACTTGCTCGTAAATAAACCATATTATGATATTGTAATTGTATTTTCTTACAATAAAAGTAAAGGTAAATGAGAATTTTAAGATATGAAAATTGTTTACATAAATTTATTATTTAAAATACATTCTTGAGTTCCTTCCAAATGTATTTTACAAATGACAGATGTTTCAAGAAATTAAAATATGATAATTTTTGCTGTAATATGATTTACAAAGTAAAATAAGTGCAGAGAACATATAATTGCATTCAATCCTTTATAAGAGTTAGGTTAGGTTACGACAAAAACTGTTTTGAAGCTATATGCTCGTAGGCTTATAGCTCGCATTGAATAAGATTAAGTTTTTTCAGAAAGCGCTTGTTACTCAGATACAGAAAGCTTAATATGAGTTTCCCGAATTATAACAGCATTATTTATTTACTTTCATTTTTCAGGTACTTTTCTTTCACTTCCACTATTTATGCTTATATTACTTTTAGAACTCTGCGTACTAAAATTTTAAAAAGTATTTTGTTGTTACTCCATTCACACATCATTGGCAAAATAAGTGAAAAACAACCAAATAGCTGTCAGAGGAGGAATTATATTTTAAAACAGATTATTTTAAGGAATATCAGGAAAAATACTTAAATTTTTTAATTTAATCACAAATATTTTAAAAATAATTTATATAAAAATCTGATCAGAGAAAGAATCGCTTAAATTGATAGTTGTATATGGCATCATTATAAAAACTCGTGTTTCTGTTTCTGTTTGGGTTTCGGTGGATCGGTGGATGTGAAGAGTGGTCGGTAACCAGAATCATTGCTTTGTTTGCTTTTCATAGATTTTTTCATTGACGAAAGAAGTGTTCGATATATTATTTTTAAATGTTCCACTTTCTCGTACTTGCCATTTGCTTTCTTGTAAACAAAATATTTCTGTAAAGGTTTCCTGTTTTCTTAAATTTATTAATTCAAACATTTTCCAAGGTCACTTGATATTTATGTAAAGTAAATACTTAGGATTCTAATTTTTCAAAGTGAGTTGTTGCTTTTCCAAAATGGCTTATAGTTTAAATTTATTAATACCTTTTTTCTTACAGGATTTGACAATTTGAATTATTTCGGTGGGGATGAAATTGCTTTATTTTGCAATTCTTAATTTTATTTTTCGTTGAGTATGGGAAATATTATATTAAAAAGGCTTATATATCTGGTAAAATCATTGAGTATATGACTGTCTTTTCTTTTGTTTTAATCTTGAAAGTAACATTTAAAATGGTAAAATTTTATTCTTGTTTTATTATATTAAAACATTTTATTCTTTAATGTTGTGCTTTTGATTCTATACATTTAATTTTTTTATTATTTTTATGTATAATATCATGAGTATTCCGTTAGAAATAAATATTACTGAAGATAAAAGTAAAGTTTTCCATAAGTCTATTTTCACATACTTATTGTCTTTTTATTTTTATCCACATTTGAATTATATCTAAGTATACTTTTAAATTTATTAATTGTATTTAACATTTCCCAACTTTCATTAGATTTTATATGAATACTTTTTTAATAAAAAATATGATTTTTAAAGGTTATAGTAAGTAATATCTGTTTTTCACTTAATTTTTGGGACAAAATGTCGTTAGAGCACAATGTATTTGCTATTGTAAATAATTTAATTTTACTATGTTTAATGGTAAATAAATTGTTGAATTTGTAAAATTTACTGACAGATTCTTAAATTTGTTACTCTTATTAGATGGCATCTGCTACTATTGAAACTATTTGTTGCATGTTTTCCAAATCGGAGCCTACTATATTTTCCCATCTGCAGTATAATTACATTCCATATAATATAGTATGTATGATTTCTTCAATTTTTGGAATGATTGGAGCAGTCTATCAAGTTTTGCCTTCACCATCACAAGCTATTCCACAACGTCACAGAAGCATTGGCCTTACTCAAAAAGCAATCATTAACTGGCTTGCAATGGCTGATTTTTTTGCAGCATCAGGTAGATTTATTAATTGCAAATAAAATGATCCATTGGTAATTGTTAATAGGCTGTATCAAAAATTTCTTTAAAATTTTGAATGTTATTTTAATACAAAATCATGCATTTGTAAATATACTCCAAATTTTAGAAATCTAAAAGTTGTTTTACATTTTACCTAAATATTTAAATTTCCTATAAAAAAATATTTTAAGTAATCAAACATGAACATTCCTTAAAATTTTTTTTTTAATTTTCAAGATTAAAATGAATTACTTGTTTTAAATGAAATTTTTTATTGAATTTTTTTTAAGTCTATCAAAGTTTAATTAATTAGTTAATAAATTTGGAAAACCAATTTAGTCAGTTCTGTATGTGTATTCTTGATCAAAAGTTGCATCTACTGAATTATCTTGTATACTTTATATATGAAGGTAGCTCTTCAAAATCATTTCTTCTTGCTTTTAATGACTGTTATTTAGTATGAATTGTTAAAGGTTAGCATGTGATTGTAATACATATATAAATTTTCAAAATAAAGGCTTTCCAAACCAAAGAAAAGCCTTCATCTTGAAAATTTATATCTTTATTTTATGAGAACATGCCTGTGAACAATAATAATAAGAATCAAGTGTGTTGCTCTGAGGAAGACTGGAATAATTAATTATAACATGTATATGTTCATGTTATCTATAAAAATTTTTTTTTAATAAAATTAATTTTTAAGTTGTGATTAAAAATTAATTAATGGGGTTTTAGGATATATCATTGTTTGGTATTGATATTTTGACATCTAATATGGTACTATATAAATTATCCTGGCTTTTTAATCTTTTTAAAAATCTTAAATATAATATGTTGATTTCTTCTAATTTAATGTTTAAAATATAATATAAAGTAAATGACTATTTTATTATTTTTTTCAAACAAGTCAAAAGAAAAATCACATTAGTTTTAGAATTTCTATGGAGGAAAAACTGTTGAAAGATCATTGCAATTGTACAGTTCACACCATTTCTAATTTAAAGTATTGCATTATAAGAAATAGAATGTATATAACATTTCTTTAAAACTTGTTTAAAATTATATGACAATAAATATTATCACATGAAATATGACAGATAAGTTTAATGATTGTTGTAGATTTCATCTTATTTAAATTAATAAAGGGATTGTAAATGTTAATCGCATTCTTATGCTTATGTATTTCTGTTCTTTTGATTCCAACCATTGAAAATTCCGCCTTGAAACCGTATAAGGTTAGAAACAAATATTTCTGTTTTGCTGCATTTTTTTAAACTAACGTTTATTGTTTTTAATGATTTTCAATGGAATAAAATTTTTACAATTCAAAAATAGTGTTAGTCTTTGGTAGCAATAACACTAGTTTAGTTAGAGAAATAAATGGGGTCTTTGTATAATGAAATTGAAAATTTTTTTTAAAAAGCTATTATTCAACTTCCCGTCTTAAGTTTTACTTGATTTGGAAGATATCTGATCCTTAATGGTTATTCACCTAGTGTAAATTCATTCAAATAATTAAGGATTTTGCTAAATCATGGGTGTAGGGGAAAACTCGTTGAGTTCAATTTCTAATTTTAGGAGAGTTTAATCCATGCTGCATTATTGTCATCTAATAAACAAAAATTATGAATTTTTTCTTTGTGTATATATTTAAAATAAGAACATGTTTATTTTTCCTTTTAAGTCTAACAATGCAATCTTACAAAACAAGTTCTCTTTTGTAAAAAATGAAATTTTAAAGTAAGTGGCTGAGAGAGAGAGATAAAATATTTTTTGAGTGAAAATAAATTTACCGCTAAAAGGATATTTTTGTCATAACCTTTACAACTTATTTGGTAAGAAAAAATATATTCTATTTATTAGTTACTTTCTTAATAAAAATTTATATTGTAAAAAATAAAATGTTATGTGATGCAAGATATTTTAAATTATTTTTGGCAATCTTGTGTTGCATATATTAATTTCGTAAGTAAACTATTGAATTATCATGAGAATATTTTCTTGAAAGGATGATTCTATAAATTTAAATGAAATCACAAACTAATGGCAAATGTTATTTGTTTGGATCTGCTGATGTGAAGAATTTGTTGAAAATTGGATAAATTATATGTTCCTATCTAAAATTTCGTACAAGTAGAAAGATATTTTGGAGGCTAGTGGTGTAGTGGTAATGTGCTTTGTACTCCCAATGCACATATATGACTCTATCCTTAGACTGGGATTGGTCAACTCAGCCTTTCATTCCTCCTATTGGTCAATAAAACTGAGTGAAATGGAAAACACACTAACTACAACTTAAGTTTATTTTTTTAAATAAAAGATAAAATTGATTACAGATAAAAAATAAATGTTGTTAAAAATTGTGGTTGAGAAAGTCTTCAAATGAAATATTAGTTTTGATTATTTTTATTGTATATTTGTGTATTGATTTATAATATTTGGTTGATACTGGTATATTTATGTTACTCATTTATGTTTTTTAGTAGAATATTTTGCTTAATATATTCTCAAAATGAGTGAAAAGTTATACTTATTTGGCCTTGCATAACCTTATATAAAATTTTTTATGTATTTTATTGGAGTAATAAAATTTAAAGAACATTCTAATTTTATATACTTTCTTGTGAAAGCAGAAAAAAATTAATGACTATAAAAATATAATTGAGTAAACATTGGCTTGTATTTTAATAGTAGCTGCTTTTCTCTCTGTTAATGAGATAAATTATTATCAACCTGCATAAAAATCCTAAGTTTAATAATTAAATTTCTCTTAAAAAACACTTATATAGGTAATTGTTTTATTGCTATTGTATTTCATTGTAAGAGTAATCATTGGTATTTTCATTGTTAAAATTTAAATAATAAATGAAAATCATTTACTTATTTTCCAAATTTTTTGTTTTTTGAAAATTAATTTTCAGAATCTACTTAATTTTAAAACTTCTTAAAAAATGTGGGGAGAGGAAATATTTTTCAAGATAGTAAATATCATTATAAAAATCAAAATAATCATCTCTTTTTTTAATTATTGCAGAGAATTAAAGGTATATAAAAATGAAACCGATAATTCATTATCTTTCAGTATTGGAGAACAAAACTATCACCAGACCTAATGTAATTTATGCAGCAGAAACTTAAACTACCACACAGAAAAAAGAAAAATTGCTTATTACCTTTGTTAAAAAATTAGAAGAAAGATGTATGGATAAACTATGGCTAAAGATATGTGGAAGATTAGGAGTAATTCAGAATTCAGTAAGCACTATAAAGAAAACGATGTAGTAAGTATAATAAAAACAAAAAGAATAAATGGCTGAGGCATCTGGAGCAAATGAGTGTGGAAAGAGAACAAAGAAAATATATAAAGGAAGACTGCAGGGTAAAAGAAAGTTTGGAGGTCTCAGAAAGAGATGACAGGATGAGGTGGAAGAGAATTTGAAAAGATGAAGATAAAAATTGGAAAATAAAATTCATGGATCAGAAAAAGTGGAGCTATTTGGCAAGTGAGGCCAAAATCCTGGAGCCAAGTAGTTATATAGTAGAAGCACAAAATTGTTTTTGGTTAAAATTGTTTTATATATTTTTAAATTTGTGCTTTTTACCTATGGATATTATATAAATGTTACTAACTTTTTAAATACAAAAGTGCTTAATTTTGATTTTAACAATATTAAATGTTGATAACTAGAAATTTAAACATTGGAAAACTTTTGTGCATAGCTTAATATGTAATTATTTAAAAATTTTGAGAATATTAAAAGTTCTGAAAATTTTTTTAAATGCAAATATCAGTAAAATAATTTCAGTAAATAAGATATTAATTACATTAAAAAATTGCATTCACTAAGAAACTTGATAAAAAAGACATTAGGAAGGTACATAAAAACTGCAAAAGTGTTGAAGAATAATCTGAAGAAATAAATGATCTGTTTTCTCTGAATAAATAGCAGAAGATTATAATGCTGTGTTGAATTTATTGAGCAGAAGAAAAATAATTTTCATGATTTGTGTAAATTTTAATCTGAATTATTTCATCAGAATATCACTTAAGCACATTAATTGTATACATGGCATATTTGGATAAGGTGTAATTTCCTAACATATGTGTCACCTAGTAATTTCTTAAATTTCTAAAGTTTTACTTTAAAATAAAAAGTATTTATTTAGTATATATATCAATATTAAATCATACAAATTATAAAAAAATAAGATTATTTTGACTTAATTTGATGGACATGAAGGGTTGAGAATAAGCTACTGGATGTATCTTTTTATTCAACAGGTTAATAAATTTTTGAGTGTTACAAAATAAAAAAGTAAACATTTCTAGGAAAGTGTTAGTCAGTGTATGATATTGAATCCCATTTCTCTACAATGTGGTTCTGAGTTTTTACTATGAATATTAGAAATTAAAGAGATTTAAAGTATAGCACTTTTAGTACTTTAATGTAATGAAGTTGAAAATGAATTTTAAATCCAATTTTATTTCCCTTGTTAAAAATCTATATTTCTTTATTTTTATTTCTCTTGCTCAAAAACAAAAGAATTAATTTTTCCATATTTTTAAAATTATGTGAATTAAAATATTGAAAACTGCTTTTAACTTAATTTGAATTCGAAATACATTTCTGCAAGTGAGAGAAACTCATGCCATTGATTTGACATAAATGTACAATCTTTTGTATCAAATTAAGTATGGACCAACACTTAATTATTTGCATTTATTTACAATTTTTTTTAAAATTGTTGCGCTGAAACTTTGTTATTTTTTAAGAATATTTAATTTGTAAGTATTCATATCTTAAGATATTTGTAAAGAAAATTGGTGTGAATAAATTTTATCTGAATTCCTGTACAACATTTTACTCTGTTATTTAGACTGAGAATATTATTATATATTGAACTGAACTAGCTTTAGTTTAACTTTCTAATCAGATTGTTCTTTATTTTATAAGATAAAAATATGAAATATGTGGTGTTACTTGATTGTTTTTTCCGAAATATAGAATTTAAGAAATTTTAGTTTTTACAGAGTAATTTAATTCCTACTTAGTGTAACTTAAAGAGAATATTAAATCAATTTTGGTTTGCTTTTTGCTTAATAAATTTGTTTTTCTCAAAAGGTATCACACAATTTAATTTTACATGTTATGTTTATAAGATTACTAATCTTACAATCAGTATATTTTGTACAAAATAATTATTTAAATAGTTATATATTTTTAACCATATTTATTTTATAATTTACATTATAGGTATACTTTTACGATCTGCATTTTGGATATGGAGAGGTGACGTTAGTTTTCAAGAACGTTGGGATTTAATTGCTTGTTCTCTTTTAGCAGTAAGGAAATTTTAATATTTACTGTATTTTCCTGTATGTAATCTGCAGCAAGGTATTATTTGCAAAAGCTTTTTTTGAGTAAAAAATAAAAATAGGTGCATAATCTGCAGCTAATTTTTCAGCAAGTATTTGTATATTGCTGATAATATGGTGCCAAGTAAAATGAAAATACACATTATGATTAAAAATCTAATAAATTATGCAAAAAAGTATTTATTATGAAAAAGATTTGCTTGGATTCACCTCAACACAAAGTATGATAAACTGAGGTGAAAGCGCGACATCGATCAAGATCTGAGAAGATTCTTGTAAAATTTTGTTGATTTTTAGCTTTTAATAACTTTTAAATTGAGCATAGTAATATTTTAAAAATAAAATATATTTGTTAATAAATGAAAGAAATGGATTATTTTCCAACTACACATTGGATACATTTTTCCTTTTCTACCACTCGTGCTTTGTTTTTCACCTTACATTAACAAGCTTGTCAGCATTTTTTTTGATTTCCCTATAACATTTAGTTTAAAATTTGCTATGTAACTTAAATATTTTTGCTTCCACATGATCCTATACAAATTTGAATATTTCCAGAACATAACATTAGGTCAAGACAGATGGCATGTATTGATATTAACCAGTTGCAGCTGTAAAATGGTTCCAAGGAACAGAATTAGTTCTTTAATGTAATTGGACAATGCTGATTATAGTTAAAATAAGTCAGCCAAGTTGTGATACCATTTGTTATTTTATGAAACATAAGTAGCATTTCTTTCAAAACTTTTTGTAAGCTTCTCTGATGGAGAATGTTTTTTTTATCAGATTATTTGCAGTGGTATATAATATGCACAGTGAAATTTTGAAACTTTTTAAATGCATAATCAACAGATGACAATATGTTAAGTCAATTTTTACTAATTCATTAAATAGTTCACTGTTTAGTAGGTATGCATTTTAGAGTAAATGTCTGGGTTTTAATTTAGTCATTATATTTTGAGATGGGCCCTCTGTTTCTGCTTCTTTATTAATATACATTTGTCGAGGTGATTGGTAATTTTCTGGATTTTTCCTCATGTGATATAGGACTGTTTATGCAAAGTTTTAGTTAGCCCACTGTTTATGCAAAGTTTATCTGTAAGACAATAATGTGGGAGATTTTTGCATGCTTTGCAATGGTCTTTGTTTGCTAAGTCACCTGCTTTGTGATATATAATTCACTTAATTTCTTTTAAGCTATATTTTGTAAACTCTAATTAAATTGGGCATATGTTTTATACTTTTTAAACTTGATGATTTTACAAAATGATTTAAATCTTGACTGAAGCTAAAAATATGGAAAATTGATTAAAATTTTTAAGAAACTGATTTTTTTACTTAGAAATTTTAAATTTCAGCTTTTTTTATTGCACTTATAGCAATTATATTCTTTTGTCTGAATTTAATTTCATCTTTTAATTCTAAATTAATATTTAATCAATATGTAAAAAGAATAACAGTTTCATCTGACAATTATATCATTTGTTATAAATTTTCATGATTACAATTTTCTATTCATTTTATTTTTCAAATATTTTATGTAGTAAAAATATAGGTTCCAGGATTTCAGGATTCTAGGATCATTGTTATGTTTTGCTTTTTTTGTAAAAACTAATTGCTTAATTTTGCGTAAAATAGATGCATTTTTATTTATTAAAATCTGTAATATGTCTATATTGCTAATCATTCACTAGATTTATTCTTAGTTGCCTGGTAATATTTAAAATCAATTACTGAAGGAGCACTACAATATAATATAATATGCAAATAAAACCACTGAATATTGCATATTGTGTAAACTTAGTAATTGCATTGTCTGTAGGAATAAGGAACAGCCATTGCAAAATGTTACCTAATGCAAAATGTATATGCTTTCTAATTACATATAAATTTTTTTTATCATTCTTAATATTAAATTAATGGGAAAATTATACCAACTCTTTTCTTTGTAACTGTAATTTAATGCAGAATTTACAATTGTTTAACTTTTATTTCCATGTAATTGGAAGGTTTTATATTTTACATGTAAATGAGATTTTAAACGAAGTAATATTTTTTATTTTTACTGGCTGTATATCTACATAAGTTATCAAATATCTCAACTCTCAGTCTGTTAAATACTTCTATGTTAATAAATCAAGAAACTCTCTTTTAACTTACAGAAATAAAAATTTAGTGCTCTTCTAGCCAATATTTGTATTCCTTGTCAAGTCATTCAACTATGTAACATTAGACTTATATTTGTAAGGTTTAAGACAAGTCAATAGGTTTTACTATTTATAAATTACTACATAAATGTTGCTTTACTATATTGTGTTTGTATCATTTGTCATAATAGTATTTTACCACAAAGAATATGTGAACATTTAAGCATTTACATTAGAGAAACATACCAAGTGTTGCAAAACTTTACAGGTAAATGCTGTCATTTTTAGTAAATTTTTTTCATATTTATTTGTTGTTAAATTTAAGTGTAGTTGCAAAATATTATTTCTTTACTGTCTGATTTCAAATAGGAACAATTTTACAAACAACTGATTATTTTTTTTAATTATTGATATCTTTTTCTCAATAACTTTTTTCAATTGATAACTTTTTCAAGAAATAATCATTAATAATAAATAGAAATATTTCTCAAATTAGAAACAAGAATGATCTTGTTTTTACAAAGATGTATCTGATTCTTATAGAGACTCACAAGAAAGATAATGAATAATAATTTAAAGAATGAAAAATATAAGAATGAATGACCATTTTATAGGGCAGTACACAAAAACTATCGTTTGCTTAAGTTGCTGTAAAAGCACTTTTTAATGAGATTCTGTAACGCATATTTATCTTCATTAAAACTTGGAATCTGAAACACAATTACCTTAGATATTTAGTACAAAATTTTCAACTTCTGATTTATATGCTTGATGAAAATGATAATACACTAGTTTTTACATTCATGGCAATGATAAGATTCAAATGTAAGAATTTTTCCCCTGAATTTGGAATTGTAGAATATTTTAATTTTGTTAGCAATCGGGCAATTTGGGCTTAAAATTTGCTGATACATTAGTTTTCTGAACAATAATACAAAAACAATCTATGTTGAATAGTATTTTGTTTCAAGCAAACTAGAATTAAATTAATTAAACATGGAGGAAAAAATATTAAGGAAAGAAAATAATATAAAATAATGGTAATTTATACGTATGTTGCAGTTTGGTATTTGTGTGTGTATAAAGGAATTTGTATTCAAGTTTCCCAAATTTGGTATGTAAATAGTTAAAGAGGAAAGCAGAAAAGACTTATCTTATTTTTTTTTTATTATCAAACTATGCAAAAATTTATCTAATTGAAATAATTATTTATATGTAAAATACATTCAGCTTCTTTCTGCTTGTGATTTTATTAACGCTTATTTTCTTTTTTTTATACTGATAGATTGGAAAATATGTTTTTAAATTTTCATCATTTTAAGAAGTACCTCATTCTTGAAAAGTCTAATTTCTCATTTTGTCTAAATAGTGACCATTTCTATTGTTTAAAGACATGTTTTGTTAGAGACGTTTTTATAGTTAAAATTGTAAAATTGAAATATTTTTCATTGTAAATATTTAATTAAAAATTAAAATTGATATTTGATGTAATTTGTCTGTTTTACTTGAAATTTATAGAAGTATCTGATTACAGTATAAAGATTTTTCAAGTTTCGTGGTTTTTAAAACTATTATATATATTTTAAAAAATTTAATAATTTTATCTTTTTCAAAATTTAATTGAAGTTGTAAATTATTTACATTCTTAAATTCTAAGTGATAGTTACATGCTGGAGATAACTTTACAAAACACTTACTAAATTTGCTAAAGCTGTGAATTTTATTACTGGATTGACAATGTGAATAGTTTAAAATTGTAATGAATTGTCTTTTGTAAAAATTTATAAATTACATTAAAGAATTTTCTTTTAGTATTTTGTGTGTTCTTCAATTTAGACTGTTACCTTAAACCATAAATTTTATATTTTTTATATAATTAGAAATTTTTTAATTATACTATCATTAAATACATATGGTAAGAAATAACAAACTTCTTGTTTTGGATTTAGATTTATATTATTAAAACTGTTACAGTATTGAAATGTTGGAATAATTCTAACTGATTTTTATATTAAATTAAAATGATTTCATACCAGTCAGCTGTTCAAGCACAAATTTTTAAATAATATTCATTTTTCTTATTTCATGTATTAATGTGTTTAATATGTATGTGCCATTGGTAGATGTAGGGAAGATAATTTTGATAGCATATTTATATTTTAAGAAAAATTTACTTCAAACTATCTGAAAATGTGCATAAAAATTATATTTTATACTGTCACCTAATATTTTCAACATTAATTTAAAATTGAATAATTTAATTTAATATAAAAGAATAATATTGTCAAGTTAATATAAATAAATTTAATTAATACAAGAGTTTTTTTTTAAATGCTTATGTATAATATATTTTTTTATTATATGCATTGTATTATAATGTAATCAAAATGCTTATGAACATTATAAATAATTTTATTAAGTTTTAATTATGACAAATTCTTCCTAAATTTCATGATTTTTTGAATTTTAACTGTTTTTGATAAATTGTAATTACAAACCTGTATCTAAAATATAACAAAAGCTACAAAAAAACTATTATAAAAATATTTCCAATTTAGAAATTACCTCAGTTAATTCAAATTGGAATTAGCTCATTCATTTCATCAAGCATAAATATTATTTTACCATTATTCTGTACTATTATTTTCAATAAAAATAAATTTTAATTTGTTTAAGTTAGTAATTATAAATTTTGTCATCCTGCATTAAAATTCTGGTAATATTTCTATGTGGTTTTTATCAAATTATAAAAATTTTTTTTATTTTTAATATTTTTCCAAAAGATTTATATGGATAATTTTGGTATGAATAATAAGAAAAGGCATGGATAACTTCAATAATTTAATTGTTCATTTAACATTATCAAAATTATAAATACAGCTTAATTTTATAAACATTAGGATGTCATATTATTATTTAGTATTTTGTGCAGATTAAATTTCAAATTTCATTTAAGCATTCTCTTATTTTACAGTTTGCCTTTGATTTATACAATGCATTCTAACTGTTTCAGTAAAATCTCTTTTCAGGTATGGATTCGATTTTTCTATATTGCAACTTTTATGTGGACTTTATTTTATGCTGTAGATGTTTATCTAGTGTGCAAACAGAAAACAGGGTAAAAAAATGTACAATTTTATTAAATACTGTTACTCATTTCCTGGTTTTCAAGTCTTTAAATTAGGTCTTTTATTTATAAATGCTGTAAAAATAGTTAAAGAAATTCTATAATTAATCTAAATCTGCATTAAATTTTATCTTAATAAACCCATGGTTGCTTATATATTTTAGATATCCACGATGTTATCATGCAATTACTTGGATTACATCACTTGTTTTAACTCTAGTGGGACTTGGAACATTATATTTACCTAATTTAGAGTATGTATCATCTTTTCTCAATAAATAACTTAAATTCATAATATTTCTTTGAAATACATTCATAATATTACTAATATTTATGATAGTAATTTTATTTTAAGCATTTTTTTAAAAGAAAAATATTTTTTGCATTGATTTAATACAATCTTTAAATGCATAATTAATCATTCAGAATTTTTAAGTATAAAAAACTCTGGAATATTAGTGATTCATCTTGTTTAACTATTATATTTTGTTCTCTATTTGTATTGTAATTTTTATAAATGTGAATATAGTTGGCCCTTCTTTCTCATATATTAATGAGGATAATGAAAATAGTTTTTAAAAAATGAGTAACTCTGAAAATTAATTTACACATGATAACCTCTTAAAAATTCTGAAATAGTTTATATCAGTGAAATTCAATGTGTGTTTTAACTTCACTGCTTGAAAAATTTTAAAAAGTAATTTTTGAAGTAATCAAATTTCATTTTAAAAATTAAGTCCATTTTTTATGGAACTTTGTTAAAAAAATAATGTTGGCTAATTTTTATTATATAATGAAATTGACTTTCACATATAAGTAATTTATTTTGAATAGCTTTAATATAGGTATAATTTTTTCGGTATTCAAGTTTATATATATATATACACAAACACACATACATATATTCATACATATGTACATAAACTAATCACTTTCTTACCTTTAAAAAGCCATTATTAAAAGTATTAAATTGCTTGTAACCAATAATGTGCTTTTTATAAAAGGTTTATATTTTTCTTACTCAATCAGTTTAAATTATTTGCTGAGTGGTTAGCGTTCCAGGCTCTTGAGATGTAGGTCCTGGGTTTTAATCCCAGTTCGGGCATGGATGTTTCTTTCTGTGTTTCTCTGTCCTTTCTTTTGTGATGTATGAATGTGGCCCACCCTATAAATGAGTTTGTGTTGGTATGGTGTGGGTTATGCTACTCGCCTCCATGACTTGGTTCAGAGGTGCCCACTGGGTAACGACAAATAAGTATCAATTTGCGGCTTTGTTGTGGCGAAAGATTAGTCACCCAAGTGCCCATATTTATTAAAAAAGTTTCAAATATTTAAATTTTTTTACATGAACATAAAATGTCAGTTTATAAAATGTCAGTATCTAATAGTTTATCATTAAATAAAATTAAATTGCAACATTTGTAAATATTTTCATTTGAAAATAAAATCCTTTCAAAAATTTAAGGTTTACTTGAATTTAAATATGCCTAATCCAAAAGTTGATTCTTGAGTTTATTTTATTATGTTTTGTATAATTCAAATTAATTTTTTTTTGTTTGTAAAGCAAAGGTTAATTGATAAAATTAATATATCTTGTATTTTCAGATGCCATTCTGGACCTTGGAGAGTTTTACCTAACTATGTATTTTCTTATATTCCTATAGTTTTTGTTATGATTATCAATCCTATATTATATTATCTCTCCTCAAGTAATGGTAAGTAATTTGCACACGCACATTTGTATGTATGTGTGATTATGTATGTATGTATGTATGTATATATATATATATATATATATATATATATATATATATATATGTATATAATATGTGTATATGTATGCATATATATTTATATATGTTATAAATTTTTTAAATAGATTCTATGTAATTGAAGGTTGTGAAGACGCTTTTTTTATATTTTTATAATTATCTGTCATTAATTATAATTTGTTTCTATTATAAACAATATTAATATGATTTTATTTTTACAAGTGATTATCTAATTTTTTTAGTGAGAATATTATTGACTGGAAGTCTTGGGCAATTGACTTACTTGGAACACAATTTATTAGCTGCTTTAAAAGAAAAGTTTTTCTGCATTGTTTTAGTTTTTTATGTATGGTAAGTGTAGTTCTTTAAGTATATTTACTGTAAATAGCCCTTCTGAAATTTATTTATATTTAGATTATTGAATCAAATTATTTATTATTGTTTAAGTTGTGATGAAACATATGGCATTACATTTTGATTAATGTTATATCATTGTCATTTTTGATAATTATAAGATAATTGTTTCTGCCATTAGCTATAATGATCAATTATAACAAGTCACTGTTTAATCAGATATTATCTTTAATTTGATTTACTCACTATTATTCATTATACAAACACTGTAAATATTACATGCTTTAATTTTTATGGGAAATTATCTAATAAAATTAAAATTATTCCAAACTAATTTTAAATTAAGAGAAACAAAATTATTTCAAATTCATGTTTTTGGATTATTACTGTAGTTAAACTTTTATAAGATCATAAAAATTGTTTGTGTTTTCTAACATTCATTTCTGCAAGAAATAATGGTGAAAATGAATTAATTTGCCAGAATCTTATTAATTTAGGTTGTATAAATTTGAATTTTTATCAAATTGGTTTTTTATTTTAATATCTTAATTATTATAAAAATATCCTGTAAATTGAATAATACAATTTGTATTTAGTTTTTTATGTACTTCTATATATTTTATTCCTGAGATGTCACATAACTGCCATTTGCAGAATTTATATTATGATATACAAGCTGGTTTTATTGCTCTGTCAATGAGAAAAATATTAAGGGATGTTATTTTCTAGTGATGAACATATATATTAGTTATTGTTTCTGATGTTATTAATTAGGAATAAATTAAAAACCATTTTTGTACAATTAGTATCTCAAATGCACTACTGGAATTATATATTTTAAACCTTGTCTATTAAAAATAATCCTTAAAATTATAAGTTTAAACTTGGTACCATATTTTCCTGTATATAATCTACAGTGATGTATTATCCGTAAATCCTTTTTTTCAAGTAAAAGAAAAGTGTTGCATAATCTGCATCAATCTTTTTAGGGATAGTTGAAAATATATACTGGGTGTCATTTAAAATAATAAAATACACAGTATGATTAACAATTGAATAAATTCTAAAGAAAAAACAGTTATTATAAAAAAGATCTTTTTGAATATACCTCATCGCAAAGTGAGATAAACTGAAATGAAACCATGTGATCGAACCAGAGTGGTCATTCTGAGAAGCTAATAAAACTTGTTGATTTTTATTTTTTTATAAACTTTAAATGAGATTTCTGTTACCCCTGTACAAACTAAGCTTATGTATCCAATATTTTTAAGTTTTTAGTTTAGTACTGTTATACATGTATAATTTTCCTTATTACTATATTTATTATTCATTTAAACTACTCGTGTTATTTTTTTCCTTTAAATTCATTTTTTACTGTCTTTGGTTGTATACTTTTATACAAATTTTGTATTTCTAATGCACTTAGAACTTAATCACTTTTCCGGTCTGGCATTGCTTTATTCAAATTCAATTATTATTTCATTGTATTTAACTGTTATTAATTATAAACACTTAATAGTTCATCAAAAGGGCATATCCTAAGTGTTTAAAAGCAACAGGTTAGAGGAATCAAATGTTAGGAGACTTGTTTTTATAAATCCGGTGTGTCTGATAATTTTGGTTAAAGCATAATGCCTTGGTATTATAGTTTATTTATTTTTGTTAGTAGTAATAATGAATAATTTGACTGAAATATATATTTTTTATTTTATATCTGTTATGAAATTTCTAAATTTAATTTATATTATACATTTATTTTATTAAGTTTGATATAAATAAACCAAACTTGCTATTTTTTATTTTAAGTCTTATTATTGATGTACTATTTGTTTTTAATATATTAGGTTTTATATATTAATAAAATGAAAGACTTTATCAATACTTAGACTCCACTAAAAGGACCTACAGTTAGACATATTTTTTGAAAATAGAATTTGTTTCCTTTATAAGTAAATAAAAGAAATGGATTATTTTTGAATTGTGCAATGGATATATTTCTTTTGTACCACATGTGCTTTTTTTTATCTTACTTTAACGCGTTTGTCACCATTTTTTATTTGCCTTCTCTATAGATTTTAGTTTTAAACCTGCTGTGTAATTTAAAAGATTTTGCTTCCACCTGTGAATATTTTCAGAATGACACAGTTGTAGACAAAACAAAAGACGAAATGATGACAGAAACTATTTTTGCAATAGTAATATCTTTATGAAGAATTGAATTCGTTCTTGAGCCTAATTAGACAAAACTAATTAAAGATGAAATAAGTCAACCAAGTTATCTGTTTATTTTATGAAATATAAATGGTATGTTTTTCAAAACTTTGTTGTAAGCTTTTTTGATTTGAGAATGTTTTTTTTTTATCAAATTATCTGCTACAGCGTATAAAATGCACAAAATTCGAGACTTTTTTAATACATTATCCACTGATGACATACAGGAAAATAAGGTAAAATGTTTCTCATTATCTTTGTCACTTGCATAAATTATTTAGTATCTTAAAATATTGATTTCTTATTTACTAATTTAATTGTTTTTTGTAATGTAAATGACAATTTTATGCTTTTAATTGCAGGAATTTAATCTAGTAATTTATTTAGTTTAATAGAAATTTATATTTTCAATTTTTTATTTCAGCTGGCTACCAAATGTTATTAATGGTCTTTTACTTTGGGGTTTTTGGGATGATTTACCTAAAGGATTACTTATTGGTATTTGGTTTGTTATGGTAAGTAAATTTTTTAAATTTCTCTACATGTATGTTTAATTTAACTCTTTGCAACAGAATATAATGTATCTTTTTTTAATATGTTTGCTTTCTTTAAGTAAACTTTAAGTAACACAATTCAATTTTATCAAGTTTAATTAGGTTTAAATCTCTTAGAAATTTGTTTGCATTTTACATGCAATTAATTTTTTTAATTCTCTTTGATTTTTTTTTTATCTCTTACATAAACTTTTTTTGGCTTTTTTATACATTTCTTTCTGTATTACATTTGATTAGGCTTTAACCACAGAATTTCTAACATTGTATGGTGTAGATTTGGGCAATACTGAACTTTGTGTCGTACAGTAACCCTGAAAAAAATCAATTTTCATGGTACATTACGTATTACAGCAACCATGCCAACCTCTGCCAAATTGGCTACCCCGGCAACTCCAATGTCACATACATCTAAGGTGCTGAATTGGCAACCCTGTGCTTCTTTTCAAATTTCCCTGCTTGCCACTTTTCTCAGCCTGACCGTTCATTGAAAGTGGCAAGCTTGAATACTAAAATGCAAATCTAGGATTTACCAAATTCTGAAAAAAGATGCCGTTTTCATGTTTAAAGAAATATAACATTTTACCAGACGTTAGGAAATGTACCAACTCTCACTCGATGAAGCTTTATTTTGGAAAACAGATTTTTTGGAAGTGCAGCATTACAAACTATAACCAGAACGAGGGAATAAGAAGTATTAATTGCAGTAAGATTCATGTATTGCAGGTGCAAAGAATTAATAACAGTCAAATTTTGTGACAAAGAACTTAATTTAGCTGACAAAACAGTCATAGACTGGAATAATTATATGAAAAAGATTTGTGTTCTCCACATGGAAAGCAAAGAAATAACGAAAATAGGTGGACCTGGCCGCTTTGTGGAAAAACATGAAAGCTTGTTCATGAAAAGGAAAAATTATTCGGGTCTAATATTGCCAGAGCAATGGATTTTTGGTGGCGTCTGTCGAGAAACCAAACAAGCATTTTTAACAACTGTTCCTGATAGAACTGCAGCCACGGTTTTCCGGAAAATTGTCAAAAACATTGAGGAAGGGAGTACACTTTATTCTGACAGTTGGAGAGCGTATCAGACTGATCAGTTGGCAATTGATGGGTTTAATCATTTAAGAGTAAATCATAAATATAATTTTGTCGACCCCGAAACAAGTATGCATACTTAAGCAATCAAAAGAATTTAGGTCTATGCAAAATGGAGGAACAAGAGACAACAGGGTACAGCAAGATACCATCTTGAGTCTTGGCGGAATTCATATGGTGACGAGACCAAGAAAAGGATAAAAAGTTTTTTTGATTCTATTTTAAAAACCATTTTACAATATTTTCCACCAAAACGTAGTTTATATATCGTCAAATAAGTAAGAATTATGCAGATAAAAATTACTTATTATTTTTTTTTCATGTATTATTTTCTTTCATACTGTTTCTATCACATTGTAATTTTCAACTATGTGCTCCATGTCCTGTCAATGTATTCCGTTTTTTAAAATTGGCCTGGTTTTGGCCCGCTTTTAGAATGGTTGCGATAATACGTATGTACCTTTTTCATTTACTGCTCATTTTATTTGACTTCATACTTTTATCAAATCTTTGTTTAGCAATACAAATGAATAAAGTTAAGATAAATGCTTTGAAAAACTATTATATTGAGCTATGAATTTTTTTAAATATTGTCTGATTTAATTATCAGAATACATTGTTGTAGAATTCTTAGTGACTTAAATATGTAATTTTTTTAATGCAAAATGTCCTAATTTTATAGATTTATCATTAACAATTATGTTCACATCTAAATCAGATCCTTTAATTTTTAAATGTGTTAGAAATGAAAAGTTAAAAGGCTAATTGTCATAAAATTTTATTGCTTGACAGGATAAATGAACCTGAGTACATTATTTAAATAAATTAAATATTTTAAAATTTGAAGTTCCAAATAAATTTTCAGATTTACATTTGATATCATTGCTCAAATTATGTACTCTTATATACATTGTATAAATCAGCATAAATTTCTAGCATTTTTTTATTGCATATATATTAAATTTTATATTTTAGGCAATGGTTAATCCCCTTCAGGCTATTCTCAATTCTCTAGTTTATAAAGGATGGGACGGATGCAGAATCTCGTGGAATGAATTAAAATCTTTTTGTTGTTGGCAGGAACCACCTCGTTCTGGTCTTTTAATTGAGTATTCATCATCAGATCATCAATTAACTCCTGAGAGAACTACATTTTCAACAAATAACCATTTTGAATAAATGTTTTAATGAATATGAGTAACACAATAATAACTATTGAAAATTGTGATTTTAGTTTAAATTGCATCCAATTGCAAATTACTATTTTATTTTCATCACTTGTGTTCAATTTTTATATGCATAACTGTTATTTGTTTGAAAATATATGGTGTAAGACTTCTTGTGATCTAAATTCATTTTATTATTTTAATTTGGAAAGCAATTTTATTATGTGACTTGGGAGAGTAAGTGTTTGTGATAAGCATTAAAAGTTTTCAGTGGCTTGTTTTCCTAGACATGGATTAATTTCATATTTAATTTTTGCCATTATATTTCCTTTTAACTATTAATTTTAATCAAACTTATTTTACTTACTTGTTTTTTATTGTTAACTAAAATATAATTGAAAAATTTTATAATATGAATATGTAAGATAAGGCAAGTGTGAATTTTATTTAGGTAAGAAACAAAGCTTTGGGAATAATAGCCACAAAATTTAAGAAAATAAAAACATTTGTTATTTTTAAGATTTCCATGTTTCAAAGTTGCATTTTTTTATTTAAATTTTTTGTTATATATCGTTTTGAATGTCAAAAAAGTAATCCATTTTAGGCCACAAAAATTTAGAAAATTTATAAGATTTCTTTTTAAAAAATAGTTATGACTTAAACATTTTTGTTGCACTGAGTAGAAATCTTTATCTGTAAAATAAGTAAGGATTACTTAATATTTGGAAGAATTAGAAGTTGTCAGGTCAGAAACACAATGATGAATCATGATTAAGTTATTTGTAAGAATTGATAATTTTCTATGTTTCTGGACTAAATATATAGTTTTTTTTTTAAATATCATTTGCCTCTAGCTGTATAAAAAATGGTTCAATGAAAACAGAAATTCTCAATTTGACTACCAGGAGCTTTTTTTTAAGATTTCATATGAGTACCTTATTTTATCTCATATATTTTCAAACTTAATGCAATTATTTTTAATCATCCTGTTGTGTAAACAAATTCATAATTATTTAATATTTTAAATAATTATAAGTTTGAAGTAAATTAAAAACTTACTATTGAAATTTTTTTTAAATATAATGCTTATTAATTTATATATATATATATATATATATATATATATATATATATATATATATATATATATATATATATATATATATATATATATGTAAGTTGTTTGAGTAAAATTATATTTAAGTAAAAACCTACTATCTTTCTTTCTCTATTTTTATTTATCAAAAATGTATTTTCAGGTTTATATCGGTTTTAAAATTTTATTGCCGATATAATCGCAATTAGTTTTATCGCAATTAGTTTTACTGAAAGTTACAATGCACATTTATTACTTTTTTATTATTTTACTTTTTTGTTTATTTTTGATTACATGATTTATAATTATATTTTTATTATATTTTGACTTAAGTTTAGGTTAAGTTAGATTTCCTTGATAGAGTTTAGAAAATTAGGTCTAATATTTCTTCCATTTTTAAAAGCTCTGATCACTATATTATGAAATGTACTGAAAAAGAGGTAATATTTTTACTTAAAAATTATCCATTTATAAAATTTGTAGTTTTTATTATTTTTAGGATTCCCTCTATTAATTTTTATTTGTTAATGAAAGTCTTGGGCAAAAATATTAAATTCAATACATTCTCTGCTTAGTTGGAAGTTTCTAATTTTTGTTTTTAGAGAAGTTTTGCTGCAAAACAATTTTTGATAGTACTATCCCTAATGTCTTTCATTTTTGCTGCATTCATTGCTTCAAGTGTTTTTGTTACATTGTTTTGAATTTGAATGAGATGCTTTGTTAGTCTTGTTTCACTCCACATATACTCATGACTTCCAAATGATGTCTGTTATGAAAATTTTTGAACTTGAAATGAAAAAAAAGTTCCATATTTTATAATTAAGTGAAAATAACTTAATGCTTTTATTTAAAAAAATCACCTGTGTAATTTTTTTGGACTTATGTATTTATTATTAATTTTGGTTTTATTAAATGGTGGTTTAGTTGTCTATTGTTAAATTAAGATGACAACTGCTATTTAAGTATGAATTTATCTTACTTACATTCAGATCTTATAATTAATTTTTATAGAACTTTTTGCTAAATTTTATAAAGTTATTAAAGTTTAAATATTTAAAATTTTAAAAGAATTTATATTTAAACTAAGTATATTTTATTTTAATGTTTTTATATTATTTTTATATTGTGTTTTCTGCATTTATTTTTGTTTTTAAACTTTGTATTTTTTAAAGTCTATTTACATATTTTGCTACAAATATTTAATTTACCAACTTTATATATTGTTTGCAATATAATCTGCAATTGAAATGTTTTTTATATTGTAAATTATCAAACTATCCTATCTTGAGAAAAACCTTACCTTTAGAGTTTTTATAATTGATCTACTTTACTAATATAATGTATCTTTAATAATTGATATTATATTTTAAAGCATTTTTAATTTAAAGGCATGAAATACTCAAAAATGTACAACGAAGTTTGTATGAATATTTCTTATAATTCTCTGTGTATTAGTAAATTTAATATTTTTGTAGATATTTTTCTGAAATATTTTAAAGTACATTTCATTTATTTCGAATGTAATGTTATTTAACGATTCATTTTATGTTATTGTAATTTACTAATTTTGGATCATTTTTTCTACAATTGTTTTATATCACCATATATCTGTAAAATTTCTTTACTTTAATGATCCCATTTTAATTTGCATATTCGTATCTCTATCAGTCTAAATAAAGTGCATGTAATTGTTAAAGTGAGAAAATAGTATCATAAAAAATACATAATGTTATGAATTTTACTGAATATAATCATTGAGTATAAAGGAAATTTATCAATAACAATTGTATTTATATTTAACATCTCAAAAACATAGCTCTATGTAAGATATTCCAAATCTATTATGAACTTAATATAATGTATTTTTCAAATTAAATGTTAATTCTGTGTTTAAAAAAAATAGATTATTGTTTAGTATTTTTGATTTCAGTAACCTTATTTTTAAGTGTAAACTAGAGGTGGCTACAATAATCTAACAATTTGTTTAATTTCATTCATTCTCTTGAAAAAGTCAAATGAGTATTTAACTAAGAAATTTTTTTATTTTAAATTTCAATTTAATTTTCATTTTTGATTCTGAAATTTGTATCATACAGCTGTATACATTATTTTGATTCAATTGTACGAGTAATATAAATGGCTAAAATTCTAAGTTTTTAAAATGCTAATAAGCATGTTCAATATATAAGCTATTTCTTTAAGAGAGGTATTTCTTGAATGCTGAACTTTTTTTGTATGTTAATGATAGTTAAGTTAATACAAACGCTTTCTTTTGAAGATCAAAATTAATTAACATAGAAGACATATAAATGTATATCTTCTATGTTAATTAATTTTGAAGTTGACAATTTGTCTTCATGTTTTCCAGATTAAAATTAGTCACATGATTGTAATTTTCTTGATTTGTTATGGGTGCTATTTACAGCCATGTCTTGAATTTTGCTTTCAATGGAAGGTTAAATAATTATTTTAGGGGAAATTTTTACTTAAATTTGGGAGTTTAGTTTAATAAGTCATGAATTTATTCTTTGATTATTCTGCTGTTTAGACTATTTGCTTTTACAGTTGCTTTTATGGGAATGCTCTTTGAATAATTAGTTTCTTTTTTAGGACCATAAATATACCTCTCAATTCTCTGATATCAAATATATCTTAATTACTATGGTAATTTTTATTAACTATTCTATTTGGGTTGAACTATTTCTATTAATTGTATTGCACTGCTAAATTTGTATTTGAAAGCATATCATTTAATTTTTCTATAATATTTCAATTGTTTAAAAGTGTAAATAAAATTGAACCTAAAATTTATGTGTTAAATAAGATTTCTTAAAACTTGGTTGTTTTTAGTATAATAATTCTTCTGTGCATTAGTGTAAATGAAGAAAGTTATTTTGTGATTTTTATATATGCACAATATATAATTAATTCTGTGTCATTTTAGAATTCATTAATTTCTTTTGTTGAAATTCAATATTTTTTAATTATTTTGAAATAGTTCTATGCAACTGTGTTTTTATGTATATTATAATCTTATTTGTACTTAGTTTTATTAAAGTGAGACATGGTTAAAGAATCTCATATGCATACTTTTAATTATGAAATAAAGATAAGCCAATTTTGATAAAGTTGTTTTGCTGTTCCAATTTAGTTTATATTGTAAAAAATTAAGATTTCTTAACAATAGTTAAGTATGAAATACTGCAAGAATTTTATTGAAATTTAACCTGTATATAGAATAAAGAGTATGCATAAAATATTAAACATTGATATTCCAAAGAAATCTTCAATTTTTATCATGTTTAAAGAAAAGTTGATGTGAAGAAATCTGTGATAAAATACTTATTGATTTTTTAGAATTCAATCATGGTTCTGTTTAAATAATCACTTTAATAGTTTTGAAATTTTTTCGAGAATGTTTATTTGGTAATAATTTTAATGTTTAAAAGCAGTAGTTCATATTTCAATCACTGTAACAAATTCCTGTGCATAAAGAAATTGAATTTCCCCGTAAATGCTAAATGCAAATAATTTTTCTGTGGGAAAGAGAAACGAAAATAAAAAAAATTCTCACAAAAGCATATTAGATATATCTATATAAATTAGAATAGGAATGAAATTTTTAGATTAATTGTGATTCATGTCTTTTATTTTCTTTGGAAATTTTGATTTTTTTTGACAAAAATTGGCACAATAGTTATATATTAACTGCATTTAATATCAATATATTGCATATTTTATTTAATTTTTTTTATCAGTTTCTTCTATTAACTATTTGTTTTCTATGAAATTCTAAAGTTTCTGGCCTTAATAATTGATTATTTTTGTCCATTTTACTTTTAGATTAAATACTTTTAATTTCTATGTTTGCACAAAATCTACTTTTTTTTGTAAAATCTTATAATTTTGCAATTGAAAAAAAAAAGGATAAACAATGTGTTAAAAAAAAGACATTTCTTTCATAGCCTATTTGTTGAAATTGAATCATTTAACCAAGCAACAAAATAATTCTATACATATGAAATAGATAACATGTTTTATGTAAAGTATCACTATACAGTTTTTATACTAGCTTTTTCATACTATTTAAATAAATGTTTGACTTAAAATTTTTTTTTAAACTTTTTTACTCAGCATTAAATTTTATGTCCTGATTGACTTTTTAAAACATCTTAAAATATTTGGAATATAACTATGTGAATTCAAGTTTGATTATATTTTTAATACTATATTTATAAAATTTGATATCTAAAGTTGTTAAAATATGAAGCACTCGTAAATATTGTAAATTTTCTAATGAAATTTAATTTGAATGATTGATTTGTTATCATATTGTGTTATTTTAAGACAATTTCATAACCAAGTTTATAATTTATATTAGGGTTCTTTTAAAAATGGATGTGTGAAATGAAGGATTGTATTATTAATTAAAAAATTATTTATTTTCTATTTTTTCATTATTCTTTTATTTTGTCTATTAGGTACAAAAATAACACTGTATCAAATTTGATCCAGTTTTTATATATTAATGTTAATAGAGGAATATTTTTTATTAACTTTATGGCATGTGATCTCTCTCTCCAAATTTTAATGCATTTTTATATGTAACGTAATCTGCTTCTTGTGAAATTTTTCCTAAAAATAAATTTTTTTGCTCAGTTGAAACTAAAAGGTTTATTTCTTTAACGTTTATTTTAAGAATATGTACAACTGATATGATGCTTAGTGACTTTTTTCACCAACATTTGTTGTGATTACAGAATATTGATTAAATATTCTTACTGTTTATAAGAAAAATATTAAAAAGTGTTCTAAATGAGATTAAATACGAGTCAAAGTGAAGACCTAATATTTTTGTATATAATAACAATAATTGTAAATATTATTGTAATTAAGTACAAAAATATTAGGTCTTCACTTATATGTATAAATTTCTGCATTTTTAGTGAACATTAAAACTATTTTAACATAATCTGTTTTTATTAAGATTTTAATCATTAAAATTATTTTCATTATTTTCATTGAAGTTGTCTTTCATTATCTGAATGAAACTTTTGAATTAATGTTTTCTCATTTTATTATTTGTTTTATTCTTATAGATATAATTTTGTCTATGCACATATTGAATTCTGAAATTGTTTTACCTCAATTTTCAATTGTATATATTGCATTTCATTTAAGTTTTGCAAGCGAAACTGTGATGGAGATTTTTATGAAACTTTGCCATGAGGATTTTATAGTATTTTTTAAATATTTTTTAACAAATGTTGTATTTAAAAAATTGTTTTAAATTTGTCTTTATATTTACATTGTTAAATCTATTTTCTTATCTTTTGCTTTGTATTGAAAGTAAATTTTGCCGCTTTTACATGGTATTTGGTTTTATACATAATAAAAGTTAATTTTTATAGTTTTGAATTTTTTGTCTTTAATAAAAAAGTTATTTTTCATTTACAATAGAATGCATTAATTTCAATATTGCTCACACATAAATTAAGAATTTATTTCATGTTATAGCTTTATATTTCACAATTACTTAGAAATTACTCGAGAAAATTTTACTGAAAACATTAATATATCTTAAGTTTTAAAAACAATTCATGATTTCATGAAATTAAAGTATTCTGATTAAATTATTATTAAGTTGTCTGGATAATTTTTCAGTAAAAAGTGATCAAAACCAAGAGATATACCATAATTTTCAAATAAACTGTTCCTGTCATATAATTACATAATTTTACCTAAATCAAAATTAATATGTATTCTCTTATTGCCATTTTATTCTTACTTAATCTTGTTTTCGACTAAACAAATAAAACTATTTCAATTAAGTAATATTTTTTTACCACTCAAGTCACAATTTTTATTGTTAAAGAATGATGAATACTATTCCCCCTCTCTAATAATTTAAATTTTAAAAGTACTTATACTTAATGGAAAACTAGCTCTTCTCCAGTATTTCAAATCAATTTTCTCATTTGTGTATAAATTAATGTAATGTATTGTTGTCCATAGATGTTCAAATGATTATCCTCATTTTTCAAAAATTAAAGTAGTATAAAATACGATTTGTCAGCATTGTTACACTTTTTTTTATGCTTGAAAATAATTGATATATTGTGTTTCATTAAAAATTATAAAAAATAACTTTAAAAACTAAATTCTTCTCAAAAGACTTATTTCTAAATACTTTGACAAAAAGATATTGGATGTATTGCATCTAGACTATTATTTTATTTTGTGTGATCTTAATCTATCTGTTATCAAAGCCTAAATTGATGAATAAATGAATAGTTCTGTCACTTTTTCTCTTTTTGACATCAGCTTGAATTTTGAGTAGAGCTTGTCAGTTCAAAAATCGTGTTTTTTGTGTTATATTTTCACTTTATGCACCTTGTGTAAAGTAAATTTTACTTATTTTTTAAAAAGGAAATTATCTTATGTAGTGGCGTGAGAAATGGAGCAAAAAGTGATTTCTATACTTTTTGCTCCATGAATGAAGGGATTTGTTTCCTTTTAAAAATGTAAAAACTAAACGTATTAACTAATGAAAGTAAAATTGCATTCTTTTAAAAACGTCCTTTTTTAACACAATCCCTTCATTCATTTCTGAAAGTTGTGTTAGAAACTGCATGTTATAAATAAAATTTCTGAATTTTTAAAGTGATCGCTTATATTATGAATGTATATACCATACTTATATACAATCTAATTATACAATGCTTCATTTATGGTACGTTTTCCAGCTTAAAAAAAATGGTCTAGTTATGCATTGCTAAAACTGTATTTTTCTTTTCATTTTTGCATGTTTCGTCGATTATATGATATTATATTCATTTCATTTTCATACTTAAATATTTAACCATTAATCCATTTTTAATTTTATGCTTCTATCTATTGCAATCTAATTTCGCAAGATTATATTTACACTTTCAAACTAATTTGTACAGTTGTTTCATACTGAACTTATTTACAATCGACAGCTATAAGAACAAAAATTAAATACTGTGAATTGGAATAAAAATTAAATATTGGGAAAATATAAATTTATTGTCGTATAGAATACGCATCTTAGGTATAGAGTTAAAAGGGATCGTTTTTATTAATGGATTAAATACAATTGACGTAAATATTATATTGCCAACAAAGTGACAAATCTGATTCAGTTGTCTAGAGGGCTTTTTTTCATTTAAAAGTACATCAATTGCAATGCATTGTAGCTGAAAACTCCATTACATTTTAATTTTACAGATCAATGTTTGGCAGCTGGAAATTAAATGTTTGTATGGATAGATGGATGCCCGGGCGGAAACGTAATTCAAGTCATTTAGATTTCTTCAAAATATTGTATTGTGAGATAAAAAAATGTGAGAGAACTTTGCTTTTAAAATAAAATATTAAACTTATTTTTATTTATTATCCGGAAACTATATGGAAGAACAATACCATCCAGTATGTCTATAACTTTAAGCATTGAGAATCCCATGTAACGGCCTATGCATGCTTATATGCTCATTTAAAGCTGCTTCTGGCTTCACAAGATTAATTACTTCATGTATATTTCTTTGTCGTGTATTAAGCAGAATTTATCAAAAGCTTATCCCTCTATGTGTAAACAAGTCGAAAATCACTGAAAAAATTGGAAAACTCATCAATGTGAACAGAACTTCTAGTATTTTCATTTCAATTTATCTGGTGATATATCTAACATAAGCCATCTATCTATTGGGGAGAAGCAATAGATTGTAAATGCTAATGAAGAATAAAAAATGTTTTCAATTTGTTTTACGTAGTTCAAAGTTAATGTCTTTTTAGCAGAAACAAAGCACAATTTAAAGCTGAAAGCAAGTTGAAATTATCTTGTATGTCAAGTGCATTCAATCGCATGTATCTGCTTTACTAGAATTAGTCATCTTGGCCTATCATCGGTAAATATCTAAGAAACAAAATCATCAGTTAAAAATTTCACATCCAATGTATTGTTGAATGGAAGACATTTAACTCTTTTTTCGGTGTTATTGTGTCATTTATCCAATAGTTAAAATGCTTTTAATTGCCAATATGTTTTTATAGATAAAAATGGCTCTATTGGATAATTATCACTATCCAATATTTAGAATGAAAAAATTTAAAAAATTATTATTTGAATCATTTATGAAAACCTATTTTTCTAAAAAAGTTGGTGTCAAATAAATTTTTATTTTTTGGGTTCATAGAGAAATTATTAAATGTATCTTGATTCGGTAAATACGATTTTTTAAAATTTATTTAAATGCAACATATTAGTATAAAGTAAAACACAATTTCTTCAAATTTAACGTTCAAAAATTTCTGTTCGATATAGCCTTGAATTCATTTATCCATCCAAATTTCAAGAAAATTTCAAATTTCTTTTTATTTTTTTAATTTGTTGCTTAAGATTTAGAAATTTATTTATTTCAGGTATTTGATAGCATTTAAAACGAAATTTAACATTTATGTGAAATCATTCATTATAGAATTATTTATAAAATGCATTTCTAGTTTTGTCCACTAACAAAATTTTACATAACAAAACTGAAGTTCATATATGCTTAGACACAACCATGCATACAAGGCATGTTGATGACTAATTATTATGATGAAGGATTTCAATTATAAAATTAATGTTTTTAACCCAACATTTGTTTAGATTGTCATTCTATATGGGTGTCCCTTATCCAGAATTATGGTATAGCTTGATGAAGAAAAATCGGTTTATATGTATATATGCATTCATAATTTATTCCCTAATAGTTAATTGAAAAAAAATTATTCCCAGATAAGTTCAAGTATTTGTTTTGCATTTGTATTTTGCAAAATTATTACTGGCTTTATTTTGTCTTCGCTAATTCCAATAGATTTAAACTGTATTATAAAATAAATATATTTTTGGGTAAAAAATTAGTAAATTAATTTCTGCTGTAATTTGAAAATTAAAAACTAGAAATCTAAAAAAGTATGTAAAAAAAGATTTTATCATCATATGATCATATAAATAAGTGAGATGAATGAGAGATAATTAAAAAAACAGTTTACGAGGAATTATTATTCATGCATTAATAATGAGCATTTGTTGAAACTTAGAGGCTTAAAATATTTTTAAATGAAGAAAAGGAATTGTTAAGTAGGACATTAGTGTCTTTATAAGAGGATAATAAAAGCACCATTTGAAAATACATTAAGTAAATAGGGAAAACAAGACTACTTAAAGAGTTATAATCCCTTAAGTTCGTATCTTTATCAACTTTACATTCTGATACCCCAGAAAGTTCACATAAAAATTGCCTTTTGATTTACAACATCTCTGATAAACGATGGTTTCTTTAAGAAGATAGTGTCAAAGGATCAAAGAGTAAAGAAAATATGTTAAGCAAATGCGAGATTAATTTTCGTTGATCCGAAAATAAGGAGCAAAGTTTTGTAACTTTTAGTAAAATTAGTATCCTTCCAATTTACTGTAACAACCTCGTTAAAAGGTTGATTTTTATTTTTAACTGTTTTCTCAAAATTTCAGTTTTAATTTTTCTTGGGTATATGTTAAGATTATAGGCAACTTTTCTCTCTCATTGAAATTACAGAAAGAAATATATAAGTAAATAGTTTTTCTATAATACACACAATACTTTCTTTTGGGCAAATATGTAACTAAAACTATAAAGCTGTTTTCTCAAATTGTATTTTCACTTTGAAATTTTATTTAATACATTTAAATTATAATTCTAGAAATATTTCTAAATGGAATTTAAAGGTGCTTGAATTTTTTTATATTACATGTTTGAAATATATTAGTGACACCTAAATGATCATGCATCTAATTCTAAAAAGTAGAATATCTTGAACCAATTCAGAAAGATGCGCAACATCTATTAATCTATTAAGGATTATGTACGCTTAGATCGCCTACATAACTTGTTTTCCAAACTGGTAGATGATTAGTCAGTATTCAGGCTTTCATTTCGCAATACGTTAGCCTAACTCTTTCCTTGGTTATCCACAGATCCTGATTTAATTAGATCTCACGTGAGGAAAAATACCAATAGTGTATTAAACAAATGCAATCAAATTAAACGTGTTACTTCTAAATAGTTTTCCGTTTCTTGAACAATTGAAGGTTTTATTTCTTTCCCTCCTGAATGAAAGCGGTAAATTAATCATTATAAATGTCGTAAGGCAAGAATAATTACACACATTACTTGAAATTCTCATTTCTGTCAGAGATTAACAATTATTATTTGCAATTTTAACTTGACCATGTACTTGTAAATTCATCAATCGTCTATTATAAGGTATGCTATTGGCAGTTAATAATATGTATGTAATTGACAGATACAAACTCTATTAAAAGTATATAAAGTGGCAAACATGATGGCATATTTTAGTTAATGTCATAATAACACTCATCAGCACATTGATTTTTTTTTGCTGAAGTTCAGAAATTGGGATCTCAATTGAAATTGTCGTGTTTAGTTTAAATATGTAAAGTGTTTCTCTGTTACTCAAGGTTACATTGTAACATGCATATTAATGGTTGAATAAAATATTGTATATTTTTATACATATATGATATTGTTAAATTTACTTAAAATGGGGAGGTTATTGATTTTTTTCTGTTTGGAATATGAGAAACCCCCTCAAGTAGACCAATAGTAGTTAAAAGCATTCGTGCACTTCATTATCAATTATATTCCTCTTATATATATATATATATATATATATATATATATATATATATATATATATATATATATATATATATATATATAATATATATATATAAGATAAATAATTTATTCGAAACTTACACTTAATATGTCATTGGTTGTGCCCTGTGTTTTAGTGAAGAAATCCAAGGGAAAGCTCAAAAACTGTAATGGGAATATATTTTACCCCATATTTTGGTAAGGCTATAAGATCTCTTATACGATCTTGAAACAATTCAGTGATCTTCGATTTCCTTAAAAGTTTTATATAAAATTTTTTAGATCTATTATAAAATTTATAAGATCTATTTGCTGATTTCTTTTAAATTTTACTAACGAATTTTCGAATTATTTATCACTAACTAAAATTTTTATTTGAATACCTGCAAAAATCCTTTCATATACTTTAAAATACAGAAGGAAATCTTTCCCTAAAATAAAGAAACACGCCATTTTTTACCCATTCCCTAGCAGAAGTTTTAAAAAATACTTTCTATTTAATGGAAGCTTAATAATCTTGCCAGAAATGACTAATAATCAGTTTAAAATATTTTCCGGCAAAAGCATATATAATTTTCATTTTGTATACTCGTTCTTGATGTAAGATCAATGCTGTTTCGGTATTGCAATTCCATTTATATAAAAAACAGCAAAATTTAGTATGGCTAAATTGTGGACCTATTAAAAATGCCAAATATTGTTTGATAATTTGCTATATGGAACTTTTTCTAACAGTATTTTCGTACATTTCCTTCATGTAGCAAAAGCTAATGGTACAGAAAAAAAACTTGTTTCATTGTAAATGTTTCTTTAAACTGTTTTTTTGAAGAATCAATGAATAGGATCAATTCGTTTATTTTATATTCATGTTAAAGTGCACCCATCAAAGTAAAAATGCTTATGCATTACAGTGAATGATTTTATGCAGAAAATAATTCTTGAAACTCTTTTTGATGGTTATGAAAAAAAAAAAAAAGAAGAAACACATTTTTTTGTTTCCTAAACATAAAGCGCTTACAGATTTTCGATTTAGGATTTAAAAGTTTTCAGCCTCAGTCTAAAGTTGGACAACTTCAAGTTCAGAACAATGTCATTTATTTCACCTTGAGCTAAAAGAGGATGAGCGTAAGCGGTTTCACTTGCTTAAAAAGGAATTTTTTTAAAAATATTAAACATCAATATTTTGGAGTATTGGTTGAACGATAATTGAAAATAAATTAAAATGTTTATATTTCAAATGAAAATTGAGCAGTTATGCTGATTAGTACTTCAAAAATATAATTAAAATTCTGTTTCAAAAATTTATATATTTAAAAATATGTTATTTTTAAACACGTGAAAGATTTTTAAGTTCTAAGAATCAATTGTATAATAACGAAACAATTTTTCGATATTTAGCAAATTTTTATTTTACCTAAAATATTTTGCATAAATATGTGTAAAATTATTATTAAATAAATTATTTTGATTCTTATTCTGGATTACATTAATTTTTTTAACTTATTGTTCTTAATTTCTTAAATTTAAGATTAAATGAATTATATGTATGTAAGCCTTTTTTTTAAAGAGAAATCAGTTTTTGAATAAAGGAAATAATATGGTTAAGAACAGTGGAATTAAAAAAAGTTATATTATAACATTAAAGTTCTCCGAAACTTCTTCTTCTTCTTAAAATTGGGTTTGTATGTCATTGGGCACCTCTGCTTATGTCAGCATTATATGTACCATTAACTCCAAACCCAATGTTTCCTAATTCCAGTTGCTCGGGTCACCCACTTTACTAATAAAGTTCGATAACCCTTTAATGGAGTCTAGGTGTAACTCTCTAGTTTGGACGAAGCCTAAAGAAGTTAATCTAGGGAGGGCAAGAGCCTCACATTCGTAAATGACATGCTCTGCCGTTTCCTCTTGCGTATGACATTTCCAGCAGATAAGGTCTTGCTGAAACAGTCCCATCTGGTCAGAAAGTCAGTCATGCTAGGAATAGCTTCCTGACTTTCACCAGAAGAAGATGGTTTGGAGGTCTTTTCTACCTCAAGTGAAGGATTCATTGCTGCCCCTTTACAAGATTGCCTCTGAGTTCCCTTGTCTTTTTCAGCAAGGTCTACTTTAGAGGCTTCACCTGTAAATACAGAAAGGTTTGTTACTTCTTGTGTCTTTTCAGTCACAAGATAACAATTAAAAAGCTCAGGTAATATAAGTCCACCCAGCATTGCCTGAGTTACTATGCAAGGCAAATTACTCTAGAAGTTCGCCAAGCAACTAGAGGCTCCGTTAAGACACCAATACCGCGGTGCCAATTAGCCCTAGCCACGGATCGCATAACACCAGGGTTTACGGGAGCTGGTTCGCGGCCTCTGATTCTATATTCAAGGCTATCCTGTCATTCCTACAGGACATTCGGCTATCCACCACTTGCCGACGCGCCTGGTGGCTGCTCAAGCCCTAGGAAGGTACACGTACCCCCTTGGTTCCAGGCTCCGAAACTTTATGATTTAAAGGAGAAATTTCAATTTTCAAAGTGAAATTTGCAAAAATTAACCAATCACTTATACTTAAAATTCCATTTGAATGCTATCAACTTGTACCATAAATGTGATAAAAATCAAATTAAATTCAATGGGAAATCAATGATATTTAAATTAATTAAGATTATATGACTTATATAAAGGAGAAACCAGCATGAATGTGGTACGTATGTATTTGCGTACTAATATAGTAAGTGATAAACAATTTGTGACTAATTAAGCAAAAATATTTTTTGGAATACTACATTTAATTACAACAATTAAAAAAAAACACATTTTAATAAATGTTTGTATTGCATCCGTTGGCGCATCCGATATGATTTCATTTCATTTGAAGGGCAGAAATGAAAGGATTCTTAATGAAACATAATTAACACACAATAGATAAGATTAACTATGATGAAAATGTAAAAAATGTGATTAATGCATTATGTTAATGAACATTTTATTAGATTTATTGATTAATCAAACAAGGATTAATTTTTAGTATAATTTGGGCAAATATTTGATAGGAGACAAAAATGTTTTTAGATAAACCAAGGACTTTGAAATTGAAAATGGTCACGTTGAAGAAAATGTTACCGTCTTAATTTTGTAAAACAAAATTAGGATTTTTTTAAAGAGATTTCGTGATTAAAATAACTTTTTTAAATTTTTTGCAAATCACAATGTTTTAATTACATTATTTTCACACACAATACATAAAAATTAAAATATGTAAACAATATATTTAAGTATTGTGAACAATAACAATTAAACTGGTGCTGTGTGACAAGATCTCTTATAATATTTATTTATAAAACAACAAGTTTTGCTTATGTTATAATTATAATTATTATAGAATTATATTTTTACCACAAACAGTATTTATAGCTGAAAAATAAGTTCCGCATTTTGCTTACAAGAAAAAAAATCTAACCGTTAATTTAAAATAATAACTTTTACTAAATTAAAACATGTACTTCTCTTTAACACAAAATTTTTATTAAAAATCTTAATTTCTATAATTAATTTCAAATTTTGCTTTTTAAAGCAAGTGATATTTGAGCTGTATCTGTTCAAAAAATTAAAAATTCTAACTCTTTCCCCTTTGTTGGGTTATATGATTTAACCAAGTTTATTAAATGATATATTGGTTAAATCAATATATCATTTAATAATTTATAAAATATTATTAAAAGACATATTATAAAAAGTTATAGAATATTTTGCCAGTAATTCAAAAGATTTGTTATCGGAATTATTTTAGTGGCTTGTAAAAATTCTGGAGCCATTAAGTAGAATACATCACTGAGGAATTATCACACTCCCACAAACGGATGTGATTTAGAATGCAAAAACTGTTATTTGTATGGACTCGTAGAATCTTTAAAATGTGTGTTTTACACAAAGAAACTAAAATAAAATTCATATCATTAAGAAATGTTACCGATAATTTTTTTAAAATGTGCTTAAAAGTAAATTAAGACAGAAAAATGAAATGAATACTTTTTTTTACAGGTTTAATCTGAAAAATGGGGAAGTGTTTTATATTTCTTTTGTTATGCATTTTTCAAAGTTTGTAAAGGAATTCTTTATCCCTTTTAAAGTATTTGATCTGTGTCTTTATTATAAGCCACAACAATATTAATAAAAAGACGTGCTATCACTATTACGGAAATTTTTTTTAACATTCCCCTAATGAACAATTTTCACTTAAATAATATTACAAATATATATTGTTTGATAATAAGCATGTTTTATAAAAAAAAACAAAAGAGTGTAGGAAAATTAAAACAATGAAGACATAAATTTATTGGTTTTTCAAAAAAGTTTTTTTTTTATCAAATCAGACTAATTTTACTGAAAAATATACATTTTCTAATCTGAAAAAGCACTAGTAGGAATTCTACTGCTCTAACAAAATTGAATTTTGTGTATTATTAGGAATTCAATCAAAGTACACTACTTTGGTTAATATAATTTTGCAAGCAATAAAAGAAATATTTCTCTTCAATTCTTTCTCCTTTTATTTGTTTGAAAATCTCTTCCAACTTTCTTAATAACGAAATAGGAACAAAGCCCATAAGGAAAAAGCCTCTACAATTTTAAATATTAAAGGTTTTACTTAAATAAAATTATGAATTTTTACTTATATGAAATTACGAATTTTTACTTAAATGAAATTACGAATATATATTATTTGATAATAAGCATGTAAAAATTTATGAAAAACAAGAGAGTATTTTTATTAAAATGGAGAATTGATAAGAAAATCGTATTAATCTCACTCTACTTCGTACATTTTAGAAAAGGCGAAAGAACCAATTTATCGTAGGAATTATTTTCAAGAGAAAATTTTATTAAAATTTATATTTTCTAACAAGTTTTGCCCTGTAAAATAATCATTACCAGTATCATTCTTGAATAAAAATTTTGTTAAAGTGTTAATAAAAAAAATAATATATAGAGTATATATAGTGTTTAATAAGGATATAATACAGTAAATATATATATTGAACAAACAAAAGGAAACATGCTAAAGACCAATATTACACAGATAAAGCATACAATTGGTTTGATTTTGAAATTTAATTTTATAGTGTAAATTGTATTAAAAAATATCTGTATTTTATTTAAGACACCTTGTCTAGTAGAGATGAATCATATGTTTGTTAAATGGAAAATAACTAGCCAATTTGTTGCTTCAAATGTCAGTTGAATACATATTATGCAATAAAATTAAAATTTGCTTTTTGTATTAAGCAAAAATTATGTATTCTAGTCCAGTTTATTTAAAGAAATTATAAATCCGAATCTTCTTTGAAAAAATATTTCACTCTAAAGTCCACACAATATTTAATTTAAAACAAGGAATATGTATATTTATTTGAAAGAACAATATTTATTGAATCATTTTAATATATTTTAAAAAATACAAAATATTTTGTTTTGATTTGCAAAGTAACACATTTCATTTTTTTTCATCAAATTTATAATAGTGAAAATAAATAATAACGAAGTGGTTTGTACTATTTACTAAAATATATTAGTACGTATGAACTATATATCCATTATACTTAAGCTAATTGAAATACACTGAATTTTATTTAATGAGTTTCAAATTTATGTGAAATTTAAACTAAGGTTTTGTGCGAAAACTTGAGTTTGACTATCCCAAAGTGGAAAACACGTTATTGGTTTATCAAATAATATATCCATACAAAATGAATCTTAAATTATATTATGCCGCTTATCGTAAGAATGCAATTATAATATATTTTGTTTAAAAAATGATAAAAATAATTTGGGTTCATTTTGCAGTTTTTTTTCAAACATATTTTTTATGTAAAACTTCGATATTACTTTACCAACTCTTTTCTCTTCGATTATCAACTTTTATATCCCTGAAATCATCGCCTATATGAATGATGACATTTATTTATTACAGGAAATGTGATATTTAAAATGATATTATAGAGACTTACGGAATAAAATTGCTTTTATTTGAAGATTACCAAAATACAATTTAATAGCTAATTGCATTTAGAAACATGTTTTTTCCATGTGATTTCAGGATTTAAATAAATTCACTTATGAATTTCGAATCTTTTTAAAAGAGTTTGATTTTATGTTTCAGTTTAATACACAATAATGTATGATTGCGAAATGACAGGATATAAAATAATTTGTGCTGCAAGCTCTTTTTCATTCATCGAAGTTACTTTAAGGCATGAAATTTGTGCAACACCTGGTTCATAAAAAAACATATTGTACTTATATTTTTAAAGTAAAACAAGTAAAATTTCATCATTTTGAGAAAAATTCAATCTATAAAAAATTAAAAATATTACAAAATAAGACTCAGACTCTACTCTATAAAAGGAGGGAGAATTTAAAGCTAATTTCATGATTTAAAGCTAATTGATGTTTGATAGGCAATTATTTGTTAGTCAGATAATTTTTGTTAAGATGTTGACACAATTTGAAAACAATGCTCATGTTTTTAAATTGTGTCATCTTTGGAATGCATGAAAGATATGAAACACTATTTAATATATAGTTATATTACCTGTGTTTAAAAATAAAAATTCTTTATTATAAAGTGATAAAATTCATTTCGTTAAACTGTTATTGATGTAGCTTCTCTAAAGTAATTTTATCTTATGGAAATCATATTCAACCATCAATATTTGTTAATAGCAATCAATATCTGGTAAAATTTCTTTTCAAATGAAATATTAAATACTTATATCAGAGAGAAATTTTAAAGATTTTTCTATATGATTTGAACGATATATTGATAATTTCACCGGAGCTTATAGTTAATTTATTCATGTTATTAATTTTTACTGTTTGCACTGGGATATTTTTTTCGTCACTGTCTAAAAATTTGTGATGGGATTTTTAATTCTTAAGAAATTCAAACCAATCCATGAAAAGAAAATCCATGTTCAGATTTAAATTATAGTGTAACAAGTTCTGTTATTGTGATTTTTTTGAAGCGGTAACTAAAGTTGATACATACATTTTTGATGCATTGTAATAGGTCTCTATTAATAGCTCTCTTAAAAGTGTTATTGCGAAAGATATTAAGGAATTATTACCTATTTGCTAGCATGTTAGACACAACTGCCTTTAAGATGCATACCTTTTTTATATAATTTTTGAAGGATAAAACTTTATTATTGTCCATTACGATGAATTTATAGTAATATAAATACAAAGTAATAAATACAAAGTAATAATTTTTAATATAAAAAATAATATTAAAAATACCCAATTATATAGTGTAGGAAAGAACACCTTCAATTTCCTTTGTCAAAATTCAGACATTCGATTCTAAAGTTAAATGAAGAGTCTATTGGAACAGCTTCTAAATCAGCATTTGAGTCCTCATACAGCAAATTGTCCTCTGTACCAGCGGTCGCCAAACGTTTTGACCTCACGGATCAGTAAATTTATAATTTTATCCCGTGGGCCACTAATAGGATTTTTTAAGTGTTAAACATATTCATAAAAAAATTGTGATCTAACAATACATAAAATGTGATTAGTTAACAATGAAACTATTATTTGTAACCAAATTATGAAATCTATTAATAAATCATAATAAAATAAATAAAAATTGTAAAAACAAAATAATCAAAAAATGAATTAAGTTTATTAAACTTTTAGCATATTATACATTCCTAATGTGATGGAGATTCCTGCTTACTTGAAATACATAAGATCCTAATAAATATCATAAAATCCCAGTAAAAATAATAAGTATTATCCCAATAAATATCAGATAAAAGGAAATATAGGGATGGTTGAGATTTAAGAACATACCAGTCTTATGGAAAAATAGTACCTAACTAATATATTTTATATTAAACTCCATAAATCGCATTGAGGTACTTAAAAGTAAGCCCACCTTTAAGTGCTTGAATTGCTATACATATGTGACTTACAGGAGAATGAAGCATTAGAAGAGTGCGAAACAAGGAGAGACTAAAAGAGTTCATCTACAGCAGTATGACTTATTATGACGTTATTTTATGAAGTAGCGTTTTATAACTTTTCACTTATTATTATGAATTGAATTATGTTTCATTGCAGCTTAAAACATAGCTTAACGTGATGAGTAAGTACATTCAGCATTTTTCTGGGGACCAGCAAAATTTTCTCGTGGACTACCACTCTGACGACCTCTGCTCTGTACCATTCAATGGATTACTAATACCACATTCTTAAATGGTTTATCCACTGCTTTTGTTTTATATGGATCTCGCGTAAGTTATGTTTTTTGTAATTGCTTTCTCTTAGATTCTCTTCCTACTTCCGCCAAATGTTTATTATTTCCAGAGTTGTGGTGGCCCGAAAACCTCTCCTTTCCCATGTACTTTAGTATACGCAAACGCTTGTTACTTATATGATACGTTATAGCAATGCCAACATTGTTTTTGGGTCATAACTTGATTATAAGTTCAAGAAAATTGAGCTGTAGAAATTTCTCACACTTAAAAGTCGTTCAAAAAATTGGAAAGTTTAAACGAGCCTAGCTGTGATCGTCGATGACAGAGCATGCGCATTCGTTGAACTGTATATGGCTGTAATATTTCTGCAAAGAAAAATGTGTAACTCCGAATAATTGGAAATTCCAAAAATGAATGTAATCGAAAATTGAGTATCGACGCATAAAACACCCCCCTCCCGTTTCAGAAATTTATTTTCAAACAAAAAGGCGCGTCTTATACACCGCGCAAATACTGTAATTAAGTTAAAACTTCTCCGAACATTTGCATGAATACCATCTTGTTGACGTTTAGAAGTATCTAAAGTTCTTGCATTTGAAAAAGAGCCAAAAAGTATATCTATTACACTTTGAATACTGCAGTTTTTTGTTGATAGCGTGATTTTACACGATTTTAATATACATAAATTTGTTTCCAAGTTAAATTAAGTATTGTCATGCACCTATATTCGCTTCTTTGATGGCTTCCTTTTTTTATATTATATGCATGGCGATATTTTGACCACAGAAGCTTAAGAAATAATTTCCGGAGTAAGATGCTTTTTATTATATGCTTGTAGTCAAAAATTGGCGAATTTGATAAAAATACGCTTATTCAATCACGAGATATTAATAGACGAACCGAAAAGTTTTTGCTCGACAATTCCTATTTTTAATTGAATCCTATCCTGTTTTTCTTTTTATTATCCTATTTTTATTTTTATAAGTAATTTAAGACAATATCATGGTTGAACAATTTTCATCGTAATTTTTTCAATCAAGAGTTTATTTTTAATATCGTTATTAAAGGGCATTTTCCCACAGAATGACTTTCTTTGATTCAAGCTTAAATAAATTTGAAATTAATAACTCAATAATTGAAATTTTAGTAAATGTAAAAAAAAATTATATTTGAAAATATATGTGATAAATATAGTTTGGTAAAATAAAAATATTTTTGTAATAAATTTTTTAAAAACATAAATTATTCAAGCAGTTCTATATTTATAAAATTTATTTAAAAGATTCTTAAAAGCAAAATATATAACTAATATTATTATGTATGACTTTTTCATAATAAACAGTCTTATTTAGGAGGGAAGAAACTACTCTGTCTCCTCAAAAACATCCCAAATATCATCAATAAGGATAAAATTTGAGATCTAATTGGTCAATTCATCAGTTTAAAATCCGCATTTGTCAGAAATAGGACACATAGATGAACACTAAGAAAAAAATTGTAATTTATTAGAATGAAACATTTTCCTTTGAACCTTGGGAACATGGCCTTATTCAAAGCCTCCAATATTCACAATGCCTTAATCTAAGACATAAAAAATACTATATACTCGTTATTACATTGATTATATTCTTTAAACGTTGAAGGAGAAATAGCGTATCCTTGATTTCTAGCTTATGAAGATGAACAGAAAATCAAAAGTAAGGCTAAGTCTGAAACGATAATAAACTGAATGGTTCTCTTTTTTTATACTCACATCCGTGTCTATAATTTCTACTCAAAATGAGTATTTTTATGCTCGCTAAAAATAATGGAAAAGAAAAATCACATTAAACGTTAATTTCTCGTTCTTGTATTCTCTGGACTCTTAAAACTTGCGTTTTTAAAATTGCTTGAATTTTTTAAAACAATAATAATAATTTTTTTCCAGCGGCGGGCACACATTGGGTGATGAACCCTATGCCGCAACAAGGCCAGAGACTGCTACTCATTTGTCGTTACCCAGCGGGCACCTGTGAACCAAGTCACGGAGGCGAGTAGCGTTACCCGCTCCATACCACCACAAACCCGTTTATAGGGTGGGCCACATTCATACTTCATCACAGAAGAAAGGCCAGAGAAACACAAAGAGAACAGAGAAAGAAGGTAACATTCATGCCTGAACCGGGATTCGAACCCAGGACCCATAGCTCAGGAGTCAGGAACGATAACCACTCAGCCATCGGTCGGAATAATAATAATAACAATAAAAAACTGTAACATTATTGTTTCATTTCACTGTAATTAAAAAAGCGACCTGCTAGCGATTTTTTGGTTTAAGTACTATTTGGTGACATTCTCTCTAGTTATTGTACAATTGAATTCGTTTTCATTACTAACAATATTTAGCGTTACAACGTTCTTTGGAACTACTAACTACTAGGAATATTTAAAATTGAAAGTACCCTATTTCAAATATATACATATATATATATATATATATATATATATATATATATATATATATATATATATAATATATATATATATATATATATATATATATATATATATATATAAAGATTTTTTATAGCATTTCTTTCTTCAAACATTGACGTTTATGAATTAAAAAGTTTTTTGGTTAATTCACAGAATATTTAAAACTATACCACAGAAATTTCTGAGTTTTAAAAGCAAATATAGGACGATTATTGGCATTTATAGCTTTTAAAGAATTTTCTACTAAATGAATGTACCGAAACTCGTGAAGGCATACAGAATTTATGCTAAGCACTTGTATCCTTGCTTGAAAGCATAATCCTTTTGTTCAGTTTACTTTTGGTTAGATTATCTTCGAGAAATTCAATTAAATATGCAAATTCTTTTCACTTTTTATACTAATGTGGCTTTTTAAGCTTTAAAAGCAATAGTTTCTTTGTTATCTTGACGTTTTTGTCAGAGTAAGTGAGAATTCTTGGTAGTCAAAGGAAGCGTATAGAGATTTTGATTTTGATGACATAATATACTTCTTAGTATTCACTTTTACTTATTAGACATTTATTTCTTATTACTTATTTCATTTAGTTCTTTCAGTCGCAAGAGTTCTAAATAGGGTTCAGTTGGAAAAGTGGAGAAGCGCATCCAATATTTCCAGCCTAGCTGACACACGACAACAATAACAGTCGCAGGAGTTTTCAACACCTTCAAAATTTGTTGACTTCGATTTTATTGTACGTTTGAAATTCTAAAAGCAGAATAAAAATTGTATAAATCCATTATTTCAGAAAAACACGAAATTTTTTCTAAACCTTATAAAATAATAAAAATTATTTTATATACTAAATGTTTAAAGCTGATGTATCGTGCTAGCGCAATAAATATACAAGTATTATCTTGAATGATATTATTTCAAATAAAAGTTAGCTGCTTTTAATATTGATTTATTGGGAATACACAAATAACGCATTTCTTAAGGAATACTAAAGAGCACTGAAAGATATTTTTTAAAAGTATTTTTTTTAAAAAAAGTTTTCAATACTTTTTGTTATTGTTAAGATTTTATAGATCAAGTTTATTGAGTTACATGTCAATTTAATAATTCTTAAGTTTTTTTTTTTTTTTTAATGTTTGATAGTTGTTTCTGTTACAGAACATTTACTTAAACTAGTTATCAAGTTGAAAACTTTTTTTATACTAGATATCAAAACAAAAATAATTTCAGAATAATAATAATAATTTCAAAAATAACAGTAAAAATATTGTAGTATTAAATTTTATAAGTTTGTTTAATGAAGCTCAAAGTCACACGTGAGAACTTTTTTAAACTTCTCTGAGAATAATAGTGTTTCTATTTCTTAAATATTACCTAAAATATTTAATATAGAAATTGTTTCTTTTAAAATATTTTAGATGAAACGTTCCATTGGGTGAGTAAGTGAGTACATTAATAACACAAATGATATAAAAAGTAAACTGAAAGATAATTTCGAAAAAATTTCAATTGTATTAGAGGAGTTTTGTATTGTTGTTAATGGATGAGCTATGAAGATTTAATTGATTATGCGAGAGATTTTTGACGCATAAGCTTTTTTTGATTTAAAATTTGCAATGTTTATTTATGACAGTAAGAAATCTTTGTAGCGAAAAATCATAGGCATCCAGGGATGTTTGTGATCTACTTATTCAAAGACAATGATATGATATTGAATGTTTAATTACATACATGGAACAACTTTTAAAAATATTATACGATTTTTAATAGTTCTCATTAAACTGAGAATAAGAAATCTTCTAATTAACATTAATACAAGGAAAAAATTATGTCGATTTTCTGTTGATTAAATTATATATCATGCATTTAAGTTATCCAGTCGTTTAAGTCTGCATAAAAAAGAATCCGTATATTCACCAGCTGAAAACTGAAATAAAGATATAAGGAAAGCTTGTTTGCAAATTGATGTATTCTCTCAAGACAGAAATAAACTTTTGACCAAATATGAATGTGTTGTATCTCGAACTTTTTACTTTCAATTCTACATTAAAGAGAATCCATATGTTCAACTACTGAAAACAGAAACAAAGAAATGAGGAAAACACGTTTGCAAAATGATCTATTCTCTCAAGACAGAAATAAAGAATCTTTTGACTAAATATGAATGCGTTGTATCTCGAACTTTTTACTTTCAATTCTACATTAAAGAGAATCCGTTTGTTTAACTGCTGAAAACAGAAACAAAGAAATGAGGAAAACATGTTTGCAAATTGATGTATTCTCCTAAGACAGAAATAAATAATCTTGTGACCAGATATGAATGTGTTGTATCTCGAACTTTTTTACTTTCAATTCTACCTTAAAGAGAATCCGTTTGTGCAACTGCTGAAAACAGAAACAAAGATATAAGGAAAGCTTGTTTGCAAATTGATGTATTCTCTCAAGACAGAAATAAACTTTTGACCAAATATGAATGTGTTGTATCTCGAACTTTTTACTTTCAATTCTACATTAAAGAGAATCCATATGTTCAACTACTGAAAACAGAAACAAAGAAATGAGGAAAACACGTTTGCAAAATGATCTATTCTCTCAAGACAGAAATAAAGAATCTTTTGACTAAATATGAATGCGTTGTATCTCGAACTTTTTACTTTCAATTCTACATTAAAGAGAATCCGTTTGTTTAACTGCTGAAAACAGAAACAAAGAAATGAGGAAAACATGTTTGCAAATTGATGTATTCTCCTAAGACAGAAATAAATAATCTTGTGACCAGATATGAATGTGTTGTATCTCGAACTTTTTACTTTCAATTCTACATTAAAGAGAATCCATATGTTCAACTACTGAAAACAGAAACAAAGATATGAGGAAAACTTGTTTGGAAATTGATGTATTCTCTTAAGACAGAAATAAAATCTTGTGACCAGAAAATGAATGTGTTGTATCTTGAACTTTTTACTTTGAATTCTATATTAAAGAGAATCCGTTTGTGCAACTGCTGAAAACAGAAATAAAGATATGAGGAAAACTTGTTTACAAATCGATGAATTTTCACGAGATAGAAACAAAGAAATTTTTGACCAAATAGGAATGGGTTCAATCTCGAACTTTTTACTTTGAAGAGGGTTTTCTTATTTAAATGTGCATTTATGGAATTCGGACTACAATGAATCTGAATAGAGTTGATTTATATGGTATAAAATGATATGAATATATATTTGCATTCAGTATTTTACACGTATTTAATTTGTTTATCTAATAGAATATAATATCTTTTTACATAAGATAAAAGTATGCAATATTATAGAATAGTATAACGAAAATCTAATTAAGATATTTTTTTATTAGTAATTGTGTAAGACTTTTGATACTAAAAATGGTTTTTCTTGGTAATTTTAATTTTTTTTAAAATTTTAAAACTGTATATAATTTTTTATTATGTTTTTATATGGAAAATTCATTCATTCCTATATATAGAGCATTAATTTCTTTGCATTTTTCATTATTTCTTTGGGTGTAAATCATATGTTTTTGATAAAAAATATTGAATGTTAAAAAAAAATAAAAAAAAATTAAAAAAAATAAATAAGTAAATATTAAAAAATAAATAAAAAAAAAAAGGAGAAATTATATGTTTCGATTTTTACGTTTATCAAAACCCAAAAGAATTCAAAATTTAAGAATTTTTCTGATTGTTAATTTTGCTTTTAAAATATTTCATTTCTAAAAAATCTTAATTTTTATATTAATATAATCAGATATTCATACGAATAAAAAATTTGATAAATTATTATATTTCATGCAATTCGAATTTTGGAATAAGTTAATTGAAATACGTTAATTGGAATAAGTAATTTAAAATATATGTTTCATTAAATTACTTTTAAATCTACCAAACATGATTCTTTTCTGTACATATTCTCTTCGTAAATTTACATTATTTTAAACTATGTATTTAGGATTTTATATATGAAGAACTATCTTTCCGAAGTTAAATATATGCCAGACATCTCCTCATATATAGATAGATTAAAACTTACTAAAATTATTTAAAAGTTATTTTTTAATTTACAGTACTTTTGATTAGAGAAGATTAAATTAAGTTAATATAAAAATTAAATAAAAAACAAAGTTAAGTATCAATAAATGCTTAAAAAGTTTCATTAGTTTTTTAAAAAAAGCACAAAAATCTAACAACCTATTGATAAAATTAATGTTTTCCAAGTATATATTTATTTACTTCGTTAAAATGATAATTTCTTACACATTTTATGAAATTCCTTATAAATTTTTATATATTATTTAAAAAAATGGGAACTAAATTTGTTAAATAATAAAATAACGTAAAAAGTAAAACTTTAAAAAATAATAGGCATTTTCATTCTGCTTGAAAACGTTTTTTATACATAAAAGTTTATTTTATACAGAAATAAGAAGTAACTTATAATTTTATAGTGGCACACTAATATGATTCGGGATTACAAATAAATAATTATTTTCCAGAAATTAAAGTAGTTTTAAATCATGAACAATGCTTGTGTTAATTAATTATATTAAGCAATTGTAAATAATGGAATTTAATTTTATTAATTAAATATTGAATTTATGCAGAGTGCATCCTGTTGAGTGAATAGACTTGGAAGCTCTATTTTTGGCCACCCTGTATAAAAAATATGGCACGTGCGTTCACACTTCATAGATTTAATTTTTCTTAATTCTATTTTAGTATCTAAAATCTCATTATATGGTAATTTATTATACTTTGTAATTAGAAATAAAGCATTAATTAAATGAATTCTTACTCAAAATTTTTAATAAACTAGAATATATTATATATGATTTCTGCAAGGAAGTGGAATATCCAAAAATTTAAACTATAATAAAATAATTACTACGAAAATGAGATTCTATAAGGACTTCGTATTTAAAAGAAAATATAATAGCAATATAAAAGGCAAAAAAAAAAAAATTAGATATATTGCGAAAAAGTTTAACTAATTATAATGTTATTAATTATCTGATCTTAATGCCTTATAACTTAGAAAACGATAAATACCTTTTAAATAAAATGACAAAAAATTCTTAATTAAAAGTCATTAACATTAGATCAGATTAATTAAAATAAAAATCCTTTTTTTATATTTAAGGTAATTTTAAGAAAACATTTGCTACTCTCTTAAGAAATTAAAAAAATGCAGCCTTTTATTTCTTAATTAAATAGGGATTAATATTTAACAGAATTTTGCACAAACATTTGGATTGAAAGAGACAAGAAATTAGGATAACGAAGCTTAATACTGTGAATGTTCGAATGGTAACTTGTTAGAAAAAGAATTTCTGAAACTTAAAATGAAATTTTTTCATGTGAGAGTAAAAGAACGCTACTTTTCTCATTTCATGATTTGGAATTAAATTAAACACATACGTAAATTATTTTTTAATTTATTTATAAATGTAAATAATGAATGTTGCGAAATTTTTTATAAGTGAAAAAGTATCAATACTTATAATGTGGATCAATAATTGTTTTATGGAAAACCACATATAGTTTTTTACTTTATTAGTTATTATAAATAAGAGATTAATATATTATAAATATGGAACTCAGAAATTGAAAGAGAAAATATCAGATTATCTGTTAAATTTGGCTTTGATTTATATTAATTTCTAGATGATATCAAGTCTTGCACCTGATTATTAATATATAAGTGACGGAAATTAATATTTTTAAATGTGTTTATTAAATAACTCAAATTATTATATTTTTATAATTACATATTACCAGGAAATGAGTTGTTAATTAATGAGTTTCCAGAATTAAAGAGAAAATTACGAATTTTCAATCAGAATTATTATGAAATAAAAGGAAATTATAAAAGATTGTATAAGCAATCTAAAATTAATGTAAGATAAACGCTAGGAATTGTAAATATAAAAAGATTTTCAGGATATATTTAACTAAATTTACTGTGTTTATGAAATAGAAATGCATACATCTATGTCTATTAAATAAGCAATGTTATGGTTTCATAATAAAGTAGAATAATTAAAAAATAATATGAAATATTTTATTTATAAAAATCTTGGTAAATTCTTATTTATAAGAATTTACTATGTTTTTATAAATAAAATTTTTATTCACAAAAACTACTATAAAAATCATTATTTTATGTCTTAGTTGCATTTTATTTTAAATGCATTATTTCAAATAATTTTATCACATAGATCCTCCTTTTACTATAATCATACACCCATTTTTTGTATGGTTCTGAAATAACTGAGAATTTCAAAGCAATTTTACGTGTAAATGGGTTTTAATTTTTCTAAATTATACTTTTTTTTAATGAAAAAGGACGATGGGCAATCCAAAATATACCCTCATAGAAAGAGAGAAGTAACCTAGGACAAACCGCTACAAATTAATACTCGTATTTCGTTCTAAGAATTATTTGCAGCAGTTCAATCATCAAGTTATATAAATGAGAATATTGCAGTAATATTCACGTAGTTCAACTCAGATATTATCGGAGTTGTATCACTTTTTCTTAACATGTAGAATTTGCCCCTTTTTTCTATGTACTCTATTTTAAAATAAATAATTACCCATTTTTATACTGCACATAATAATCAATGACTAGTGTTCATAAAAAATCTGGTCCATATTCATCGATTTACATCGCTTTGAAAATTAAGAAAAATGTCTGTTTCAGTTTTCTATACCATTTACTGGAAATTATATCTTCTATCAAAATTTAGTGATAAAGACGAACAATATAATAAAAAGGTAATGAATTAGTTTTGTAATTTTATGGATTTGTAAATACAATAATCAATAATAAAAAAAGATAATGAATACATTTTGATGTTTTGTGAATTTGTATAAATAATCAATAATAAAAAGATAATGAATAAATTTTGTCGTTTTGTGAATCTGCAAATAAAATAATAAACACTTTAAATATTAAAATGTTCCTTAAATTCTAATTGTTATTTTTAAAATTGTTCTTAAAATGTGCCTAAATTTTGTAAAAGTTCGATAAAGTGCTTGAACCAAATTTCATGAGAATTCACTTTTTATTTTTTACTTTTTGGGACACTATAGTTGTTTTGAACAGCTTTTTTTGTATAAAAATTTAACATACATTTTATTGCTTTAAATGTTTAATTAGATTTAATATTTTAAAATACAATAATCTGGAATCAATTTGCCATTCTTTCAAAGTTCATAAAATTTTACTGATTTTTTAGAAAATCCTTATAATTTTACTAAATTTTAAAGAAGGGGAAAGATAAATGGCTAATTTGTTTCAGAGAAAGAAAAAAAGAAAGTTTTGAATAACATTTTTAAGAGATACACTTATTAAGAAATTCTGTAAAGTTAGTACGAAGTTAACTAAGATAAAAAAAAACTATACATATTAAAATTAAAGGAAGTTGATTTCTTTGAATATATATATTTGTATAGTTAAAAAACATTTTTTTCTTGTATTTTAATTTTATTTCAAAGTAAATGCCAATGATTTTGAATTTTTATAAAGCACTATGTGATTGTTTTTCTAAATAAATGATATTTATTAGTTCTTGCAATGTTACAAAGACAATTTTACAAAGCTTGTTTTCATTTTTCATAAAATGATTCATTTTTTCATTCCAGTTGTTTTCTACCATGAATGAAACTGAAATATGAAGTTTAATATAAAATGAGAAATTGTAATTTCAAAATTTCAAAAAGGGTACCAAGCTTTTTTAGGAAAAGCTAATTGCATAAAAATTATAACATACTGAAGTTAAAAATATATATTTTAATTATTTGATCTTCATTTTTTTGAGAATGTTATTTTTAGATACAATATTTTAATTGATAATGATTAGATACATGCACATATATGCTTACGTGTGTGTAGGTGTAAAAGAATGAAGCAATCTGCAGTGGAGTGAAAGGTGCAAAATGAGGCAAAAATAATTCGGAAAAACTTTTCATTTAAAAATTTGTTGAAATTGTCTAATTTTTAGCGTACTTGGGAACTTCACCGCAGTTGGAAATCTACTGTTTCATTGTTTCTTACTGCATGTGCTTTATATAGAGGATGATACGGGGATTAAAGTATAGAAAAGGTTTCAGAAAATTATGAATACTTGCTTTTAAGAGGCCTGTTACTGATTTATGTAAGTAAGAAAAATGTATAAATATTCATAAATTTGATATTATATATATATTTACAATCAAAATATATTAGTGAAATTTGATATCTAATATAATTAGTTTTATATATTTAGCATTCATATTAACAATATTAATTTTAATTGTGCCTAACATACAGATTTTAAGTCTCTTTTAAATTTGAAATAGCTAAAAATTAAAACGAGAATCATGTTTGATTGCCTGTTCTGCTCGACAAATGTTAATTGTAAACAGTCGAAGAAAATAATTAGAATTATTTGAACAAATATATGAAATGGAACAAGTTGGAGTAAAATTAGGTTATAAGAGTAATTCAATAGAGTAATGTACATACTTTTGCACAGTGTGAAGCTTCATTAAATTACTGCTCACGAAAGCTACGTATAATTGCCTTATTAATTATGCATAAGATCATTAGATTCGCTGACTACAGATTTCGAAATAATTATAGATTTATTCAAACATAAACCTAATAAAGCTGATTGCTCTGTAACTAATTTTATAACATAGAATCATATAGGTTCTTACAAATGAACATACCTCGCAAATTTAAACACACACACACACACACACGCACACACACACACACACACACACACACACACACACACACACACACACACACACACACACACACACACACACACACACACACACACACACACACACACACACACACACACACACACACACACACACACACACACACACACACACACACACACACAGCACGCACGCACGCACGCACGCACGCACGCACGCACACACACACACGCACGCACGCACGCACGCACGCATATATTTTACAATAATTTTTTTGATACTTTTCCTTCTTTGTAGATAATAAATAATAATATTACTATGTTTGGGGTAATATATGTATTTATGTAATTATATTTAACAGATTGTTATATTTCATAACAGTAAATACATTTTTCTTATACTCTTAGAGATTTTTGAACAAAAGGACGTTCTTTGTTCTCTTATTATAAATTATCAACTTGAGAATAAATTTAAGTCTCATTGTTGTTCTTTTCACAACATTTACTTAACAAGAAGAAGAAAAATATTCTTACTAAAAAGAGCTTAGTGTGTATAAATGCACTATGATTAAGACAAGGGAATATATTCTTGCTGCAAAGGCTATTGAGCAGCAGAAGTAGGTTAAAATTTAGTAAACAAGAGTCTTTTGTGCTTTTGAAATCAATAATGAATAATAATAACGATTGTTGTAAAAGAAATAATTTCTTTATTGTAACCTCAAAAGATATTTTTATCATATGCAGTAGGAGTCAATAAATTTAAAGTGGAATTATTTTAATACATATCTTATGACAGGGATGGTGAATCTTTTTTGATGTCCGTGACACAAAGTCATAAAAAGTCTTTTTTAAATAGGTAACGTGCCACAATAAAATTTCATTCGAAATGTTAGTGTGGTGAAACTATACGTAAGTGTAATTAAATGAACAAATAAAAGCAATTCTTCTTTAAAAAATCTTTTACTAATCAATGTTTTACAAAAAGCTATATGCTAGAAACAAAATTTACGTTAAAACAATTGCTTTTAATGTAATTTTTGTTGCTGTACATAAGATGATAACATCTGGTTCATGTTTAATTAATTTCAACAGTACCCATGCAGAGCTCGACTCATCCATCATTCTATTCATATATTTATTTTTTATAAAATTCAATTCCCAAAATAGTGATAAACATGCCCACGCCGATGAAAATATTGATAAAATTGCCTTTGCTAATATTTTTAAACAATTAAACGTGTCAGAAATTGAATTCCATGCAGTTAGAATTTCATCTTCTGCAATTTTATTTATTTTATCCAATAATTGATTTTTTTTCAATAATTTCTAAATCTTTTCTTAAATTAACAAATTTTTGGTACTATATGGTGCTTGACTGAAATTCAACTAATTTTATTTCTAATTCATTAAATCTTAACCACTTAAGGACTTTTACGTTTAATTTTTCAAATAGTATTGTAGCAGGATATAAAATAAATTTTAAAATTTCTTTAAATTGTTTAAACTGCGTAAATCTTGAAGAAAATTCCTGAATCAGGGTTTGAATTACCATTGAAAATTCTTTCGTTAATGACTCTTTATTTGGATTTTCGTGACATTCACTTTTAGAATTTCTTTTTGTATTTGGAAAATATTTATATGAATTTGAAAGAATATCACGATTAAAAATCTGTAATTTGACTTCGAACGCTTTGATTAAGTCAAACATTATAACGACTGTTTTATTTAGTTTAATATATTTAATTCATTGAATTGAGATCATAAATCAGTGAAAAAATATAATTTTGCTATTCATTCTACATCCAACCATTGATTGTATTGGTCAATATAATGTTCTCATTATTTAGTAATAATCTTATTTCCTCCAAACAATCTACAAATCTTTGTAAAACATTTCCGCGACTTAACTAGCGTACATTATTGAATAAATTAAGCTATTGTACGATGAGTTTACTTCGTTTAACGATTCTCGAAATTTTCTTTTATTTAGTGCTCTGGCTGATATAAAATTGACTAATTTTGTTACAAAACTCAAAATATCATCAAACATTTTTAAACCTATTTTGGCACATAACGCTTGTAGGTTAATAATGCAATGAAAATCAAGAATTGTGTGTAGGACTGTGTGTGTATGTAACTTTATAAGACTTATGAAGTTCCTATTTTTATTAATACTGTCTGCATTTATCTGTTAATGGTAAGCGATAATTTGATTCTATGATATCATCTAAATGAAAATTATTTCATTATTTTTTACATTCTAAAGTAAAAGTATTATATAGATTATGTTAAAATGCCATCTTTTTAAAATTATTCAAACAATTTTATCTCCCTGAAAAATGATGAACTTCATTTTATTATGGAAGTAGTGATAACATTTTAGAATAAGCAAACATAACTAATATTTTGGTAAAAATTTATTTAGAAAATGCATTGAAGTATTTTTCCATACTAAATGCTTAATTTAAGGATTAAAATTTTTGATGCTCATTGTCGTATTATAGTTTTCAGAAGCATTCAAATGCATGATTAATTAAAAAATTCCATAAAATTTAAAAGTTAAAAATATTAATGTTGATAATATGATTAAAACTTTATGAGAAATAAGTTTTAAAAATCATTTGAAAACTCAAATTATATTTTTGAAATTTAAAGAAAATATTTTATGTTTGAAAATGTACACATAATTTTTTCATCATATTTTATAATTTAAAATATATATTTTTTTAAAAAAATATTAGCAAAAAATTTGAACTATTTTTAAATTAGGAGTCTTTTTTAATCTCTTATTGTAAATATTTCAATAATCTCCATCAAGATTGTTGGATCAATTATGATTGATAAATGTATAGAATTAAATATTTTTCTGTTATTATAACAATGGTGGTGAATTGTGATTGTGAAAATTTTCTTTTCAGAATGTGAGCACCAAATTTTCATCTATTTCATTTCTTTAGTCAATCTATTATTTCTCGTTCTTTTTGAAAGATTAAATTGGGTTAAGAAACCGAAGAAATTTTTACGAAATGCTATTCATTTATAGAGTTTAGTTAATTTAAAATTCCTTGTAAGAAAGGAAATATTTTAGTATAATTATGCATTACATAATTACAACTTTTTTCACCCTTGGTACTTCCAAAGACATCCTGGAGCTGCCACAACATTTAAGGGCTCCAGAGTACACCAGACAACACTGTCTCGACATTCTACTGGCCACTTGAAGTGTATGATCTTTGAAGACGGTAAAAGAAAATACCCATCATGCCCCAAGTGCGACAATGCTCCGTTTTAATCGCAACACATCTTGAAGTGCTTGGGGTTTTCTCGTGAAGAGGCTGTGAAAAGTCCACTTCTGCTTTTGGACTTTTTGGCTATCTATGATCTTATGGATCTGGTCTAGTTCCACTAGACCAGATGGGGATTAGTCCCACCACCACCACAACATTTTGATGAAAGAATACATTTAATATAACATGTATTTTACTTGTACTTGGACTCTTCGATTATGTAGTGGCGCAGCTTGTCCTTGTTTGGACCTTGCGCCATTAAACCCACAACCAACCAACCAACTTCCATTATGTAGAAAGATGTTGTATAAGTTAATTTATAAGAATAATAATTGAGAGAAATTAAAATATAAGTGATTGTAATTGGTTGAAATGAATATGAGTACAAATGAAAAACTGAAGGTTTATTTTGAATTTTTCAAGAGGCAATTTTATTTTTATCCACAAAACTAATACATAATATAATTATAAATTTAGTGCTTAGGTAAAATTTTTTGATTTATGGAGTTATTTGTACTTTCATGTAACAAGGCTGTTGGTACTGTCATATAACATGCAGATGATTACAATTTAACATACATTTTGTTACTATTCACGATGACGTTATAAAATAGGAGTTCAGAAAAGCATTTTTATCTTAAAACTACTCATCATTTATTACCATTACCAGAGCTTAATCCTGACCGTGGTATCACCTCTACCATCAGCAGAATGCGAACTGGCCACATGAGGGGTATGAAAATCATGCCCGACGGATCTAGAACATACGCAGAATGCAATCACTGCACAGGAGTTCCACTGGATCCGAGACATCTCTTCAACTGCATCTCTATTGCCACGGCCCTCTTCAGCATCGACCCCAACTGCTGCCATGACACCCTCATACCGAGAAAGCTGAAGATGTGGCCAGCACAGTGCTCCATGCTTTTGGTCCCATATGACTTGTCTTTTTTTACCTTTTTTCTTTCTTTTTGCACTCGTCACACGACAACAACAACATTATTTATTGCCTTTATTATGTTTTTTAATTTACTTTCGATGTTTTGTTTCATTAACATTGTATAGTTTGTATCAACAATTCCACAATAATATTCAGAAATACCTTATTTTTATTAACATATTATCACTCCGCATGAATTAAATAAAATATTGGGTTGTTAAGAAAGTACTTTAGTTTTTTTTGTGGAAATGAAAGACAGTTTCTGTAAAATAAACAAATACTTTATAAAATTATATATTGGCTGTTCTGGTCCAACACCTTTTGCCATTTTTCTGGTAGTAACATAATTCCACGCTCATAAAATTGTTAGTCTTTGCTGGCAAAAAACTGATCGAGGTGGTTTTTGACCTCCTCATTTGAGGTGAAGATTTTACGGTCTAAGAAATTTTGGAGTGACCGGAACAAATAATAATCCGAAGGTGCCAGGTCTGGAGAATATGGTGGGTGTAGCATTGTATCCCATTCAAGCTGTAAAAGCTTTCGGCGTGACCAAACATGTGTGAGGTCTCGCGTTGTCTTGGTGAAACACTACAACTTTCCTGTTGATTAGTTCTGGCCTTTTCTGTTGAAACGCATCATTCAGTTTGTCCAGCTGATGACAGTAGACTTCCGAATTAATCGTTGTGTTATCCGGTAAAAGCTATAAAAACGATTCCTTTAAAATCCCACCAAATAGATAGCCTTACCTTTTTTTGCTGAATATTGGCTTTGGAAATGGTTTCAGCCGGTTCATCTTTTTTGCTCGATGACCACTTGCGTTTGGCGTTGTTGTATACAACCCATTTTTCGTCCCCAGTGATGATGCGCTTCAAAAATGGATCATTTTCGTGACGTTTGAGAAGCGAATCGCAGACGTCAATGTGGCGACACAGATTTCTCTCTGTGAGAACATGGAAAACCCATACATCGAGCTTCGAGGATAATCCCAGACCTTTCAAGTGGTCATAAACTGTTGTTATTCGCCGGTTCGCATCAACTAATGCCTTTATCGCATCTTTATCGGCTTCAATTGGCCTTTCCGAACGTGGTGCATCTTCGACATCAAAATTGCCGGATCGAAATTTAGCGAACCAGTTCTGGCACTGGCGTACTGTCAACACACCTTCTCCATACACATCGGTCAATTTCTTTCTGGCTTGAACAGCATTTTTACCCTTTCTGTAGTAAAACAGTAAGATATGTCGATATATATAATGCTGCTTATCGCTCCCCATATTTAAAAGGGCACCAACCAAAAACTACTGCGTGGAATTAATTGGAATTTTTCACACACAAGCCTTGCTATATGAGCTCTCAAAGCATATAATAATTATACGACTTAAGTGTGAAGTTGGGTGCAAAAAATACAATTAAATCCTCTGTCGGGAAAAAACAAATTATTTTCCGAACAACCTATTATACCTAGTTGTTTTATACATCCTCTTATTTTTGGTATATAAATATTAATTAAAATTATTAGGGAAAGTGTCACATTTTCTTAAACACAGATATAAACTGCAACATATATTTAAGTATTTTAAATCAAAAATAACTGAATGAAACAGCGAAAATTTCTTAAAATGTTATAAATCTACGCATTGTTCACATAAATACAATAGGCAATAAATTAAAATAATTTACAAAATTTCTGATTTACAAAAAATTTCAATTTAACTGCGTATTACAACAAAAAGATTAGTTTAATACAAACCTGTAAACATTTATTTTCAGTAAATACAGCTTGGCTTCCGAAATAAAGTCGTTCATTTACAGTAACTAAAAGTAACAATTTTATTATTTAATCTTAACATTTATTTAATGTTTTTACGATTCGAAAGAAGTGAATCGTACAAATCGGCAATTTTTCTTCCTTTTATTTACATAGTTTTCTTTACAACTAAATTGAGTTCTTGAGGTAAAAATTATGTGCAATACATTGTTATCTTATATTATCATTTAAAAATTTCATTTTAAGCTGAATACAGTTGGAAGAACACATTATCGGTATTATCATCTATCACAGATATAAAACGGTCTTCAAAAATCACTTTGATTTTCTGTTCCGGAATAAATTATAATTCTATTTAACTAAAAAATTCTTTTAACTTCCTGTTCAATGCATTTAACAATATATGCATTTAACAACAATTCAATGCATTCAACAATAAATCAAATTATTGGACTGTTAGTTTTTTTTATCAAGTAAGGCTGCTGTTGACACTTAGTAAGAGTTAAATTATATTTGAATCTTGCAGTTTTTTCCTTTAATTTAGATTCATTCTTTTATTACATTCTTCTTTATGGTTGATCACTCATAAGCTTTTATTTTGATGTTTAAACATTCTCTTTAATTTTAATTTCTTTTATTCGATGATAACTTTGCAAAGGATAAGTTTTTTGTCATTTGTAAATTTTTTTAAAAGCTAAAATGTAAATTTTTGATCATTAATTTAGAAATATTTTCATATTTAAATTCTTCTCAGCCAAATTTAAATTATTATTAATTGATTTACACTTTTAAGTTATTATTTATTTATTTATCATCATTTTTTCATTCTAGTATTTCAGTTTTACTTATGAATTTGTCGGAGATTTAAGAAACGTCATTTTTTGTCATTGTGCATTTGCTACAAGCAGTTTTATAAATAATGGTATTTCCTGGAATGTTTCAGCTATCATCTTTACTGCATTTGAAAAATATTCCTTTTGAGCATCTTTGCTGTTCTTATTTTGCCAAATATTTTTTAGGACAACTATATGTTGCTTATGTGCTTAAATGCAACAATATACGAGTGATTTCAGTAAAACCTCGACCGTACCAGATTAATAGTATTTAGTTAAGTAAATAACGTAAGAATTATTAACCCTTTTTTCTACTAAATATGAATACGTAATGAGCTCAGATTGTCTCAGTTCTATGATCTCTGAATCGATCAAGGAGTATCAAATAAATTTTCTTAAATAGTTAAATAAAACAGAGGATCCACTCCCTCAATTTTGACTTTGATCTAGGGGGGATTATCTCCAGATTATTACACTCATGATAACTGCTCAATGATCGACCACAGGGCTTTTGATTCCACAGATTTAACGAGCCCGTATATTGCATGTACATTGTGGGTCGTTGGGGGCATTGGGCCTTCAATACGGAGGGTTAATGCCCTAACCCCTTGGCTACCATGACCCAAAACTAATTTGGCTTATATAGCTGAGAATACAGACTACTTATAACACGAAAACCTTGAGTTTGATCCCAGCCACTGTTGAAAAGTAAGAGATGGGTGTTGCGTTTGTACTTGCACATCTGTTGGGGATTATAATTAAGATATTTCCTGGTTTTTTCCCTCAAAAAATTTGAATGCTGCTCATTATCTATAAAAAGACTTCTAGGAATGCAACAATACATAGTGGATATTACAAAAACTTATATAAGCCTTCAGTCATTAGATTGACCATTCTGTCAGATTTATAATACTAAATTGCTGGTTTATCGTGCTTTGGAGGTAAGAAGAGTATTTTGCAGAATGAAAGATTCTGTGCTCGATTCTAGTTTCTTTTGAAAAGTGAGAGATGACTGTTGAGTTTCTACTTTTTCAATGAGCGTTTGTTGGGAAAGTTTTAAATAATTTTCTAGATTTCCTCCCGTACGGTTTGTAAATTCGCCGTTAAGTTGATACACCTTACGATGATCTTCGACAGTAAGGCTCTCCGAAAAAAAATTAATATTTTTAAAACTGACTAACCAATACAAAACAAAAAAAGCCCTTTTGTTTAAATATATATGTTATCAGTATAAAACAACCGACTATTTAATTTTTAATGTGATATAACGCTTTATTATCGTTATATATGAACAAGTCGTTACTTTTTATGGTCACATAATGAGAAAGACAAATGTTTCATTATGATCACAAATTTTAGGATTGTTTGCTTCCTTATGTAAATTGCCTTTCTTATATTATTACACATGATTAATTTTAATAATGATAAATATATGCTAACAAATATTTCCAATTATGTATCTTATTTATTTTTGAAAAATAATACGTAATATAGGAAATTATAATACTCCCTTGAGTTTTATCTAAAAAACCAGTTACATTCACCATTTATCCATGTAATTAATTATTGTATTAAGAATATGGATAATGTCAGTAACATTTTGTCAGTATTTCAAGCAAAAATTTCTTTCATTTAAATTTATATCAATTTTTCCGAAAAAGAATCACCATATTTTAAATGGAATTTTTTTCTGAAAGTAGTCATTAACTTTTTACATCGTAATTATATTAGAAACTTATTTGCGGTATTATTTTTATAAATTGATATTAATGTTGATTAAAATAGTGTTGAAGTTAAATTTAAAGCACAGTACACTACTTAACGATGAAAAATAATGGGGATATTTTTTACACAAATGTGGAATAATGTCTTCAGTTCAATGGGTAGAAACTTTTAACTTTTTCTTTTTTAAATTATTTTTTATATGACATCAAAGTTTCTGTTTATCTACAGAAAAAGGATTAGCTTTTTTAAATCCTGAAATGTAAATTTTTTTCTAAACTCATTATATAAAAAACTTTTGGATTTTAAATAACATTTTATTTAAAAAAGTATTATTAACCTCAGACATTTTATTTCATACCTCACACCATTATTTTTATGAAAGTTTTTACGGTATGATTTTAATTAAATATGTTTTGTTTCTAGTCAATATTTAACACCTTAACAAATTTACATAAGCTTTCTGCATTAAATTTTTTTTAAATGTAAATTTTAATTCCACCTCGTTTTAAAATATTTTGTGAACTAATAATAAGGGCTTTACTTTCTGATAAAATATTGACTCTTAATATTGTATAAATTTCCATTATTGATCACGTGATAGAAACAAAAGACCTCATTGTTTGAATATTCTTAAAAGAATTAAACTAGTTAGGAAAACCTCAGATCAAAAAGCAAAATCGTATTTAGTTAACTTAATAAAAATTATTTATATTAATTCTGTTATTAAATTTAAAAACCATCAATAAAGAATTACAATAAATTATTCATAATAAATGTAATTTTCTGATCTACAATTTTGTTTTTAACATCTTTAGCATATAACTGTATTGCTTAAACCAGATTAGAGAAAAATATTTAGGAATATTAATTGCTCACTAATAATTTAATGTATCTTAATATTGAGTATTCTCTAATATTTAGGTAATACTTGACTATCACCATAATCTTTTCTGTATCATGTTCAAAAACTTACATAACATATTGGTATGCAATCCCAGACGAATAAATTTAATGGAAACACAAATGCAATTTGCGATTAAAATCAAAACAAAATTATCTGTGTGTTTAAAATAAATTTACTTATTAACTTAATAAGGGTAGAGTATTTAGGAAATTATTTTTGGAAGAATATTTATAAATTTAAGAAAAAAATTTAAAGTAAGATAAAATTTACATTTAAAAATGTATGCTGAATTTTTTAAAATGTATGACATGTTGATAAATCTGCCTAATTTATATACAAGATATAATATTAAATTTCCTATTTTTATCAGCAAAGTATGACAAATTTCTTTCTATATGAACCAAACTGTATTCATTAATATTTAGGTAATAATTCCATTGTTTTCCACATTCAAATTTCCATTGAAAATCAAATTTTAATACTTAGTAACTACTTTTAAAAATAAATTCAAATTTAATCTAAGTACCAAATATATGTTTTCTTTTTGTAAAAGAAAATCCTACATTTTTATTAAAATGTTTTATAAATTTTAAACATTGGAGGAAAGCATGGTTAAATTGTGTAACTGAGCGAGAAAAAAAAATTAGTATAATATATTACTTTTAAGCAAAATCTAGATGTTAAGTACACCAGTCCTTCTACCTTTGTCCTCCTAGAGTCTTGGAAAGAGTTAAAATAATGGTTGAAAATAAGTTCCACATCACCATCAAGTAAGTTTTTCACTTTTTCATAGGTAGAATAAAAGGTAGTATTTGTAGGTTTCTTGGAAATTTAGCTAACTGATTTAAAATAGGTTTTTAATTTTTAAATGCAGAATTACATAATGCTTACAACATGTTAGCGTAAAAAATACTGTTACTCATTGTTAGATAAGCATTTTTATATACCGTAAAAACTGATTTATAGTATTATTTTTTCAGTGTAGAAGATCATTTTATAAAATAAAGTACAGGGTGATCTTTTTTAAAGTGACAGTGTTTGGAGCGTCCTGTAGCGCAATCTAATAGCTGAAATGACACCAAAGTTGGTATTTAGACTAATCAAGACATGGGAAAAAAATTTCGTAAAAATAAAATTTAGTTTCTAAAGTCACCACTAGAGCATTTTGTGGCGTTTTGTAGTTTACAATAATGAGAATTAGCATGAAACACAAGTTTCAAAGAAAAATGCAAACGTTGTGCTATGACAGTGCCAGCAATAGGGGCTATAAATGCAAATAATAGACAGCTCCGACAAATAATCTCAGCTGAAATAAATGAGCTCCAGTGGCTATACCTCTCACGTTACCGGAACGTGCGCTTATGTTGGCGGAGTATCAAATTTGTCTATTCTAAAGGACAACATAACTATGACAGTGCGGGATATTCCTCATGATATGTTACGTTCGGCTGTGGAGAACGTTGTGCACAGAATGCATGGTGTTATTTCTGAGAGCGGTGCTCACATTGAATGTGGTCTAATTCCTCACCAGGGAAGTTAATGTCATTAATAATTTTACTGTGCGATTGTATGTATTAGTAATTTTCTTTTCTCACATTTTACACATTGTAAAGCGCCAAAAAATTCCCTACCGGCGAGTTTTGGAACTAAAAATATTTTCACGGAGTCCTTTTCCCATGTTTTGATTAGTCTAAATACCAGGTTTGGTGCCATTTTGGCAATTAGATCGCGCTACAGAGCGTTCCAAACACTGTCACTTTAAAAAAGATCACCCTGTATATATAAGCATTTAGATATTTTATGAGAAATGAAATTTATTTTTGAGGGATAACTGAAAAACATTAATCAAATAAGAAGAGTCCAAACAGTAACTTTTTGTTATAAATGTGTTGAAATGGAGGTAATTTATTTGTGTTAATATAAAAAAAAAACACACACACACAGAGATAGAGAGACACACAGAAGAGAGAGAGAAAGAGAGAGAGAGAGAGAGAGAGAAAGAGAGAGAGAAAAAAAGAAAGAGAGAGACAATATTACCAAAAAATAATAATTTGATTTGATATTTCATGCATTCATATAAGAGACTAAGTTATTATATACATTGATGTCCATAAGTTAAGGATAATTCAGAATCACAAAAAATTGAACTTTAAAATAAAAATTTCACATGTAGAATTATCACACACATCTTGAAGAATAATATGCAATTTTCAAGAAACCACCAGATACCGCTGATAGTACGTCACAATGACGAGAGTGTAAGAGAGGCGTATAAAGGGAATGGTTGCAAAGAAGTAAAATTGTTCACAAGTGCTTTAAAAGCCTTTCAGTGATATGACCGCATAGTTATGACACGAAGGAAGCATTTGGATCATGTTTTACATGGTAGAATAATCGGTCGTCTGAAATGTGGACGTACCCAGCTGGAAGTATCCGAGGAACTTGGAATCACCCAGCGTGTCATCTCCAGGCTTTGGTATCGGTTCCAAGATGATGGCAATGTGAGTAGACATTACAACACAGGTCTTCCCCGAGTTACAACGCCGAATGAGGACCGGTATTCGTGTTTTAACGAATCATGTTTTAACGAAAAATATATATATAAATAACCATTCATAATCTCAAATATTATCTTTTTAAATATTAAAAGGAAATTCTACTAATTATATATTTTCTATCTGTTATGATAAATTTTATGAAATTATAACCTAAGACATATCAACTTTCCATATTAAGAAACTAATGCTTTTAAGTTCCGTTACAACTTCTGAAAATATCAAGTAATAAATAGGGATATCTATTTACCTTGCCCTTCCTTGAGGTTTGTCATTGCAATATGTATTTGGTATATCTGAAATGAAAATATTCATTTGTTAGACAATTTACAGTATTTTTCAATATCATTGAACTGGATTTTAAATACAAACAAGTATTAATGTTGCAATAGTTAAATTTAGAAGAAAATGTAATATGGAAGTCATTTACTAAAGGTAGGAGTCATTTCCCTGATATGTAACTCCTCTGATATTTCTTGATGAATGTTGTCTATAAATTAAAAAAAAATCCAAAATGGAGCAGCTCATTAAGAAACACCATGCAACCTATTTTCAACAGAAAAAAATGCATCAGACTCAAAATTAGTAATAGTTTTAACTATAAATTTAACAATAATTTTGAATTAATTGTTTGAATCGTAAGATATATCGCATGTACTCTGACTGGATACAATTAAGTATCTATATTTTCACATTCACATGTTTACTCTCACACCCGAATTTTTTTCCCGATCTTTAATAATAAAACACTTTTTATTATTCTCCTAAGCAGATAGCTTACTACTGTAATCAGTTTTCTGGCAAAAGTACATTTTAAGTAAAATCTTGTAATTTTAAGAGCATTCGAATGTTGTGCTGCCACAAGAAAGGATATTCAATGAAAATATTATTAATTGTTACAAATAAAATGATCCAGAGTTCAAGGAAAATATTTCCCACTTCGGGATAATTCCATGAACTCCTTATTGGCGATAAATGACTTGTCTGGTGCAATGAAATCTATACTTCGTACACGCATTCACCAATGTTTCTTAATCATGCTCCCTATAATTTGGTATTTCTTGAAGAAAAAGTCCTCTTTTATTTAGACTCATATAATGTCATTGATGCCATATTTGTGGTTCATAAAGCATTCTTTGATTAGGGTAAATTATTTAGGCTTTCAATGTACATGTACAATTTAGGCTCTTAATGTACATTTACATTAGTCAAAGTAAAATGTATGAACTTTAACATACCTTCTTAAAATATTTTATGTTTCTCATTTAGAAATTAAGAGTACTTATCTCGGACAACATATACACTATTACTTTTTTATTTTAATGTATTTCAAATCCCATCTCGTTTCAGATTTTATTTTATTTGCATAATAATTTTATGGTATTGTAATATTCAAAAATCAATGCATGAAGTTTTTTGTTTCAGGAAATAAATTCCATAGGTTTATATTTTGAATACATTACAATCGATGCATTGATAAGATAAATTTTATAATTAAATCTTATCTATTAATTCTTAGATATTTTAAATATTTTCTTAAGTAAACTTATTTTTCACAATATATTATAATGCAATATTTTGAAACAATCATCAAAACAAGTTATGAAATCCAATTTTTATCTTTCCTTAAGAATCACAAAGAAAATTAAAATATTTCATTTGCGACATTTAAATATCTATTCCTTTTAAAAGCACAACTTACAGTCAAAATGATTCAAAGATGATATATTTAAACAGGATTAAATGGCTTTCCAATCCAATTTGTTTGAAAAGAGTAAAATGAGAGAAATATTTTGAAGGTTTCTACTGATATTTATCTTAAGTTTGAATTAACTTAGAAAGAAACATTTTTACAATAATAAAAAATCGTAATAATTATCAAAGTTTGGAACGAATTTTAAATATTTAAAGCTTTAGAATTTTAAAATTTTAAAAGACTAGCATTTTAAGAGATGAGCCAAATAATATAAACGAAGGGTATACAGATATCAATTTCGTAAGATAGCTGAAATAGGAAAAAAGTAAGTTTAGACATTTTGCAATGATATATCTTGGATTTCACTCAATAAATTTAATGGGAGGATAAGTTAATATACATTTAAGATCTCTCTCTCTCTCTCATCACACACACACACACACACACACACACACACACACACACACACACACACACACACACACACACACACACACACACACACACACACACACACACACACACACACACACACACACACACACACACACACACACACACACACACACACACACACACACACATTGCATACACACATGGTTTCTAAACAAATGTTGCTAACTTAATCTTTTCTATATTAATTTTATATAATTTTATATGTGTGAGATCTGATGTCACTTTTAATATTTAAAATCGATTTTACATATCCCACCAAATACGGTAATTAATCTAGTTGCTTTTACTATAATTTCATTTGTACTAAAAGTAACTAGATTAATTAGCGTCATATTTTAAGAAGTTCATTAATTTTTCTTTGATAAAGATAAATTTATTCATATAAGAAAACTATACACTCATTTATCACATCATTTTTAACTTGCTGTTTTGACCTGCAAAATGTTTTTTGCATTTTATGTGAAAAAATGTTTTAATATCAATTCTGCTGAACATTAGCTTCATAATATTGATTTTAGCAAGAAAAGTAGATAAATAGGAATATGGAAGATAAAAATAAAGATGATTAATGTAAAAAATAATTGAATGCTTATGAAAACAGAAAAGGAAAATTTTTTCTCTACATTTCATTTTCTACAATTGCTTAAAAGGAAAAAGAAGTTTGTTATTCGTGGCTTTTAAAATTACAACATAAAACTACAATTAGAAGTATTTTAATAATATTTTAAATGTAATTATTTTCTAAATAATTTTTAAAAAATCAAATAAAAAATTGAAAGTAATTTTAAATAATTTTATTATGAATTTCATAATGTTTCCAATAACTAAATACATGCATGCTTGTTTATATTTTCTCCTGAAAAATAACTTAGAAATTTTTTATACAAAACAAGGCCAAACTAAATTTTATTTTAATACTAGCATAGATTGAGTACTTATTTTAATTTCTGAATTGCATATAAATTTTTCAATTTAACTAAACTAATTACTTAACATTTGCTACATTATTTAAATTTTCTTCTGATAAATCAAATCATCTAAGAAATTTTCGATCAATTTTATTAAAATAGGTTATTTTTTTAATAAAAAGTACTTTTTTAATGAAAATAAGCATATATATTTTCTCTGCATATGAAAAGTGCGCAGAAAAATCATAAATTTGAATGTTATATGTTGGAAAATTATGTTCAATTAAAAATGTCTTTAAATAAGCAAATACTTACGTTTTACTTATATAAAATAAAAAATCTCTTTTTCTAAAAAATCATTTGATCTCCCTAAATCTATCTTTCCGTTTGTTTTTCCAATCCTACAATGAGATTTTGAAAACATGTAAGAACAATATTTGTAATAAGACCTATATTGCAAGCGCTCGGCGTGGGCTGCGGAAGACTGCGAAAAAAAGAAGGACACAAACATAGTTAACAGCATTCTGTTAGTGAATAGGTTTCATATTGGCCTAGTGGTACGATAGTGTTCTTCAGAGCATTGGGTACCGAATTCAATCCCATTCACCATTGAACAACTTGAGATGGAAAATGGACATTGTACTTTTTTCTTCTGCATTCTTGTATACAGGGTTTGGTGCTTGAAATTTTCCGGTTTTTCTCCCTTGCAGCACACAAATACGGCCTAATATCTAGGAAATATCTTCTCGGGATGGTGTGAATGCTAAAATATCTTATAAAGGCTTTCAGAAATTAAACTATCCACTATGCAGTGTCAAAAGTGTAAAGTGAGTTCGTTTATAAAATATCGCTAGAAGGAATTCTAAGGATGACTTCCTATGAGTAAGAATGATCGGAAAGCTGGAAGAGGATGTGACCTTTGTTGGTGAAGAATTAGGAACCAATAAAAGTTTCGAATGCTTGGAAAACTCTCTCTTTCCAAACTCTAGGTATAGTTGTTAGAAAAGTTGGTGTTGTCCACTCCAGAAAGACAGCTGAGCAGTGGATGACTGATATATCATCCGGAAGACGAAAAAAGCCCAAAACTTGTGAGTAAGAACCATTGGTCAGCAATTGTGTACATCAACGGGACAAGAACTGTGTTCAGACGTCTTCAAAATACGGCCAATTCACCCATCATCCTGAATGCTCATTCTTTTGAAAGTTGGCCACCGACGGCATTATTTAGAATGGTGCCAGGAGAAGAAAAATTTGGCATCTCATCAATAAAGTCGTGTATTCTTAAAGACGAGATTTGTTTCAGTACCACATAGAGTCTTAACGGTATTTGATTTGGAGAGAGATCGGAAAATGGATTCATCCCAGTAATATCGCGGCAAGAGATATCTACTGTCGTCCTAGAGTTGTCATCTGGGAAGTCTTCATGGGTGAATTGAGATCCATATTTCGACAGATGTTCTATAACTGGATACCACTATAGTAAAGCTGAGAAACTTTCTTTTGAGCGTCTGTTTCGATGTGCCATTGGAGCAGACTTCATTTTTACGGATGACTATGGAGGGCCACACCGAACTTCTGCTGTGTTGTTCTGCCACAACTGGAAAGTGAAGACAACATTGAAATGAACTGATCAACGTTTTCTCCTGACTTAAATCCTATAGAGAATGAGATACATCGCGTGGCATGATTTCCTCTTTCGGGAAGCATCCAAAAACAAATGCTGATTGATGAATGAACGCTTTTATCTTAAGCTGTTGGGCAATCTTTTGCTGAATATGGAGAAATATTGAGAAGCAACCATTGCAATAAGGGTAGGGCATATCCCATACAAAGAATCTACTTGCTGTTCTTCCGCTTAAACAGTAATAATATTTTGATACAGACAATGGTATTTTGTTGCTTAAATTTTGTATACTGGTGTATTTACCTAAAATTGAAACTGCTGTGAGATATTACAACTGGAAGCAGTGTGATATGTTCATCGATTTTACTGACAATAGTGACAATATTTTATATTGTATTTTGATAAAGGAATAAAATTTTACAAAATGTTGCTGTAGAAACTTATGAAATATATGAAATTATATATGAAATATATAAAATTATATATTTTACGTACTTCAGAGAAAATGCACTATATATCTTAAAATTATTACATTCGAAATATTTTACTATTTCATGTTAAAAATAAAGTAAGTTCTCAAATTTATCCAATACTTTCGTCTTTGTATTACAACTGCATATTTTTAAATTTGATGTCAATATTTTATTGTAATAAAATTATTGTTAATTAAACTCTAAAATTAACTAAGTTCTTTTAGTATACAAGAGAATTATTTTGGGAATTAATAGCTTTTTCCAAAATTTTTCTTTAAAAAATAAGAAATTCATAATTTTATAAATTTCAAAAATATTGCATATTGTATAGCCTATTAAAAACTCAATTAAAAAATAGGTTTGATCAGTTTTAGCAAATATTTTTAAAAATTTCCTCCTGTATAAAAAGTTTTTCATTTATAGTCATAATATAATTGAATTATTTTCACATTTGTAAAGAGGATATATATAATACAGGTTGTCTTTCAATTAACCTACAATTTTAAAATGAAATAACTTCGTAGACTGACTAGATAGCATTATTTATCAATACATTGGCGGAGGGTATAAAAGGGAAACTGTTTCACGTTGGTTTCACGCCATTACGAAAATGTCTCAAAAAGGGAGATATTCAACCAAAGATCGTATATTCATTGTTAAAAACTGGCATTTATGCGGTGAAAATGCAACACTATTGCTTTAGACTTGTACTACAAGGTATAAAAACCGACCTAAGCTTTCTAAGCAATGATAAGTGATTTTAGAAGAAAATTGTGCTGAAAGAAAAAGGTGATGAGACAGTTTCCCCTCCCCCCAGATTCATGCTCTGGGTATGAACACCGATGGATATTGGTTCACACTAGATGTGACCTCCACACTGAACAAGTAGAATGTTTGACACCATTAACAGTGTGTTTGGAACCCGGGTTATTGCTTATCAATACCCAAACAACAATTCTGATGCACTGAAATGGCCACCTGATTTCACAGGATAGAATCCGTACGAGTTCTATCTTTGGGGTCATATGAAAAACTTGGTGTATAAGAAGAAGCCTATACACCTTAATAACCTCAAGAATGTCTTTACTGACTCATTTGCAAACATTTAAAGAAAAACTCTTGAACAATTAACTTTGTCATTAGATTGCGCTACTATACCGCATCTGACGTTTCTAATTTTGAAAGCCTTGTGCATTAATTATCTTTTCGACGTTATTTTCAATCAAAAAAATTTTCGCTGTGCTATCTGCAATGATTCTTGTGTTATTTCATTTTAGAGTTTTAGGTCAATTAAAAGGCACCTTGTATATGAATATTTGCTTATGAAAAAGAAACAGTGATACATTACTTTCCTGTATGGAAATTTAAATACTTGTTACTTTTATGTATTAATTATCATTTTGCTATTTAACTGTCTGTAAAGTAAGAAAATTATAACACACCATTTTGTATAGTTTATTATCTGAGTATTCTGAGCATTTCAGTATTTAAATACTTTGTGTACACGGCCATATATATATATATATATATATATATATATATATATATATATATATATATATATATATATATATATATATATATATATATATATATATATATATATATATATATATATATATATATATATATATATATATATATATATATATATATATATATAAAAGTGCTCATCTGCTATACGCAATTATAACACATTTATAGTTTTGTGAAATCAACATATTTGAATAACAGTGTATAATTCATTGTTTTTTAAGTATGTTTAATAAAAAATCTGTAAATAGACTCTTTATTCTCTTTGTATCTTACGGAAATATTGATGATCTCTTTGATTATATCTAAAAAGAGATTTATAAAGTCAGTACTTTATTGAATTGGTATAATTCAAACATATCAAATACAAATGTGTAGTAAAATCCTTATTCTGTTTGTCCGCTGAAAGTTTGTCCCAGAGTGAATTGTAAACGTCTTAATGGAATGGAACTTATTTTAGTATTATGGTCTCTGGTTTATTATAATATTTTCTTTTGAAATTTCAATTAAAGCGTTTGTAATTAATTTAAAACATAATTGACATTGAGTTAAAATTTACATAAAGTTGCATATGTCGCCATGTAACTCAGTTAAATAATACTCCTCTCAGGAACTCTTCGCGCCTCAAGAAGTGTTGGTTTTCTTCTCTTTTTAAAATTGGTATCAATAGATCACCGTTAGGAGTATAAGGAAAACACTACATTTCCACTAAAAATATTTATGATTGATTTGTATTTTAAAATTTTTCATTACTGAAAATAATTTTATATGCTTAATTTGTTTTGATACTTAAATTAATACGAAAACATTAAACATTTGATTAATTTAATTTGAAATGCCTACAGAAATTTTGAATGTATTTTAAATTTTCTAATTATTTGAATAAAGTATCATTAATGGTTTTAATTTTAGACTCGTAAGCAGTTTCATTACTTTTCATCAACAAAACAACGGAAAAAAATAACTGATAAAATATAACTTAGGATTTTCCTATTTTCTTTACCTTATCAGTAAACAGCAATTAAAGAAATTGGATACTTTATCAACGGAACCATAAATGAGCATTAATAGTTAAGTTACCTAATTAAGATAAATTCATCTATCAGAAAAGAATCATATTCTATTTAAAAACGTTATCTCTGCTCATAGAAATGTCTAGAAAAAAACGACTAAATTTATACAATTTATAAAACTAAATGGGAACCTTAGTGTTTAAAATATTAGCTTAGTATTCGATGCACAATGGAGCTAAACTCTTAACTGTAACTTATAGATTATTGGAATCTATCGTTCCCATAAATAGTCAGTAATTCTTTAGAAAAAAGTTAAATGTATCTGTTAAGGTGTGACAATAAATACTGTTTGGCATTAATAATACCAAAGCTTTTCTATTTTTTAAACTAAACAGTATAATAGATGAGAGTGCTTTGATTTTCAACTTCCTTCCAAAAGTATTGTTCTCATAGAATATTAATTAGGTTTAGTATAAGGATCAATTCCACTTCATAGATTTCATTCATTCGTATTTATTAAAGATAATTGATTATTGATTTTATATTGTTTGATGAGTAGAAGAATTTAAATTTTTTACTAAATGAATTCAACTGCAAATTGTGGATTTGAATAGACAGCTAAATGACAGTCAGGTTTCGAGGTTAATAAATCCGTTTATTAGAATCAAATAACCAAAGCATGATGGGCTGATAACAAACCTTATATATTTTAATTTAAAATATATTGCTAGTATTTTAATTCATCAAAAAATTCTTTTATATATTAATTCTTATATATTCTTATAAAGATATATTTTAATTCCAAATATGCAAGATATTCATTATATATAAGATTTAAAATCCTTATATATTTTAATAAAAAATATCTTGCTACCTATCAAAGAAATTCATGCTGCTGACGGTAAACATTGCATCGTGAATGTTATTTATGTAAGTTCGTTTATTCATTTAAGAATTCCCCGATTCCATATTCCAAAATCAAATAATTAATATTGATGAAACGCAACTTCATCATACAATCCGATTTTTTCATGGTATAGCTTACAATATATTTAGGGCCGTGGTAGTCAAGTGGTTAGGACATCTAACTTCCATCCGGAAGGGTGGAGTTCGATTCCCAATGCCACCAAAGGCCCACCAAGCACATGCGATATACGTGCTCATTAAATCTGTGGTATCACGGACGGTCGTTGAGCAGTTATCATGGGTGTAATAGTTTGGAGAAAATTTCCTTCCCTCTCAAATCAATGTCAAAATTGAGGGAGTGAATCCTGTAATGGTGCCATCTATCGGAGGAGTTAAGAGCAAAGTCCTGCTTTCACCTTCGTAGTGCTTTGGTTAAACGAAAGACGCAACTTACTTATTTGAATGTGCATAGCCAACTGCATAGCAAGCTTGCCTTGTCCAAGTGTCAAAAGTAACAAGAGCAACATATTTATATATTTCCCATCCGTATTTGCCGGTTCATGTAAATAAGCGATCTGATATTCCCGACTATCTGAGGCAGGTGGCCCTTGAGAGAATTGGAGAAATACCGAGCGATGCCATACAGGTTTATATACGGATGAATTCAGTAAAGATGAATTCAATCGTACTAGCAGCAGAATTTACATCAAACAGCAATATAGTGTCTTAAGGCTGAAAAAGAGAAATTCTGATTATTGCTCGGCTTTCCGTAGTGAGCCTATTGCCATAGAGGAAGCCTTGCACTCCCTGAATTCACTTCCTCATTGAGCTGAGATTTGGATTTTATCTGATAGTAAAAGTGCAATACAACAGCATTTGGCCAGATCGCAACAAGTGATATATAGGACTGGGGTTTCAATACTCTTTAAATGTTAAAACGGCTGTCCATATCGCATCATATTCACCTACAGTGGATTCCTTCCTACTTGAATCTCAAGGGTACTGAGATTGCAGACCCTTTGTCCAAAGCTGGTGTGGCTGAGGACGATGTGCCGTCGGCGCCTCTCACATCACTGGTTTTATTCTCGTCACTGGTTTTATTTTCGTATTTAATCAAGAGATTCACTCAAAGATTAAATACGAGAATAAAACCACTTGGATTGTCCCTCCTGAGCATCATTGGTACCGCTGCGCGAGTTCTGGTGCTTCCCTGCCTACTGGTCTTAATAGACAACAACAAACGGCTATCTTAGTAACTTGTAACAGAAGTGGCCATCTTAGTAACTTGAAATTCGTCGAGGGTACGAAGATTTTTGCTCCAAGTGTTTAAATGAACAGGCCTCTTCTGAACATAATCTTCAATGTCTTGGTCTCTCCGGAAGAGATATGATGGAGAATCTACTTATAGGGCTGGACTTTTTGAAGGTGTACGCGCTCATGAACCTGGTCTAGCGCTGCTGACTTGGGGGGCATGCAACAATAACATATTTATATGGTGGGAAATCAAAAGTGGGATCCAGTAGAGACACGCATATGTTAACATACTTGTGTAATGTCATTTCTAGGCACAACTTTTGTCACAGTATAGCGGACAGCTTTATAGTGGAAGCCATTATAAATCTTCAGAGTATCCTTTTCTTTCTGCCTCCAGGAGTGACTTTTTATAGATTGTGATCAATGTTTACGTTTCACAAAGGAGGAAATCTTGGTGTCAGATCTGTACTCCCATAAATTGACGCCACGAAACAGATAATTTAATTACTGATAGCACTATTTGTCATTTGAACATACGATGATCTGTATTGATTTCATGGAGGATTTGTAATAAAAAAGAGACGTATTTATTTGTTGTTAGGTTGAAAAATTAGATAAGCTCTCCCATGCTTTCCCTGACTATGTATAGAAAACAGAAGTGCAAGACTTATTTCTTGCGGTTAACCATGAGTGTTGAAACATTGATCCTCTATTCCAAAGATAGCGGTCCAACCATTAAGACTCTTGAGCAATTTCTATTATCTACCGCATATTATTGATTTTCGTGAGGATTTTTCCCTATTATTGTGCTGCATTAAAACGTTGCAAAGAAGGAATGGTGGTAAACTCCCAGACATTTCATTAAGATAGACCTATATGCAAAAACACAATACACGTTTTCTGTTGTTCAATAACGGCTGGTATGAAATTTTGAATTTTCTATTTCGAAGAAGTGTGGTTTTATTTTCTAGGCTCGATAAAATTTCTATTTGAGGCTTATGATGATGACCATTGACTTCACCACATTAAAAATATTGAAAGAATCTTCATTTAAGACCTGTGATTATTATAACTAATTTATATTCCAATCAAACAGTCCTTACTGTTACTTATGGCATATGACACTCGCACCAGTAATCTCCTTCATATGACCTTGGTAGACAATTTTATGTCTTTACTTATAATTTAAGACACAATTGGTGATTTGTGGGTGACACTATTTTTTTAAACATATTTTTTTTATATTGAGTGTATTTTTCTTGTTGTTAATGGAAATAAAAATCTGTTTTTATGTCTCCTTATATTCATCCTCTGAATACAATGACTAATTCAATAAGTATTGTACACCAATGCAAACTTTCAAATTTGAAGACTGAGATTAACAGTGGTTTCGAATATACATACTGTTGAATTTCACACTTTTTCTAGATTTCTGCACGTGTTTCAACAGTATACATGTACCATTGAATTGTAAAACAGAACATTATCGTATTTTGCTGCTAATTCAAAGACAATGAATAACAAAAATGAATTGGAAACAGGTAAAATAAATTTGACATTTTCTTATTTTAAATAAGGTTAACATGTTTATTATTAAGAGAAAGAATAGACACAATGAATATTAAATAAGAATTGTCATTTCAAGTTCGAAAATAGATAAAAATTGCGAAATGATAGCAAATTTCCTAATGAGGTTGAATTTAAAAAATAAAATAAATAAAACTTTACCTAATATTTACTAACAAATGTTGTCATATTTTAATATAAATAAAAACAATAAAATTGTTTAAAACAAAGAAATTTGGAAAAAATTCTCTTTAATAAAATAATTGACAATAACTTTATAATGATTCAAGAAAATGTTTTATGAAATAATATTAACTAAATAATTATGCAGAGTTAAATTCCTCATTGTTTGAAATCTCACAATAGTTTTGAAATTTTAATTTAACTAAACTCAAAAAAGCGTTTTTACTTAATTCAAAAGAAATTTTCAAATTCAAATTTTATTTAATGTAAAAGTAACTGAAGAAGAATTGACTTAAGAGAGTAGCAAAGTGAAATACAGAAAAACATAAAACTGTAAATAAGGCAAAAATACAAATACCATAATGTTTAAAGAAACGAAAAAGTAATATAGTATAGTTTAATTTGCGGTTAAACTATACTATATAGTTTAACCGCAAATTAAACTATACTATATTACTTTTTTGTTTCTTAGTATAGTTTAATTTGCATGGCAATACAGAAAATTAAAACAGATAAAATGCATCGACCAATTAGAAAAAAAGAAAAAACGAAATGAAATTTGTATCCAAATCTATATAAATGGACTGCAGGAACAAAATAAATTAATTTTAGACTGAAGAAAAAGTAAAAAACGAAATTTCATGCTAAAAGAATTTAATTTTGAGATAACATTCTTTTCTCCTTTGAAAAAGTTTATTTTTATCAAAAAGCAAATATTCAGAACGTTTGGTACTCCACTGGCTGTGCAAAACAAATGTTGATAGCAAGCGATTTAAGTTCTTCGTGTAAGAATTAAGGTTACAATATTCAGTAAGGAATTTCATTAGATACAAGTCGCTTAAGAAATATTTGCTATTAAGTCAGTGTGAAATCGAAGGAAAAAATAATTTCTTGAAAGTACAGTAGTAGAAAGTAGTTATGAATATATTAGTCATGCTGATAATATTGTTATCACTTTGAGTTTTACGGTATGAACTCCAACTCCATTTAAATATTTATTCTTGCTGAAATTTTTGTGCAATATATTTTACAATCATATATGTTTTTTCCAAAATTCATTCTAAATTCCCATTTAAGAGGGAATTTAGAATGAATTTTCGTATATAATATATTAATGATATATTATAGATATAAAATATGATTAAATTCAGATTTATGCAGAAGATGATTTTTGTGTGAACACACTTAAATGAAAAAATATCACTCAACAGTACTTAGATTCTATAGAATAGTTTAAAATTTAGAATGTAGCTTTTTCTTATGAGATTTAATGATAAAGTTTAAGGTACATTTAGCAAAATAAATATAAAATAATTATTAATAAATTGTTATTAATATTCAAATTATGTAAGAAAGTTACAGAAATTCTTCATATTGCTTAAAATATAATATATATGTTAAGTTGAATATAACCAATCCAATAATTTTTCTAATAAGGGATATAAATGATAGATTATTGAAGTTTATTAAATTTATCTGTTAATGAAATCTGAAGCTTATGATGGAGAATGTTATAAAAGTCCATACTTTTTCTGAAATTCTTTTATTTTACGATGTGTTTACAAGAAACAGTGCAAGTTTAAAAAGTAGAAATACAAAATAACAGCCGAAATTTGTAACTCAAAATGTCATAACAGTTACATGCATCTAATCAAGTAAACTTACAAGCATATGTAAATAAATGTTTTCTTTTCAAAATGTGGGTTGAGCTCATTTTTAATACAGAACTGTTTTGCGTAAGTTTTGGAAGTAATTTTTTCTTAATTCTAATTTTTTATTCATTAAGACAAAGTTATCTTGGAATAATGCTGTTTTTCAGTTATGTCTAATTTCAATTTAGCTTAACTGAAACAAAAGTATTTAGTGAATTAATAAGTTTGGCTTTTTTATTTTAGCAATTTTGATGATTTTGTTTCTGCATTTTTCTGTTCCTTTTCTATGAAATGTATTATATAATTTATGCTATTGTTTAACAAATATGCTGTAAGATATTTAAAATAAAAAAAGCACAAAACAATAAATTTAATTATTTAAGTTGAAATATTATGAGTTTTAATAGCATCATCAAGCGTTATTTAATTATTAACAATGTATACGTTAATTTTATTTGAAAATAAAAGTTTTTTTGGAATAAAGACCTCTATTACTCCACAAAATGATCCAAATTTATTATTACGAGTTGGGATCCATACTAATGTGAATTTGATAAATTTATTAAACATTCAATAATTTATCACATTTTTTAAACTAAGTGAGGATTCTGAAATCTCACCTGTAATTGTACATCATTATAAATTCATTACATTAAATAATACACTATTCTGATAGATGCAATAAACTGATTCCTATCAATAAGCTTTTTTTTCAAAACTATTTTTCCACCAATGAGGAAAACTGGGAAGTTGTTAGATCAATCATGGCTATCAGATTGTAGTTATTAAAGCAAATAAATTAGTTACTTACATTTCAAAACCCCTAAGAGAAAGATCAAATTCAAAATTAAGTATTTTAGATGACGATTACCTTTGAAATTATTTTTCTCAATTTATAAATTACAGCCCTCAAACTAAAACTTTCTTGAAGTTACAAAAAAGGAATGAAATTCTTGAAACTAATCCTTCAAAACTTGATTAGGAAGATCTCATATTTACATCACCTCTTCAAGAACAACCATTTTCTGTATTTTTCACTTCAGGATTCAAGATCTGCATCATCACATTTGTTCCTGCCGTTAAATGAAAAATTTGATCTGGAGTTTCATCTATTTAAATTAAAGTCAATAGATATCAGTCATTAGTCAAGGCATTAACTTCATTCTAGGTATTATCACTAAAGAATTCATGATTGGTTGATTTAAGAGTAACTGGAGCTCTCTCATCATGCATCAAATAAGATAAAGAGAAAGCAAATTAATCAATGTATCAAATACTGATTGATATAAACATTTGCGAAACTTTGTTTCATCAGATTTTAGTTTATAAAATCTATGATTAATTGAATTCAATAATTAGTTTTGTCTTACAGAAAGTTTTCTAAAAATCGAAATACAACACCTGAATTCTTTTTAATTTCCTTCAGTTATTAAAGGAAAATTGTTTATTTCTTAAAATATTTTTGTTTTTCTGTTACAGTGTATCAGATGATATAAAATGCTTCCTGGTAAAATAGGATTTTTGAACCATTTTTATGTATTTAAATTACCAAATTTAATCAATGTTTGCATGTTATTTCTGAAAAGTAAAAAGAATTTTATTGTAAATAAAGTATTTTTTCTTTTGCAAAACTTCAAAGAAATAAACTTAATGATATATTTTGTTGCTTACAGTGGAATTTATGCTTTCAAAAATTGGAAAATGAAATTATTATTTTTTAATAAAATTTGTTTTAAATTTTAAATAAGTTTAATTTGACAAATTATAAATAATGATTTTCTATATTTTGTTTAAAGGTTAATGATTACGGTTGAAATCGTTTTTTTGAGTTAATACTTGTAAATAATTTTTTAGGCAACCATTCTTTTAATCCATGATTTTTGAAACGTAAGGACTTTTGTGTCTTTTTTTCTGTTATTAAAATACTTTTAAAGAAATACAAATTATTTCCCTTATATTAATAATAAAATAATATCTGAACTACTTAAATCTTTTCAATAATGTTTAATGGATTGTCTATGAATATTTAATAAATGTAATGCTAATCTAAATTTACTAAATACTCATTACATAAACTTGCATCAACATTGTTTATAATTGTATCATAAAAAGCTTTGCTATATTTTAAGTCTTCTACTTATGATAATAGCTAAATAATGCCTAAAAATAACTCAAATATAAGGTAATTTAATTTGAAAAATTCAACCAAGAAATATTTCAATCAATAAATCAATCAATCAAATAACAATATTTATAAGAAGATATTTATTTCAAGCTTTATGAAAAACTATACCATATATATTGATGCATATAAATTAATCATATGCACCGATACGAGTTAAAAATTATATTTGCAATATACACCTAGAATAATATTTTTCAAAATGTTAGGAACATTTATAGTTTACGCTTCAGATATTTAAATATCAGAATATTAGGATATTTAAATATGTATAATATAAAATAAAATAACTTGAATGTGAATATTTTGTGACTTAATTTAATTTTTTTATTGCATACCATAATATTATAATGAATAAAACTATTTTAACTATTTTATCTCATAAAGCCCTTGTTTTATATTATAAATATTATTCGGATCGCTAAATTTTCAGAAGTGCAGAATTCAGTAAAAGAATTAAATGAAAATACTTTATGAATAATTCAACATCTTAAAATAATTTATCTTTTCAGTATTTTAATTAGTGAAGCTTATACACAAAAACAAATTATTCCACATTGATACATACACATATGAATTAATTTCGTATCATCATATAAGATAATATTTTTAATTTTAGTTGGACAAATTGTGTGACTGAATAAATAATTTACTTTTATTTATGAAAACGTTTTTCATTAGTATTTTTTGTTTCCTATTTGTCTTATTTTGGTGATATATATGTTTTCTACAGAACTTTAAAATACGTAAACTGTCTTATTTACGATGAACTGTTTTGTATTCAAATAGAAATTTAAGTAATTAGGAATTAAAACTGTTTACTAAATAGTTATCAATAATTTTTTCAATCATATAGTTTATTTACAAGGTGAAAATGGAGCATAAAACTTTTAAATACGCATTTGAAAATATATATAATTTCCAAATTCTTTTGATGGAAGTTTTGAACTGAGAGCAAAATATGTTCTTTCGGAATATTATTTTAAAAGAACATATTCAAAAGAAAATTGTGTGGACATGCTTTTAAATTCATTGTATAAATATGATTCAGTGATTTTTAATTTTATTGTTACATGAAATAATTTATATTATTTGATAAATTGCAATATAAACTCAACAAATTACTCTCTCTCTCTACTCGTAAAATTATTTAATAAAAGTTTTATTGATGCATTAGTTATCAGATAAATTCTCATTTTTACAGTGCAAATTGACTGATTACAGAAAATATGTATTTTTTTCGATAGTGTTGGTTTAGCATTTTATTAATATAAAAAAACTTATTTCATCTTTTTTTGCGTAAAATTATACTTAGCGTTTAATGGTATTCTATGAATATGATCGGAATATTAAAAACCAAGAGTGGATATAGTATGCTGGCGACTTAATAGAATATAATTGTTTTCATGTAGAGGCGTATTTATATACTTAATTCGTTTTATTTTGATATTTATAAAACTAACGTCGTTAAGGTTAACAATACAATTATATAGATAATCATGAAGTCACATATTATTTGTATTTCCTAATCAGGCTTAGATTTTTATGTAAAAATCATGAAATGTTATCTTTTATGACATATATATATATATATATATATATATATATATATATATATATATATATATATATATATATATATATATATATATATATATATATATATATATATATATATATATATATATATATATATATATATATATATATATATGTATATATATATCTATATCTATATCTATATCTATATCTATCTATCTATCTATCTATCTATCTATCTATCTATCTATCTATCTATCTATCTATCTATCTATCTATCTATCTATCTATCTATCTATATATATATATATATATATATAAAATATATATATATATATATTATGAAGCCAAACCATTGATTTTTCTACCCAATATATAATTTTCGAAAAGATGGGAATTAACACTAATATTTTGTAGGGTTTAATTACAGTTTATTGAAGTTTATGTGTGTGTGTGTGCATTGTGTGAATAGTGAAATTCGTGATCATTGGTATAGTTTCGCTCATTAGTATTAGTGTTGTCACATGAATATTGACGTTCATAAATCCATACATAACTCCATGGAGATTTTTGCTTCCACTTTGTATAATATTAAATCAAACTAAGGCCATAAGAATATTTCCACAGCTGCATGATGAAAGATAATTTGTTACATGCTTTCTTTCAATGAAATAACGTCTGACATATTTTTAAAGGTTTAATCAGAAATTCTTATGTAAATAGAAGATACTTTCATTCACCATTTGTTTATTGAGTAAACGATTTAATCACTGTAAGCGTTTCCTCGTGAAGTGTGATGTCAGTGATATGCAAAGGACTGCTTGCTTCCATGTAAGCTATAATCAATTAATTAAAATTCCAGAATTATAGAAATTAAAGAAAATTTGAGTAGTATTTAAACTTGCAGCTCTTTTTTGGAAATCAAGATTGATATTCATGCATTGTTGCAGATAACGATTATTTGCATGCCTCTTGAAATTGGACGTATTAGTCAACCTCAAAAGATATGCTGTGGTTCTCAATTATCATCAAAATTTAAGAACCTTAGAAGGACCTAAATTTATTACTATAGGCACTTTTAATTGACACAGACTTGTTTTTAATCTTTCAAATTTTCTCAATTGGAAATCTTCCGATCTATATCTTAAGGATATTAAGGATTTTATGTTTATGTCAAAACGAAATTTGAAGTTTTTATTTCAAAAATGTTTCTTCATGCTCTTCAAATTTTTTCATATTTGCAGTGCCGATAGTTAGGAAAGATTAGCTTCATCACAGCTGGGAAATTCCACCAACACACCAATGGTACTATGGAACATTTCCTGGAACTCTTCCGGAAATGAAATGTGAGCGAAAATCTCAAACTGCCTTGGCTAGATTCTCAAGTGAACATCTAAAATGTTTATCGTTGAACGTGGTACAAAAATTTATCCCACTTGTAAAAAATGCTGTGATCATCCAGCCTAACTGAAACATATTCTGGATTGCGTCTGACTTTCCCGTAAGGATTTATCCTTAGATCCCTGCTAGTCATTGATTTTCTAACTGTCAACAATTTAATGGAGTTGATTTAACAAATGTCAGATCTTTAAAGAGGATAAGCCAACAACAACAAACAGCAACATTTGTTCCGAAATAATCTATTACCATGTGGAAATTTTAGTGGAAATGTGGAAATTCCTCTTCAGTTACCCTTCATTGAAAGAAAATTCAGCACTTCAGTCACTCTTCATTGAAAGAAAATGCAGCACTTCAGTTACTCTTCATTGAAAGAAAATGATGCTCTTTATCATTAACTCAACTGAAATAGTGCTATGCTTTTTCAAAACTGCTAAAGAGTAAAAACATTTAATGCATAGATTAGCCAATGAAATTCCTAAATTTAAATTGAATCACTTCAACACATTTGAGAGAGACGTGGCCGCATATTCTCAGTCTTTAATAACGGTTCCACAGCTGTTATTTGTGTAATAAAGCTAACACCATATTAATTCTATGATATTTTATCCTCAGCATGGATAAACGATTTCTACAATGAGTTACAATTAGAGATGATCATGTTACATATTAAATGAAGGATATTCTTTGCTAATCATCTATCACTTAACATTCCGGTCTTATGAGCAAATGTGCCTTAAACTTATTTTTAAATGAAACTCCTTACTATTTGAAATTTCTTACTAATTGAAATTTTTGATTTTGTTTACGTTTTCTATATGTTTATTTTCTGAAGATTTTATGGCATGTTTTTTATAAACTTTCAGTGCTATGATAATATACTAGGAAAACTTACGATATAAATTTTTATATATACATACCAGTATAGTATAAATTCTAATAGTTGAACTTTTCTTGATTTCAATTAAAAATTATATATAAACAACATTTTTACATATAAAAGCATATATATATATATATACATACATATATATATATATATACGGATATATAAACAATATTTTTACATAATTTTATTTAAGAATTATAATATTAAATAATTGCAGAAATCCCTTTTATTTATGAATAGGAATGACTTTCCCTTTTATTTATGAGTACTAATTAATCCTAATTATACTTCAAATATAAGTATGATTAATATGTTCTTTTAATAAAAACTTAAATTAGTATAAATAAGCAGCCTAAGATATACTTTTAATTTCCATGACATTAAGCAACTTTCATATTTAGTTGCTTTAAGGAGTTGCTTAGAGTATTAAAAATTGTTATAAATTTAAGTAACAGAAATAATGTAATCAATTAAGAAAATTATCTTTGAACTAGTTTTCAGGAACAGTTTGTTTATATAACTAAATCCGTTTCGATCATACTTTTTTGATAATTTGTGCGTATATATAAACTGTTCTTCTTTAAAGGTTTTATGAAAATAAGTATCAAAAGAATTGCTCTTAATTTTCAGTCTACCTCATATGCAAGAAGGAAAGTATATAGTAATTAATATTAATTGTTTTGGTAAAAATGATTTTCAAAATTTCTTACAAATATTTGGAATACACGCAACAAATGAAGAATTTTCAATGACAAGGTTTATTCATTTGATGTATTTTGATTTATGTTATCTGCCATTTTTTATACACATATACTCTCTATTCCCTTTTCTCTTCTTCAAAATAAAAACTATTGCGTTACTAGAAGAGGAATAATAATTTATTTAATTAGATTCTTAGATAATCACTATTATGTAAAAAAATAAACTCGATAATTTGAATATGGTTCATACGTCGTTAACTGACATTACGCATTTATGTGTATTAAAATGACTTTAATTCATGATTTTAATATTGAAAAAATTTACAATATTATTAAATAAATGTTTTATAAATTTAGTTAATAATAATGGATTATATTATGAAAGTTTTAAAATGACATATGTTTAATCTCTTCTGCTGATGAACATTTCTATTTGCATTTTTCAAAGAAGAGGTTAGAAAATTTTCTGAGATTCATTTCTTCAAATGAATAAGATTCAATGTATTTCTAAAATATCATCTCAGAAAGCCATAGAAGTAAACTTAACAAATGATAATGCAGCCCTGATAAATTTAATTTTCCACAATAAAGAGAGTTTCAAATGTCTCAATTAACTATCACAAGAGAATGCTCAATTTTAGTCTATTCAAAGTAAAACTTAAGCTCGATTATTTTGAAAATTTTTAAAATTACTTTTTAATTTTCCCATCATATATTGAAATTAAGATAGAAAGGGAGCTTTTAGTTTACTTTTATAAAACTTTGTTTTTTAAAACGAGAAAATTAATCATACTTGAGATTGAAGAATATTTGGAATGCTTACATCAAAACCGTTGGTTTAAAGACAAATTTAAGGAATGCCATAGAAGCAATTACTAAAATAGAAAAGCTTTTAAATAATTAAATTGCGAAAGATAATATCAGTATTTTATGAATAATTAAACATATTTATGGAAGAAAACTTTTTAATGTTTTTAAAACTGATTAGTAAAAGGATGAAATATTTTTTATTTTTTTGGAAATTTCTTCTAATAATAAATATTGCATTTTGGAGGAAACAACATTTTTTTCTTTTAATACATTCAAATTATATTTATGTGGAAGATTATTAATTACTAATTTTTTTGTTTAACACACTTTTGCAATTAACAGTAAAAATAAAAATAAATAATTAATTTTTCAAATTAAATACAATCACAGTTTTTTTAAGCATTTTTTAATTAAGGGACACTTAACTTTTGGTTTCAAGTTTCACTTATAATTGACCTTACAAATTAAAATCTGTTTTCTAGATGTCGCATTTAATTACTGTTTTAGATTAATTAACGTAAAGAAACTCGGAGATTTTAATTTTTTTTACATAAAATAATTACTTTATTTATCTTAACTTTACAGTATGAAAACAGCTTGAAACATGTTTTCGCTATGCGCAACTGATCTGGAGTCTGCGTAAAAATGATGTACTATTTTGCATAAATTGAATTTTTTGTGGTTACGCTCTACTTTTTGAGTTCCTTTTTTACATAATGAGTTTTTAGACTACAAAAGATAAAATAATTGCATCTTAGTAAATAATTTCTTTTAGGTAAAATTTAAGGAGCATAGTTTTAAGATATGTGATACACTTGTACATCTTTTTGGACACAATCAGAAATCGAATATCATAAAATTCTCTTGTTTTTGATTGGTCATGATACCTGTCAGGTTTGTTTGAATTGTTAAGTATTGATTACAATTTCATTACAATATAAAAAATGTTTTATTTTTTTAAACATTGGTTGAAATAAGCTGAATGAATTAACATGTTCTCAATTCTGATGGAATTTGCATTAGTTAATTTGTATACATATTTTCGGTATCATTACGTTAATCTTAAAAGTTTGACATAACTGGAGAGTAATGTGTATGAATAATTTTATATATGTTATGAAAATTTATAAATTATCAAAAATTGTTATTAATATGAAATGGAGAGGTTTTTTACCAGATGTTTAAATGAGTTATGAATAAATGAAAATCTAACTGATCAATTAAATTTATCAAATTAGGAAATCAAGAATGGATTTCTAAATTCCAAGTTTTGGCATTCTTAACATAGTAAATAGGATACTTTTAAATTCATCTATCTGGTTAACGATTAAAGAAATAATTTATTAATTAAAGAAACATTTTTTAATTATAAGGGAATTAAGTGAAGGAAAACAATTGTTTTTTTTACAAAAGTGCTTATAAACATACGTACATATATATATATATATATATATATATATATATATATATATATATATATATATATATATATATATATATATATATATATATATATATATATATATATATATATATATATATATATATATATATATATATATGTATATATATATGTATACTAATTTTTATAAAATTAGTTGCTTAGAATTACATTAAAAAATTTAAAAAGAATGTTTGATTTCTGATTTTTAAAAATAATATCTTTGCTAATTAAAAAGATATATGTTAAAGATAACATAATGCAAACAATTCGCAAATTTTTACAATCAATTAAGCTTGTTGCATAAATAATTATAATTATACAGTTTAAATATTAGGGCAAAGCAGAGTATCAAACTGTGATATTTAACATGCAAAAGGAAACAAAATTGTGTTTAAAAATTCAGTCATATATATGTATGTATATATATATATATATATATATATATATATATATATATATATATATATATATATATATATATATATATATATATATATATATATATATATATATATATATATATATATATATATATATATGTTTTAATCAAATAAATTACTAATTCTTGCAATTTCATGGATTGATAATTACTTTTCAAAATATAACTATAATATTTTAAATGTAACTATCTAAAAAAATGAATTTTAAAAATACATTTCTCTTTTTCTCTAAAATATTATTACGTAAATTTATAAAACATTTATTTAATAATATGTAAATGTTTTCATGATTAAAATCATGAATTAAAGTTATTTTAATACATATAAATGCGTAATGTCATTTAACGACGTATGAGCCATATTCAAATTATCGAGTTTACTTTTTTACATAATAGTGATTATCTAGGAATATAATTAAGTAAACTATTATTCATCTTCTAGTAAGGCAATAGTTTCAATTTTAAAGAAGAGAAAAGGGAAGAGAGTTTATATGTGTAAAAAAAGCGGCAGATAACATAAATCAAAATACATCAAATGAATAAACCTTGTCATTGAAAAATCTTCATTGTGGGTGTATTCCAAGTATTTGTAAGAAATTTTGAAAATCATTTTTACCAAAACAATTAATATTAATTACTATATACTTTTTAAGAAAATTAAGAGCAATTCTTTTGATATTTATTTTCATAAAACCTTTAAAGAAGAACAGTTTATATATACGCACAAATTATCAAAAAAGTATGATCGAAACGGATTAAACTGTTCCTGAAAACTAGTTCAAAGATAATTTTCTTAATTGATTACACTATTTCTGTTACTTAAATTTATAACAATTTTTAAATCTCTAAGCAACTCTATAAAGCAACTAAATATGAAAGTTGCTTAATGTCATAGAAATTAAAAGCATATGTTAGGTTTTTATTTATTCTAATTTAAATTTTTATTAAAAGAACGTATTAATCATACTTATATTTGAAGTATAATTAGGATTATAATTAGTACTAATAAATAAAAATGATTTCTGCAATTATATAATATTATAATTCTTAAATAAAATTTTTGAATATTTTCTTATCACTAAAAATGTTTCAAAATAATAATGTAATTAATCAACAGAATCACACCTCTATTTATCTTTGAAGTTTTGAAACATTAAAGATAATTTCTGTAACACTCGATAACAAATCAATAATCCAGAAGTTTTAGAATGTCAGTATAATCCAAAACTAAAAAATGTGAATATTATTCAAAATGTAATATTATATACGCTAATTTTTAAATTTTTGTGCAATTTTGACACTACATTTAGTTTAAGATGTCATTAAATTCGTCAAAAAACTAGCAAAATAGTAAATAGATTTTTATATTAACAAGACATTTATTTATTTATTTTACGATAAATTAAAAAAATACTGCAATATTTTTATTGCAAAAAACATATCTTTTGTCTTGAAACAGTTTGAAACACAAATAAAGCAAACAATTGCAAAAAATGGGAATACTTAGAAAAGTTGTGAACAATGATTTAATATTACTTAAAATAATTCTTTTAGAATATCTTCAGGCAGTTAATTATTTCAGATTTTTTAATAAATTTGCTTTTGTATAGAGATTATGAATTTTCAGGTAGCTAATTTAAAACTTTTATTTGTTGAAATATTCAATAGAAACTAATAATCCGGGTGCTTGATTAAATATTCATTGATTTTGAAGAAAATGTTAACCACTACACTATTGTAAAAATCTCAAATTAATTTATTCAAGGTAAAAAAATTCTTTTAAATTTTCCTGTCCTGTTGTTTTCTCTACGTAGGTTTCAATGTTTCAATGTTTCCTTTTCTTTTTTTTTACCAATTAACGTTTTTATTCTCCCTTCCATTGAATATGATATTTTAATTATGTTTCCGTGTATTGCTAATTAACATACAGAGCTAAGTTAAAATATTTTCCCACTTACTTTTGGGCAGTTAATGAAAAGTTTTGCAAGTTACGAGAAAAGCTAATAACTTTTCAATACTTTGATACAAACATAACTTAGTATCGTTAATTTTTTTATCATGCAAAAATAAAGTTTTGGTAATTTCTGAATAATTTACTCATTCCTTTGCCTTCTTATGTTGAAAACATTGGAATCTTAACACTTCGATGGAAATGATTTTTTCCAAATTTTTAGTTTCTGAATAACACTTGAATACGAAAATTCTCTCTAAGTTTTTCTTGCCTTTTCTATTTTTTAAATTTATAATAAATTTTCTTACTGTTGATTATTCTGATGAAATTTATTCTTCTAAGAATAGATGAAGATCGAACTTATATGTGATATTTTACCATTGAAGTTGAAGGAAAATTTAGAAATTGTTCATTATAGAATGTTTATTTGTAACTGAAAAAAAGGCTCGCATATACTATAGCATAAATGTTATAGTACGTTTGGTATTAACAAGATCATAAATGTTCTAGACTATAGATTGATTATAATCTTTAAGAGAATAAAAATAAAGTCTTTTAACAGGAATCTGATAAAAACTGAATAGATAGTATTTTGTATTACCTAAATTATTCAAAAAATTTTTTAACATATTATTTTAGTTATTTTTTTCAATTAAATTTGCAAAATTTTATTTTATTAATTTCAAATAAAAATTATTCTAAATTTTTAAAATTTATTAAAATACTGGAAGATTATTTAAAATAGTTTTTAGTAGAATTGTTTTAAGAGATGATTTACTATAATCATATTTCTCCTTTACTGATAAATTAGTCTAAGATATATAATCAGGAAAAATTTTAGAAAATATTATTTCAGGCATATTAATACTGTATAAAAATGTATTTTTTCACAAATTGCGCTATGGATAGAAAAAAATTGAATTAACTGGCATTGTTTGAAAACTTCAATTATACAAATAACTTCTTCAATCTCTCAGCACTTCATAATTCTTATAATATATATCAATGATTCTCAACCTGCGTGGCCCACCCTTTAGGGGGTGTGCACATACTAAAGGGAGGGGGAGCGAACAAATTCAAGAGAAAATATTATATATGAAATTAATTTATTGAATGAAAGGAAAAACATATACAAAACAAAATACTTTTTGATATAATATTTAATAATTAGCTTATTAAATTAAAACAAGTTATAAAATCAAATCTTATTATCTTACTTAATTTAATAAGTTTTGATTAAGAAATAAATTAAAACTTTCTAAATTAAATTTAATAATTCCTTGGGCCTGCATTGCAGAGTTAGGTTTTACAAAGGAAGGTTTAATACTGAAAATAAACATTTTCAATTTTTCTCTATATAGCTGCTGAGAGCTATATTTTGTCTTTAAAAATAAACAAAGGCACCCCCGAAAACTCTAGCTCAACAAAGATAAGATGTTGAAAATGGTAATAGAATGCGAAAATGCCCTTGTTTTTTGTGCTGAAAACTCATCATCTACTCCTACCCAAAATTCAAAGAGGGATTTATTATTACATTATATTTTAGTTTAAGTACTGGTAAACCCAAAATTTAAGTATTCTTGAGATAATTTTCTTCATTTTATTTTCAGAACAATACTCGTCAGTGTACTTGTTAATGCTTGACTATCATCTAGTGTTCGCTTACACCTGTTTAAGAATTTATTCATGTTTTTGAATAAATTTTCAGCTATGAATATTTAATATGGTACATTGCAATCAACAGGAAAACATGCAGAGCATATACATTCGTATAACTCGATAGCTATAGAAGGATCGACTCGAATAAGACTGCCGGAAATAAAAACTGGCATTATCGAGCATTCTCCTTCTCCATGAGAAAACATTTGTTCATATCTGCGAATGATCAAGTCGTCATCTTGTCGATATTCCAGAATGTTCGAGATAAATAGAAATTTGTATGAAAATTTTGACATGGTGGACACAAGAGTAAAATCAGGTACAAAAAGGCAATGGACTTTTGTTTTGTCAATGCTGAGAATCTGTGTTGCCAAAGTACAAAATTCAGTATTCTTGTTGACTTGTAAGGTTTAAAATTAGGATTCTAGTGTAGATTTAGCTTCAAAATACATTATTATTGTATACATTCTATTTTATATTGATGGAGGCGAGGAAAATTATGATTGAAAATTGTCTACAAATAATGAAAAAATGTAGATATAAATGTTTATTAATTTCAAGTAATATTTTTAAAAATGTCATTATTTATATTTTACGACTTATGTGAAAATTTTATTAAAATTTGCTTCCATATTCACAAATATTTATCTGTGTGTATGATGAACTTCTATTATCAAAGGCTTAAAATGGCTACTCATATTCGTTGATAATTTTATTAAAATATCAAGAAGTCGTTTTTCAAAGTCCTGATAATTTTTTGAAGTTTAAATAAAAAGCTTCTTGTTTCAGTTAATATTTTAAATATTATCATTTCTATTTTTCTTGACTGGTTTTCGTTAAAACTGTTTTAAAAATAATTTCTATTAATTTTTTCAGATACACGGATTTGTTTATAAGATGATGCTATCAACTCTTTCAGCTCTACTGAAAAGTTAATACTTATAAAGTAAATATCCTTTTTTTGAAGAAATAAAAATGATAAATCTTTTTTCATTCTAAAAGGTTTGAATGTAACGCGCGTTGAGAACTATTTATAGTTCATTATCACTAAATTATATACAGTGCTAATTTAACTCAATTCTCTCTCACTATGTTTTAAATGTCGTAATGATAAGGATTACGTGTCACGTGATAACAAGAAGAGACAAATTTACTCTATTTATCCTCTTCATTTTAATTAGTTTTTACATTTTTCATTACTTTAAGCAAGAAACATTAAATATTTTTCAATTTAATCTTTATATTTTTATTTAAAATATGCAAATAAAAATTCGTAAAATTCATATAGTTAGCATTATCACATTATCTACTTTTTTAAACCATAATTCTGATTTTACTCAATATATTTTACATTAAATACAGATTTTTATAGTTAGTCCATACTAACAATGGACATCTTACTTGAAATTAAGCTTTACTTACTTTTATTTTGATTTCTGTAGTTAAGATGAGTTTTTATCTTATTTCTTTTGCAAGTTCTTTAGAGTCAGATGGGACATTTTAACTGTAGATTGTTTTATTCTTTTAAATTTTTATAAGTTTATTTGAAACGAATACTTTTACTTGACTTTGTTGCCCTGATGAGAATTTCTGATGTTTTCCTTTTTTTACCCTAATTGACTAATTTACCAATATTTGAAATATTTTTACATTTATTATTGTTATCTTAAATAATTTGAATTATTTTTAATTGTATATTTCACTTATCTTTATATTTCTGTTTACTAAATACTATTAATAAAATACAATTCTTATAGCGCGCACACACACACACACACACACACACACACACACACACACACACACACACACACACACACACACACACACACACACACACACACACACACACACACACACACGTGGACATGCGCGCACGCACACGCTTACATACAGAAATATATATCGAAAAATTGGTGCTAAATATGAAATTTGATATTACAAGCAATAAGAGGGAATGTCATATAATGAAAATAAATAATTTTTTTCCTGTATTTTCATAATTACTGCCACACGTTTAATGATAATGTTTTATTTATCATTAAACAAAATCTCATCAAACATGTAGCAGTAATTTGAATATACAGGAAACAAAATAATTTATTTTCATCATTTTACATTCCATAAAATGGCGCATGTTTAATGATGTGTGATTTAATATAAGAATATTTATTTACTATTATATCATAAATGAGTTGTTAGCTATAGTAATTTTAATTTAATTCATCGTTTAAAAATAGAAAGCCATATGATCATTGCATTTATTTTAAACTTTAAAAATATTAAAGGTTAAAAGTTAAGTAAATTAATTTTACATGACAAAGATTAATTTTAAAAGTAATTTCCTCCATGTTAATAAGTAACAAAAATAAAATAAAACTACTTCATCAAAGTTACATCTTAATTTAAGTTTTCAAAGTAAAGCCAGTTAATTCGAATTAATTATTCTGTAAATCTGCATTGGAACACTTAGTAAAAGTCTCAAATATCAGAATAGCCAACATAAATTTACTTCTCACTTTGGATGAATTCAATCATCATTATAATTTTACAATTTTATTGGCTACTAACAAATTATAATTTTCAATTAAAATCCAGTTTTATTGAAAGAAAATAAATTTGCATTATCAACATTTTGGGAAAATAATTTGTTCAGTTTGTCGTGCATATATTCTTCGTTCACGTTAATTGGTGATACGTAATCTTTTAATACTAAATTAAAATTTCTAAAGTTAAACCATCTTGGAAATATTTAGAGAGGAAAATAACCTCATTAATTTATTACAAATAACTATTCAATGAGATAAACTATAATTTATTTTTAGTTATTCTGACCTAAAAATATTTTATACAAATTATTTATATTATAATCTGATTATTAATGATTATTACTAATTATTATAATCTAATCAGGTACAAAAATACTTGATGTTATTGCCTCGCAAATAGCAGTCAAAGTCAATAAAGTACTAAAAAATTGTTATAAATATTTATCATCATTAAATAATAAAATCAATTTTATTTTTCATAAATTATTAATTACAAAATATAAATACTTAATCATGATAAGAAATTTGCTATTTTATAAAAAAATATAGTTTTAGTTAATATTAATAAATAGAATAAATGTAGAATGTTTTTGGAATAAATTCTTAAAAAATCTTTTTATATATTAATTTTATGATTATCGTAATATACAATCAATATTTTAATTATAATAAATAATTAGAATATTGCCCAATTTTCTAGCTTATTTTCAGGTATAGCATTATTTTATTTAAAACTTTATTCCAAAATTCTTTTATTTATTATAAAACATTAAACATTTTCTTAAAAAAATATAATAATTTGTAAAATATTTAAAAAAAAACAATAAACTTAATTGCATTATTGAATTTTAACTACTGAAGTACCCTTAAAATCCTAGACGTTTAAATAAAAATAATAATTTAATATAAGTTATCAAGTAAGCTATTATATAAAATTATTGCACTAAAATGTTTTTTTTAAATACTTTTCAAAAGCAGAAAAGATTTGAGACAATACCATTCAATCTGAATCATGATAACAAACTTATTCATCTAAGAGAGTATAATGAGAAAATAATAAAAATATCATTCAAAAACGTACTTTTAAAACGATGGAGGTTTCTGGAGATTCCTCTCTCTTCAAACTTGTAATTAATATAATACCTACCTAAGAAAAGTATTATCTTCCTCTTCAAATTGTATTCATCAATGCTTCAGTTTTCATTTTATGGAACAATGATTATTTATCCGCATTATAAGGCCAAATATTTTATACCTAAATGCATAATATTTATAAAATAAATATTTAGGGTTTAAAAATTCTAATTCTTAAAATTTTTATATACTATTTAAGAATTCTAATGCTTAAAATGTTTACATGTAAAATAAGTATGATAACGTTTTTATAAATTTAATGTCTGAAAGCTTGAAAGTAATTTTAACATATATACATATTAAATAAATTTATTTCAACACACATTGCTTTAAGCAATCAAAGTATGAATAGATAAAACAGACAAATTATTAAATATGGTTTTTTCTAAAATATACTAAAAATCAATGTTTTATTGGATACCTTTAGAGGAAGAATATTTTTCACGTTTTTATTTGCATTTTGTATTTTCCCTTTTGAGATAAATAGAATATTTTTATCAAATAAAGTGAAATGTGCATACGTACAGTAAATAAAGTTATCTAAATAATTTTGAAGTTTTGTCTTACCATTTTTATTTAGTAATTGCGAAAGTTAGTATAAACACGCAATTGATCTATATGGGATGCAACTCTCCAACATATCACAAAAAGAAGGAAACAATTACCACAAGATTGTTAGACTAATCATTTACTTTATAATTATAGAAAGATTAAGAATTTGGTTAAGAATTTGGCAACTGCCATTTAAGAAACATTATGATATAAGGATTTTGATCTCAGCAAGGATTGAAATTAAGTTTAGTGGCATGCAATGTCATTAAATGGAACTGAATTTTGATATGTGCTTGGGTTGAATCAATTCATGTTTCTTAATTTACTATTTAAGAGCATATTTCAATTTCTCTGACTAAGTAGAAAGTAATAAATGCTTTATCATTAATGTAATTATATTTGAAAATTTTGTATAGCGGGTAGGTCGAGAGAACAGATATATAAAGCATATCTAAATTTTATGTACAAAAAATTGCTTAAATTGAAAGAGCATTTTGAATTTTTGCATGGCAATTTTAAAACAAGGCAGTTTATATGCTTTAAGATTAAAGTAAAAGAAGATTCAAGGCTCAAAAATGTACAACTAATTATTACTCGTATTGACATGGCTTATTATGCATCCGCTGAAGTAAAACGTATAATCAACTAATTGCAGAGTTCATAGAGAAGAATTGATAAAGCGATGCATAATGTAGTCTCACATTGTAGTAGATGGTACGAGTTCATCGAGAATTTGTTTTCATCTCTCTTTGTTGAATATACAATGAAATATGTATAGTTTTAGCTTCACACGCTCTTATACTTACGCTTTGTAATGTAATTGTAATATGTGTTTAGATCAGCAATTTCTGGCAGCAATATTAGCTCTTATCTTTTGGATTCAATGGTGATTTGGTGGCCCCCTGTAAGGGGTACTATAATCCAAATAGCTTAAACAACGACAATAAAATCAGCAATAGTTATTATTGATGGGTAGAAGTGAGCTTGATTCTTTGTAACTATTGACTATATATTTTTAATTTGTGAGAGATTAGGAGGATATATACTGGCCAGTCCCTTGGTATAACATTTTCCTCAACAAAGAGTATAAGATAGAGGGGTTAATATGTGGCTGAGTTTTGTCAAGTGGAACCTTAACATTATGAAGCTTTCAAAGAGAAGGCATTGTAATGGTCTTTAATATGACGAAAATGTATTTTCTGCAATATAAATTGCCATTGAGGGAAAAAAAGAGATTGGTACTTGTATAATCAATAGTATATTCCATACCATAACATATCCCATCCATAACAATAAAGAAATTTGGTTAATCACTAAGTGCAAAATTAATGAAATTTTAAATTATTAATAAATGATTAACTAAGCTAATTATTAATATAGATAGCAAAATTTTTATAACAAAGGCTAACTGTATTGATATAACATATTATTTTTTGCTATAATATTCCTACGGTATCATGAAAATATTTTTATGTGCAAAGGTTTTAGTCATGTAAATAATTTTTTAGTTTTTAATTTTTTTAAACTTTTGAAGAAATCATGAAAATTTGTCTTTAGAAGAGCTCAATTGGCACTGCTACCGAGTAATCCCTCATGCCAATTTCTGAATTTTTTTGGCGACGAAAAAATGTTGCCAAGATGACGTAATGGTGACACATAAAGATCCTGGAAAAAGATTACACTTCTAAATAATAAGTTTAAACATAATAAATAAAAGGCATAAATGTACTTTTGAAATACCAGGATATGGAAAAATAAAAGAACATTAATTTCGAAAGTGTAAATACAAATAAAAAAAAATTCAAGGATGTAAAAAAGAACTCTAAGAAAAACAGCAACCTGAATTCTAATGAAAACATAGGAATATTTGCAAAAAATATAAATATAATTATAAAATACAATTTAAATTTTACCTAACAATTTTAATTAAGAAATAATAAGGACATCATTTTTGAAAATGTAAATTCAAATTATGTAAATAATGGAAAAATTAATGCAGAAAATAATTATTTAAAATAATGAAAAAAATAATACGACCTGGAATTTAAGAATCCAAAAGGTAAAAAATTTGCAGCACACACACACAAAAAAATTCAGAGCTATTCTAGGAAAAAATTTTAACAAAATCCTACCATAGAAAAATGATCTAAATTTCTTCGCCGTGATATAAATACTAGGGTTGCCAAAATAGAATTTTCAACATAATCTTATTATTCTCAGTGTCTATGACGTAATAAAATATCAGGTTACCAGATAAACAAAAAAAAAAAATCCCCCCAAAAACACCATATTCAAAAATTGGAATGTTGATTATATAGAACTGTGCTTCTAAATTATATTAAATCAATAGCAATAATTTCAATTCTGAATTTTTAGATATATTTAATGTTAATTCTTAGAATAATTTTACGGATATTTTGATAAAATAAATAAATTTAATTTCAAGATTTATAAATTAGTATATTGAAATTCAAACACTTATATGAAAATTATTAAAAATGTATTTTTCAGATAAACTGCAGGTAATAATGCAATATTTACAATTATCTAAATAACATTCTAATAACATATCTAGAAAACAAATTTAAGGTTAATTTAAAATCATTCTTTTAAATAATTATATTTTAAAACATACCATGAAACCCCATTCCGAGTGTAGAGCTATGCTTAGAAAAGAGAAATAAAACTTAGTTACCAGAATACAGAACGGCTACTCAAGAAAATCGAAGGCAGACTAAGAAGATTGAAAATGCGCTTCTCAATGGTTTCATTTAGTCAAATTATACTAATGTTACTTATAGCATGATATTTCTTAGCTATATGATTTTTATTATCTTCAACATAAATTCATTACTAACTTATTGTTATTAATTATTTAAATTATATTTCTAAATATAAATTACTTAATTTCGTTTCGCTTTCTCATTTGGGGCAATAATATTTCTTATCAATTTCATCTTTGATTATCATATTTATGGATGCACGTATTTATTTGTTTACTTTTATTATTTTTCTTTTACAATTCATTTATAGTTTTTTTTGTAAGGTTTTAAGTTTTCATGGTAAGACACAACTGTTTCTGGGAAGATCCAGTACACCGGCCCACTGACTCGTTCAAGATCAAGGACAATGACTGGGTAAATGTAAGAACTTCTTTTGAAGGCGCTGTCCTTCAAAAGAGGGAGCAATGCCCATTAAAACCTTCTACAGCTGTGATTGTCGTAGCTTAATGGTCAAGTTAGCGGATTTCTATCGAATCCCGCACGAGTGGTGTGGAAAAGTTTTGAGTTTAATTTCCAGTGCGACTATTCTAGAAAATTCTTTGGTTTACTGGAACGGTGTTCCAGAATTTTCTGTTATCGTATAAAATAGCAAGTAGCTCAGTATGTGAGTTAGTTCTCTCCTTTGTGAAAGAATACTAACTGTAAAATGTAAAAAGCTTTGCCTTACGAGTTTCCCAATTATTCTGCCGAGCTGGCAGCCGAATGGTTAGCGCTCTTGCCTTCGGTTCAACAGTTAATGGGTTCGAATCCCACATTGGGATGTTTTTAGTGGTTCGGAATGCACTTTAAACCGTAGGTCCCGGTCTAATTAGCCCTCGTGTGCAAAAAATGACTGTTGAGAGACAAACAGAACAATTCCCATTTATTCTATGCGACAATATTTATATATGCATGTATTTATTTATTTTTATTATTTTTCTTATACAATTCATTTATTGTTTTTTTTTTTAATATTTTAAGTTTTCACACCATAATGCGTTTCTCAATATAAATTTTGAATTCTTCTCTTATGCATTTGAAGGGAAACAATGCCTTCTTGATAACCAATGTCAACAATTCCTGATAAAACTTACAGTAATATATTTGCTTTTATTTGTATATAACTAAATGTTTCCATAATGTAATTGAATTATGTAAGACTATTTATAAACCGTGTATAATATTATTCAGTTATTAGTATTCTTAAAAGAGATTCAAATTTTAAAATCAAAATCTTCAACACTTATTATTAAATCACGAGTTTTAAAATTAAATATATTAATAGAGCATTTATTAGAATCAACACGTTTCGTAGATAAACAATTAACTTTACTTTTACGACATACATTGCATAAATTACTTAATACTGTTATAATATTTTCTTCGTGAAATCTTTTCTTAATTAAAAGGAATTCATACTTATAACATGAGATTTTTAAACACGTATTAAATAGAAAATAATTTTTAATGGGTGAATAATAAATTCCGTGATATCCATCTACACCAATTTAAGAATATCTCATTATTTCTCGAGATATTCTTCTTGATCATAGATCATTCTCACATAAACTTTACAACAAACATTGCTGATGTACTCAAAATTACTGAAAATATTTATTTTGAATGCATTAAATGTGTCAAGAACTATTATTTCACACACAAATAAAACTTTATAAAATTAGAATTCCAGTTATGCGAAGATTAAGTTCCTTTGTATTCTCTTATTGCTTATTCGAGTATGTGGTTCGTCTCGCTGTTTCTAGAACAAAATCATTCTTATTCACTCCATCAAATTGCCTTTCTTAAGTAAAAGTCACGTTCACTGTAATGCATTCATTGACCAATTCATTTCTTCTTAATTCTTAGGGCAGGAAACTTAAGTGAAGTATTCTTTTCTCATTGCCGAAGTGTTTTACTTTAGAATACATCCGCTTCGTTTTAAATTTAACAATTTATATGCATACATACAAAAAACTAAGCTTATGTTCAGTAATTTTATGCAGATCAGTAAATAAAATTGAATAAAAATTGTGCACACATGGAATTCAAATATGGGAAAATGATTAACAGAGGTTATAAACTGGATTTCTGGATGTCAATTTGAAATAAAATAATTAAGAGAGTAAAATTTTATGGAAAATTTCATTGTAACTTAATTCGATTAAATCTTATATTGTATTTATATGAATGTATTTCAAGTTTTTTTCACAATATCTTTTATTTTAAATAATTTCTTTAGATGATCGATTGAAGTTCACGTTTACTTTCATAAAGTCTAATAGAGTTTTGCCGGTCAAACAAATTTTTTTAGGTAAAACCTGTAATGGATTTTAGTGTTCTTCCCTGAGAGTTGACTATTTTAGTCAATTAAACTATAATTAAAATTTTGATGATCGTGTGATTATTATTTGGAAAGTAGTTTCTTATTAGATTGAGTTATATTTTTTAAGAAAGGGATTGCAAAACAGAAAATAAACGAACAGAATTTCGGTAACACGTTCTTCTTATTTTTTGAAAACGTAGCCACTGCTAATTTTGAGGTTTTTGTACGGGATGCTCTTTTGTAATAGGGGGCTTTCTTTTTAACTACAAACTGTAATCTTCCTGCTGATTTTCCCTTATAGATATTTAAGGCTTTCTTTGGTATTTTTTAATCACGTGAAATTAATTTATTTTAAATACGAAGTGATTAAAGTTTATTGTTTTTTCTTTCAGAATGATTAACTTTATGATTTAACTATGGGAAAGAGAACATTACTTCGGAAAATATCTTCTAAATACAGATTGATAGAATTATTTCACAGTAGCATATTCCTTTACGAAACAATGATAGAACTGCAAGTGGTTTTTTTTATCACGTATAAAATAAGGAAATATTTAGTGAAGTCTATATAATGTAAGGGGGTTTTAAAAATATCTTGTGTAAACTTAAAAATTAGTATTATTATTATTTCCACAGCATGTTCTTAAGCAACAAACATTTTTCAAGCACGTTTTCTTTTTTACATTTAACATTTTATGCACATCATAAATAATATTTTTATCAATTTAAATAGCCATCATCTTTGACTTTTGTAGGCTTGTTTTCCAGAACTACATACGTAAACTTACAAATGAACTAGCTGCTTTTATTCAGAAGTTATCTATTTACTGATCCAACGTTATGTTTGTTGGTACCAAAATCCAAAAAAAATTAATTTTAATCGTTGTACAAATCTAATGATGCCATTTAAAAATAGTATCGACAGATAAATCATAGATTTCTCTTCAAAATATTATTCATATTCAAGTATAATGCAACAATGCAAATTTAAGGGAAATTATTCTAGCTTCATACGCAATATTTTTTAAATTTACAATCTTACTAATAACGTTATTTAAATATATATATTACTTTTTTATATTTTGCCTCCCATAATATATTTTTTATAAATTTTATGACAAAATACAAATACATAAAGGTTACTTAATGTATATTATATTTATATGTTGTTGTGTTGTCGTGTGACAAGTGCAAAATGAAAAAAAAAAAAAAGAACAGGTAAAAAGGACAAGTCACATGGGACCAAAGGCATGGAGCACTGTCCTGACCACATCTTTTTTGGTATAAAAGGTGTCATGGCAGCAGTTGGGGTTGTAGTTGAAGAGGGTCGAGGCAACAGAGATGCAGTTAAAGAGATGTCTCGGATCCAGTGGAACTCCTGTGCAGTGCTTGCATTCTGCGTAGGCTCTAGATCCATCGGGCATGATTTTCATACCCCTCATGTGCCCAGTCCGCATTCTGCTAATGGTAGAGGTGATACCATGGTTAGGATTAAGCTCCGGTAGGCACCATTTTTTCCATAGTCCCCCGCAGAGCCTTGCGACGGTGTTTGATTATGTTTATATAAAAATATATTATGCATATATTTCATAAATTGTGTTATTTCTTTTGATAAAAAAGATAAAGCAATTTGTAAACATATGATTAAGGAGCAAAACAAAACGTAAAAAGTTGTTACAGAACATGAGCATAGTTATTTCTATTAACAAAAATCTCCTCCAGATCAAATGATTTATTCGATGATCCATGATTTAAAAGATGAGAGGATTACTAAGAAATCAAATTTAGTAATATAGTTTGCGTATACAACTTCAGTGAACAAAAACTTACTCCATTGTTAAAAAAATATTAATTATTCAAATCTAATAAATTTATTTTAAATATTATGTGTGTGTGTGTGTGAGAATAACAAATATATATAAATAGTTCTTCCTTTCTGTATAATGGCCAAATAACAAAGTAAAATTAATTTTCAGTCATGGGTGCTCGTTAAATTACTCAATAAATAATTTATAATTCAGGATTGCCATTATAATTACTTGAGTCCAATAAGTAAGGAAAGTATATAGTGCTTCAGTTATTCCAGGCTTTAGGAAAAAATTTAAGAAAAGTAGCTTAGAAAATCCTGTTCCATATATTTCGATGCTCTGAGTTATTTAAACATTGCTGTTCACATCATCTAAGTTTGACTTACTTGTTGTTATTGTAGTTACAATAATCTTTTTTTGAGGTTTTTTGTTTTGGTTTTAGAAAATAAATACTAATATGAATTCAATCATTCTTTTCTTCATAATCCCCAACTTTCACGTTGTAAAAACTGTATTCAGCATGTACAAAGGACAATTGCTTTTATTAATATTTTTATTGCAGCCTTTTATTCTTTTGATTGTTGCAAAAACTTTTCTAGATTAGACTGTAAAATTTCCCATAAACAGCTGTTTCTTTCAAAATAAATCAATTTCTGTCTCTAGATTCTCACATTAAGTCAAATAAAAAAAGCAAAAGAATGCTAAATATCATATAATTCCTCTTTATAACCGAATAATACGCGACATTCTGAAGGAAAATTCTCTTGACTGAAAATTGTTTTTTTCATTTATTTGTCACCTTCACCCTTCATATTTATTTCTATAAAAATGGAGAATAAATAAATAATTTAACTGCTGTTTTGCTCATAAAATACAATATGTATAATTTTTGCAAAAAATAAAACTAATTTCTTGCTTGAATAAATTAGAAAATATTTTGCTTAAAAGCACTTTTTTAGATGATTGTTTTAATTTTTCAACGCTTCCAAGAGCATTATTAGGTAATTTAGTGGAAAGAAAAGACTTTAATTTGCACAATTTATATTTCATAATATTTTTAGTTAAAAAGATGGTATATCAAACTATGAAGCACAAAGAGCATATAAATATACAAAATCTGAGAAAATTTACTCTGCGAAATTCTTGCATCTTAATGGGAACAGTGGTTATTTTCATGTGAAATCAAATGTATTTTTCAATCAAAAATTAATGCTTAATAACTTAAAATAGTTTTTTCATTGATATCAAAAGCGCTAGTATTGTGAATCTATAAATATAATTTAGATCAGTGTGAATCTATAAATATAATTTGGACTAGTGTTATAAATATAATTTAGATTAGTAGCTAAATCAGTGTTAATGAAATTTTATAAGTATCCAAATCATCATTTTACTAGAATTTTGTTTCTCTCTTTAAATGTTATAATACTCTGATTTCATAATATTAAATAGAAATAAAATAGTATATATCTAGCTTTGATTAAAACTAGCTACTTTGATATGTGTTATTAAGTGACACAATCATTTGTGATAAAGTGAGCAATCATTTAACAGAGAAAGTGTACAGCCTTATATTATTTAAAAATCCATATCTTGCAAAAGAGATAAACTAGAAAATAACCAAGCATCCATAGTCACAGACGTGCTAGTAGAAAGTAGAAGCATAACATTCGTATACCATTGTCTGACAATGAATGGGATCGAGCTCATAACCTTTCACTCTAAAGAAAACTCTCCTACCACTAAGCTTCGGTAAGCTGATTTTAATCAACACTTGATAAAAATGTCTTGTGATTCATTAGAAGAATTTAAGACTGTTAATAATTGCCTAAAATCTGATGTTATTTAACATAAATGTCATTATGAGGTAACAATTCATTGAGAATACTTATTGTGGGAGTAAAAAAATTAACTATTTCTTGTTGCCCAGTAATATTTTCATAATCTTCTATTGGAATCATATTGGTACATTTTTATTCTTGCAAAAACATTTGCAGTGATATGTTTCTTTGATACTAATTATTTCCGCCTAAAATAATCAAACTTATTCATTAAACAACATGAAGAGTTAATTTTATTGTATAAAATAGGGGATACATTCATGAATTAATTCAATTGTTAAAGATCTGAATTATATATAATTAAAAAGATTCATTCATTTAAATACATCTTTGGTTTTATTTCAGATTAAAATGCTTCATTGAAACTCAATTGAAAGGCATTTTGCATTAATGGACTTAAGATTTATATTCAGTATCTTAAAATATGCATCACTTAAAATCATTTGTCTTTCATTAGCAATAAGTAAAAAATATTTAAAAATTACTTATTATTTTTAAATATAAATTGATAAAATAAGGAGTCGATACCTTGATATATGCATATCTAAAAATCATCTCACATTCAATCAGCTTCAAGGAAATAATTAAAACTTAGTTCCCCTTAATAATTTTTATTTCATATTTTTAAAGTAAGTATAATATACGCCATCGAACTTCAATTAAATTTGCTTACAATTTCAAAGGAAAAATAATTTTTGATGCTGGTGAGAATTATTTTCTAGTTTTTTAGATTAAAATGCTTTACTCAGTTTTAAATGAATTTTTTATCGATTGTGACTTTTCTTAATTTTGAAAGGAACTCATTTTCTTAGTACTGTTCTTGCCGGATCTTCTTACAATCTTTTAATTAAAGAGTTTTACTTTAAACTTTTTAATTAAAAGATTGTAATCTTTATTGAATTGTATTTCTTTAACAAGGCTTTGTTTAAATCGATACGTGATCTATAATTATCTTACTAGTAAATTAATATTTTAATAAATTGTAAGAATTCTGAGTATATTAACTAATAGATATGTATATTAATAGATATTTTTATAAAATTTTAGAAAATGTGCTTAGTTTCGTAAAATTTAGTTATTTGTGCGTTCGTGTGATATTGCAATCCAGGTAACAGCGTAACTTTATATAAATGCCTCCAAATTTTAATTTTAACCAAGAACTATTTAAGTCAGCAAAAGGCATTTTAAAGATAGTATTAAGATGGATAGAAGAATATGCTTAAAAAAATATAAATTCTCTTAAACTTTTATTTATGTATTTAAATTTAAAGATTGAAGGAAAGTTTATAAAAGTGCATTTATTTATTTCTTGGCGATAATTTTTTAAACTATTATGTGGTGTGATAAATTAAATAATTACACAAAGGTACAGCAATACCATAAGTGCAATATTTTTATAACTTGCTTAAAAGCTATCGATTGTTGCGAGAACGATGCGAAAGAATATGTTATTTTTTTCCCTAATGGGGAATTTGCCATGTCAAAAACAAGAAAAATAAATAAAATTCTCAACTTTTTGTTTGTATAGCTTTATACTGAAATTAATATAGGTACTATTTTTGATATAATATTTGATAATCCAAAATGTGTAATTCCATAAGAATATATTAAAAATAATGATTTGAATATATGTTAAACTTTTTATTTACTTGTCGCAAAAAGAATATTATCAAGTAAAATAAAATTCAGAAAGGGCCAGAAAAAATGCAAAGTGGATTATAAATAACAATTCTTATTTTTCAAACCCGAATAATGAAATATTTAAAAAATATTTAATTGTATTCCAAAAGTCCCTAGAGAATCAAATTTTTCTTGCATTTAAGAGAATGCCTTAAAACAGAATACTTTATTAATAGATGAATTCCGTTTCTCTTTTTGTGGTTTCTATAATAATTGATAAGCTTATTTATATAATAATTTTATTTTTATTAATATTCTTATATTAAAACAAATTGAACACATTCAGAGTATGTTTCTGAACATAAAAAGAAGATTCAGAAACATAATACGAAACTTGTTTTGCTTTGGTACATGAATTTTATTTTTAAAAAAATTTAATTTTCATATTTTATACATTTGGAATTTAAATTTCATATTTGTTAAAAAATCAAGTATGATTTTTGTAAAGATTAAGTTTTAAATAATTCCAATTGAATTATTTGAGCTAATATTTTGTTATGAGTTTGTAAAATTTAATCATAAAGAGTATTAGATCAAGCAAAGTACGAAAACTAATAAGTAAAGATCTAAATTAATTTTTTCGTTTTAAACAATATATTATAGTTTACGTTCAACTGCATTTCAACTTATCGAAGTTTCATATTTTTTATCCCTTCAAATAAATGATTAAAATGTGCATACTCTTATGCTGAAAATATCATTAAGGTGGTCATTGCAATGTTATTGCTCTGCTGTTAGTATAATTGGTGCAACTTTCATCTGCGCCAGATGGATGGTATTCATTACTTCCTTTTTAGAATATTTCACGAGCTATTCTTTGTTATAAAGGCAATAATTTTAAAGATAAATAATATGAAAATTGTTTAGTGACAACATTTTCATCATTTGAAAACTCAAAATAATATCTGTATGATTGTTTTGTTATCCACAACGAATTTTTTCAATAGTTCATTGTTATACCATTTGATTTTATATAACCTACTTATAATCATACAAATAAAGTTCAAAAAATATTTTAAAATGATATTACATTATATAAATATATGATCTCAAGAAACAAAGTTGCTGATTTCTACGAAATAATAATGCAAGAAATAATAACATAAATTATGTGTAAAATCATTATTATATATGTATGATCATGTATTAAAATTAATCATAGAAATTATTCTGAATTTGAAAGTAAATTTTCGCCAATGATTCACTATAAAAATGATCTGCCCAGTATTTAGTTAAATCAGGAATTTTCCTGAAAAACTTTTTACTACATTAAAGCTCTATTTGTTCACAAAATTTGAAATTGTTTTTATGAAACATATTATGGCCACATGCTCTACGTAATAATATTTGAGATTTCATTTGAATATATTAAATCATATGGAAAAGCACACAATTAATATCTAAGAATCGTAATTGACTTAAGTACAATGCATAATTAACTATTCTTTAGATAAGATTTTTTTTAAAAAAATATGATATTAAGGATATAAAATAGAATATATACTACTGGCCACCAAAATTGCAACACCAAGAAAAACAAAAGATATCCCAACAAAGTTTATTTTATAGATAACATGTTGAGCAAGTATCAAATGATTAAATTTATAGACTTCTGTGAAGTTCCTGCCAAAATGAGTAGCTAGAGTAGCCGCAATTGTTGGAGATCATCACTGCCACACGCTTCGGCATTGATTCAAAGAGACTTTTGGATGTGTTCTTGGGGTACAGCATACCAAGTAATTTTCACGCGTTGCCAAAGTTGATTTGGTGTGGCAGCTGGGATGTAATCTGGATCAATAGTTGAGCAACCATGGATCTCATGTTTTCGATCGGCGAAAGTTCCAGAGAGCGAGCTAGTCAAGGAAGCAATTCAATCTGGCGATTGGCGAAGAACCCTTGGACACTGCATGCCACGTAGAATCCTGTTGAAATATAGCCGTGGGCAAGCCCTGAAGCTAAGGAAGGACAACTGGCTCCAACACCTCGGAGGTGCAGCTCTTGCTGTTTAACCGACTCAGCGTCTCAGAAAATTTCAAGAATCTGCGAAAATCGTTCCACTGCCCCTTTCCTAAACTATACAAAAATCGTCGACTGTTTCCCATTCTAATTGGGAACATTTCCTACCCCCTGAAAACTGTCACATCGCTCAATTTAGAGGGAGGGGATGTCACTTACTACTAACTACCCTATCTAGGGTTGTATGTATTTGCCAGAAAGAATTGTACATCCCAATAAAAGTCGTTAAAACGAAAACGCGTATCTTTTTTTTGTATAAAACTTAAAAAGCAAAAATTATTAATAAATAACTGTTTTTTGTAGAGTTGAAAATGATTGAAGGTATTCATCAGTGTTTTTAGGTTGACTTGGTAAATAATATGAAATTTAAAGAAAAACGGTATCCACAAATTATGATGTTTTAGATTTCTTACACAGTTTAATTAAGAAAGTTGCTTGCCACATTTTCTTGTATAATTATTATTTTCTGTAAAATGGAAATTTCTCTTTTTGAATGAGACACAGAAGCTTTTCAAATTTTTATTACAGTAAGATAAGATAATGTTAGCAAAAATACATTTTCTCACATTATATTTTTCTTAACACAAACTAATTTTTACTTTATATGAATACATCTATGTAGTAATTAGTGTGGTGTTTATATGAAAATAAAAGGCTTAATTATTTTTCAATTTTTATAATGTTATTTTCAAAAACCATAATTAAAGCTTTTTAATTTATTCATCCATAAATGTTTTGAGTTTAAATAATAAAACATAACATTAGAAAATTTTCATAACATTGTGAATAAATGTGTGTAATGTTCTTGGTTTATACTATATCTGAAACATTACTCTCACTTTATATTTAAATATTTGGAAATGTTTTTTATCCCAAAAAAATTAAATATTTACAAAAAAGGATTAATTTTCATTTCTGTATTAATGTACATGAAATAAAACTATTTAATGCAAAATACATGTAGATAAACTTGCATTAACATTGTTCTGTATAAGAAATTTTAACACATTATATTTGCTGATTGTGTACTTTCTTAATTATGATATTTCTTATATATTTACATTCTAAAGCAATATTATAAAATCATTTATTACTTTTACAATTTTTTTCTTTCATATTAAAAAAACATAATTTAGATATTTTTAACAAGATATGTATTAAATTAAAGTTGTATTTTAATCGAAAATAATTCCAAGTGATGGACGAAAAATAAATTGCCTAAAACACATTATTTGTTAAGTATTCAATATACTTATTCTCATTAACTCAAAATAATATTCTATTATTATGAAGCAATCTGGTGCAATAGAAAATGAATTCAAACTCAAAAGAATTTAAATAAATTTTTTTCAGTATATGTGACAACCTTTATTTTAGAAAGCTTTTCCTAAGCACCTCTTCCTTTTTCCTAAGCACTTTAAATTATTTGAAAGAGGAAGAGAGATTATTGTGTGCTGTCCTTATTATATATTTACTTTCATCTGGAAATACATTTTTCTCAATTCTTGGAGTTAAGCACTTTGATAGACCTCATAGTGATTTGAAATATATATACTGCTATTTAGTAATTTATACTAATAGAAGAGTTGGTAGTAAAAGAGCAAGCTCAGAGGATATGTAACATGAAGGCGAACAATTGATAAAAAAGTTAGACAATTGATAAAAAAAGAACGATAAAAAAAGTTAGCAATGTACTTCAAGCAACGTTATGAAGTCTCATTTATTCCATTTTAAAGTTACAGAAGTAGAAATTTTATAATTATTTAATGCAAGTAAATAAATATTTTTCAAACCCTTTCAATATTATAATACTTTCAGCACATATAGCAAGGCTGATTTAGATTATTTATACGTTTCTATAATTCAACAGTATAAATGAATTAGAAATATATTAAAATTATTAATTTACTTAATTTTTTTAGCAGAACTAAAAATATATATTACTTATGCTCTTTTTTCATAGATAAATTTTGTAGTTTTATTTAAAAGCGTTAAAGCCCAAATTTATTTGCTAAATTAATTTTTCTACTCGTAACTGAACAAGATAAAATATCACTTGTAACAATACATGAAAATTAACTTCATTTGTCAATCTGAATTGAAATATATATCAGTGCATGTACTAATAAGAAGCTTAAACTGTTACATTTAATTTATTTCAATATAAATGGAATATTTGGTTTCACAAGTGCATTACTCGAGTTATTTTTTAAATATTAATCTAGCGTTTATGAACTGAATTTTATGTATAATTATAAATAAAAACAAAAGAATCTTTACAACTTAATTTGGCAAAATTACTGTACGAAAGAAACTTATAAATTTATAACGAGTTTCTATTGACTTATATTTAATTTTACATTATATAATATATAATAAAATGCTAAGAGGCTATTATTATTCCATTTTAAAAATATATCATGAAAAGTTCTTGCATTGGTAATATTTTATTGTATTACAAATTGCAAAATCTTTATATAATTATTATATACCTCTACTTTATAAAGTTTCCTAATTAAAGAGACTTTATCTATAATTGAGAATTGTTAAGATTCTTTGCAAATTTTTCTTTTTTTAATTGATTAGAGACTTATTTTATTGTCATGCATAAAAAATATTCCAGTTTTATTTTTTATAAAAAAATTATCTTTTCTTTAAATAGGAAACTATACACAATATAATTTTAAAATCTTTTTTATGCTTTGTTTTTAGGATTTGATTCATTAGATTTTTGATTTGAATTTTTAAATTTCAAAAACTGACTGGAAAGAATTTATTGATTTACTTATGATTTTTATTGATCTAAATTTCCAAAAATACTTTTGAATGTAATGTGCTCTGTTATGTAAGTTCTTAGTTATTATAAAAGTAGAACATTATCATCAATTTGTGGCAATGATTCATGGCGAGAAAGCGATTTCTCATCTGTTTAGAATAATCAGAAAGTTTTATTTACATGAGTAAACATCATCCCCTTTCATTCTTTCCCTGACTAACAGGAAACATGCTTAAATCGTAAAGGAAGTCACACATGAATAGTTTTCTTCCTGGAAACAAACTCCTCTCACGTATATAAGAATCCGTTTGAAATAGTATTGTCGAATACTTATAAAAATTTTAGAAAAAATAATTTTAGCCTTCAATATTCAACTGTCTTGATCATTAAATTCGGAAAGGCTTAATGAAATTTATTCACAGTAAAGATTAAATGAATACATATAATTAAAAATAAAAACAAAAGAATATTATTTAATTTAGCAAAAGCACCAGATTTATATAAAGAAAATTGATAATACTGTATTGCTTTCTATTGACTTTTCAATTCACGTAAAATAATACAAAACAATATACCAATAATTCTTTCTTCTTTCTTTATAAGAAAGTATTTTTATACAAAATGGTGCTGCATTCGCAACATAATATTACGCGTTTGTGCGAATGAAAAACATTTATAAATTATAACATTTTTATATAGTCTCTTAGTTAAATAGATTTTGTAGATAATATAGCATCTTAATTTAAAATTTGAATTTTGATTAAGAGATATAAATTTTCTTAGTGCATTTATTCTTTCTTTTACTGATTAGACACTTATTTTACAGTCATTCCTAACTAAAACTTATTTCAATTATATTTTAAATGAATTTATTTATATTTTTCATTAATATGATTTTAATGACCCAATAACTCGTAAGTGGAATATACCATTTTATGTTTTAAAGATAAATTTTGAAAATTAATTTTTAATACAAATAAGAAGAGTAAAGCAATTGTTTCACGATTTTACAACAAGTAATTCTCTGGTTAAGATTATTAAATTTAAAAATTCATTTTATATCTAATATGGATCTCTTTAAAGATAATTATCTGTAGAAAAGAAGTTTATTTAAAAAAGAAGTTTATTTTAAATATATAATGCATTTATTATATTTTTAAATTTAAATAATACAAAAATTCCTTTTATATCTAATATGGATCATTTTAAAGATAATTATCTGTAGAAAAGAAGTTTGTTTAAAAAAAGTTTATTTGAAATACATATAATGCGTTTATTATATTTTTAAATTTAGATAACAAAATCAATCGTATATGTAATATACCATTTTATGCTTCAAAGATAAACCAGAAAAAATAATTTTTAATTCAAATAAGAAGAGTAAAGTAAATATATAACCACATTTTACAACAAGAAATTCTCTGGTTAAGATTATTATATTTAAAAATTCTTTTATACCTAATATGGATCGCGTTAAAATATAATTATTTGTAAAACTAACGTATTAATAATTTGCTTATTTTAAAAATAAATTTGGTAATAAAATAATTATTTTCTGTAGGTTAAAAATTTAATTGCTTAGATTGTAGCATATGATTTCGAGTCACTAATACGCTATTTCGATAGGATCATTCCATTTCACACACCTTCTAAAGTAAAAGAGCTAAAAATATTTTCTGCATTAAAAAGTTTAGCTCATCTTTAAATATAAAACTCCATTATTTTGCTTCTGAAAAGTTTACTGTTTAAAAATTTGATTATTTATATTCCTCATAAATCTCCTTTGTTTTAAATCTGCAATAAATTTCTAGTAAGGAATTTTATTTTATTAAATATTATCGTTACGTCATCTAAAAAAATTATTACAAGTATGCAAATAAGAAATATATGTAGAATAAAATGATTTTCACAGCAGAACAATGCTAATATCAGAAATATTGTAGTTTATTTTTTAATCGAGAAAATTTCTAATATAGTAAAATTTTTAAGAAATAGTATCTTTTTAACATTGATATATTAAAATAATGACTTTATATGGAGCAACAGTAAATAGTGTTGATATATTTTTCAATAAAAAGAAATAACACACGTATAACATTCTTGGCTTCACACTTATGAGACAATCATGTTATACTATTGCCTTAAGATGATACTTCAGTTTTATTATCAACATTTGAAGTGTATGTAAAAAGAAATTATAGTAATAACAAAATAAAAAGCAATATTCAGAGCGTAAGCAAACTTATTAGTAAATTTTTTCCTAATGCACAAAAATAAAAGCGCAAATTAAATGAATTTTAGTCATTAAGGTAAATGTTATTTACTATGGACGACATATCGATTTGACTATAACAGCCATGAGCTCTTTCACTGGAAATTAAATAATTTCCATTTACGAAATTTATTAGTTTATTTCAGTCATAACAAGTCGATAAAAAATACCGTCAAAAACAATAAAAACTGAATTAAATTAACTAAGATGTAAGAAATAATTAGCATAAGCAGGAAAATTATTAAAATTGATCTTAGAAAAGAAGGCAAGCTCGTTATTAATTTAAAAGGACATATGGATTTAAAATTTTTGTGTAATAAAATCGTCTAATTCAACTAGCTTAGGAACTAAAATTAAAAATAATAATAATCTATAAACTTGCATTTTATTTCTAAAGCAACAAGTTTATAGACTATTAAATTTTAAAGTTGAATCTTGGCGAAAAAAAATCAGTATTTTAGATATTTGGCGTAAAACCCAGGCTGAGTTGTAGTTTTCAAAGAAAAGTCTCCAAGGTGTAGGGTTTGAGTGATTAAGACCGATCAATCAAACCACCGATTAGGGGGAAAGCAAAAATAAGTGGTTTCTACTATGCGAAAATATACGTCGCGGCCGCTTTCGGTGAAAACTCTGCGACGTATCTATGCCGACGCAGGCCGCTTTTCAACCAGTTTATTGCGACGTAACAGATACGTCGCGGACGCTGAGTCGGTTAAAGTACCAGCAATGCGTACTAGAGGAGTGCGAGAGTGATATCCAATACCACCCCTTACCATATTACCCATTGCAGAAACAGTGTTGTGGTGCATAACGCAGTTGTTCACCATCCTCTCTCCACGGTGTCTCCAGACTCGAATGCGACCATCATGGTGTTACAGACAGAAGTGTGACTTTTTGTTAAAGACAATTTCATTCTATTCTACTATCCACATATTCTTTCATCGATACATTGGCGGCGGAGACGTGTGTGGTTCTGTGTCAAGGGTAGAAGAAGCAATGGACGTCTTGCGGATAGATCACTTTAATGTAAACGGCGTCGAACGGTACGCGCAGACATTGGATAATGTATAACAGACTGAATATGCTGTGATATGGTTCGTGATGTGGCTGAGTGATAAGTCCATGCCCTGCGTACAATTTGCCTGTCATCACAAACAGTGATGCACTGAGGTGGATGCGATCGAACACATCGATCCGTCGTACCCTCCTGCATCCAACGATCACATATCCGCATTACAGTTTTTTGGTTTCGTCCAACACGACTATCGTTTTCACTGAAAGATAATCCACAATCTCGGTAGGCCACAATCCTTCCTCTGACGAACTGGGATACTAGATCAAAATATGATAACTATTTTATACGAGGCATAATTGATCGTTTTTTTTTGAAAAACCACAAGAAAAACACAATTGCCGAAATTGAAATCGTAAAAATCTCCAAGCCTTAAATAGTGGTTTGAAGTAGAGCAACAGGCGCACGTGATGTGCGTCTGCACTGAAATTCTAATCATTTGCATATTACACCTCAGCTAATGCAGGTTGTAAATTTCATGTTTTTTGAATGCTTCCTTCAGAGTGTTACCGCACAGTGTATGTTTACATAAGAGAAATTTTGTAATCATGGAAATCGATTATTAAAATTGTCTTCATTTTTATAGTTTGAAACATTTATTATATATCATAACTGGGTATATAGTTGATAAATGAAATTCTTTTATATTTAATTACGCAACATTCAGGGGTGCCATATACTTAAGGGTGCCTTTCTCGCCAATTTGGCTCCATATTGTTAATGACTTAGTTTATTTCTGGTTGGTATCTATCGCGTGTTGTTAACACCATCTTGTTACATCAAACATCCACGGAAACAAAGTTGGAGAGAAAAATAATCGCCAATTTTCGCCAAGGAGCACCCTGAAGTATGTAATTCCCAACATTCCGTTGGAAACTATATTGGAGAAGAATAATGTGTAAGAAGGAATAAATCAATCTTATTTTGTTTAGTAATTATGTCATTTAATGAATGTCTTTTGAATGTTTGAAAGGAAATTTTAAGAACATTAATTAAAATATCTAATCCCGAAAATCATGAAGTATTGGTAAAATGTCTGGGAAATCATCGATTCAATCTTAAATGCTCTTCAATATTATGGACAGATCTATTGATATATCCGTAAAATTCTGAATATTTAATGATAGAATCCAGTTAGTTTTGATTCAAACGTTTAAAATGAAATCTCTGTATGTTGACCAGACACTAGATTTCAAGACATAAAAATTATGCATATGTATGTGTTTGTGCGTATGCATATATACATTCATATAATGTACCTGTAATTCTTTATTGAAAGTTTGATTGTGATAAAATTAATTCTACCTTTCCTGTGTTGAAGTTGTACAATAAATCAATTAGAAAGCTATTTTTAGAAAAGTTCCATTTAGTGAGCTTAAACATTGAAGAATATTAACATCATATTAACACAAGAATCAAACAATGTGTGATATTTTAAAGACATTTTGATTTTCAGTTAAATTTTAACATTTAATAAACTATAATATAAGTAATATTTGCATAAAATTAATGAATTTCTCCATTCTCATAAAACAAGTGTTTAAATACTTTTAAGATAATGTGTTGCACATTTGTTTCTGAGTACAGTTATTCATGGTTTTTAAAGAAAATGTTTACTTTATAACGAAATAAAAAGTACATTTAAATAAATCCCGTTCATTTTGCATTATTTAAAAATAATTAATGTGTAATACTGTCATGAAAATTTTAAGATATGCACACTAGTATATTTCAATTATAATAGAACTTTGAACTTTAAATAATTAATTTTTATTGAGTATGAGTAGAATGAATAAAATGGCAGAAGTATTCCTGTCTTAGAAGATATTAAGGTGTCTAGTACAAATTATTCTTTCTTTTAAAAGATGTTCTTAACTACCATTAGTACTTTTTCAACTTAGTAATCTTCTTAGAAGTATTGTGTCTGCTTGAAAGGCTGTTTGAAAAGAACTTAAGTAATATATGTCTTTCAAAAGCAATTATCTGTTTATTACTTTATTTAGTAAATTAATATTTCAAAATATAAATTTCCTTAATTATAACTTATTTTTTTCTAGAGTCGATTTTTTACTAAAGTGTTTTATGAAATCGGAGTTTCTGTCCGTGATATGAAACTTAATTTTTTTTTATACCAAAACATTATTTAATCTTAGTTTAAGCAGGAGAAAATTTTTTTTGAAATAAATGAGAAAAAATGAAAAAAACCTTAAAATATTTCCTTTACTTTTAAATGGAAAATATGTATTTTAATTAGAAAAAATATGTGATTTCGAGTTGTAAATCAAATAAAACACACAAAAATAGCATGCATTACTTCAAAAATAAGATATAATTTTAGTGTATAAATGTTTTAATATAAAATTTTTATGAAATATTTACATAATATTAATTATGAAATCTAACTGTTGAGTTGAAGCATATTTATCAGTAGACTTCATAAGGGTAATTTTTTTAATATTTCCAAATGTACTTTCTGAAGACTCAAACAACTAATTATTGAATTTAATTTTTTTTTACTGAAAGTTCTGATGATTTTAGATTAGACAAATACTTCTTTGTTATAATTGATTCTAATTTCATGTTATTCGTGTTTCTAATTTCATGTTATTTCATATAAAAAACGATGGTACTAACGGTCGCTGCGGATACAAACCCGCAGCCACCGCTAATAGCAGCTCATAATGAAGCAGAGTACTATTCTAGTCCATACTATTCTAGTACACCAGTCATTAGCTTTATCCGAGAGACAAATCTTCAGACTTGAATAAGTGAATCCAATGTCTTGCCGTTCTGTCATTCACAGCACCATCCCCAAACGCTTGACATGTTCAGTGACTTAATGCAGCAGCTGATCAAGTCACCAGAAATATCAGGCTTGATGCACTTGGATGTCGTAAACATCGAACGAGCTCCTTCGACACGCACATTTCTCTTCGCTACAGTACAGAGTTACGATTGATGAATATGTGTGACTGACCTGCCTTTATAACGACTGATATTCCTACTCTCGGCAGATATGTGTGTGAGCCACGTCATACCCTAATTTGCATACTTATTCTCCCTCTCATTCAGTGGCAACCCTAAAACAACAAGAACTTTCTTGCTTACTTTATAAGTACACGGAAAACATTATTGTTAGTCTTCATATGGCTGCAGATTTTTCACAGTTATTTAAAGTATTGTTTTAAAATATATGGGGATGAAGTAACGTTTTTGTGTTAAATAAATATTTAATTTTTGTCACTATTATTTTTCTTATCCCAACTAGTTGCTTAGTTTGGTTCAGTTTCTTAAGAAGCAAATTATTAATCTTAAAATTTTAACTAGTTTTAACATTCTATTTTCATAATAATAAAAATCATGGGAATCTTTTACCCTCAGTTTGAAATAACTAACAAATTTCGAAGTCCCCACCACACAACTACCAACTGCAGGAATGCCAAGTATTGTGGAAAATGCGGAGGTGAACACATGACAGATGAATGTACCGAAAATTAATCTTTTTGCATCAACTGTTTTGAGAATAATAAAAAGGGATGTTAGTACCCTACTAATCACCCGGCATATGTTTTCAACTGTCCATCATATAACAACTTTATTAACGAACAGCTAGGAAAACCAAAAAGAACAAACTACAAGAAAACCATTTAACGTAGCTCCACTAATAGATAAATAACTGATCTGCCAATTACTTTAACTAAAATGCTCACTCATAACAGTAACGGTACCTCAATTAACAGTAATCACAACTTAAACAGTGCGCCATCAATACCAATTGTACAGCACCCAACTGATAAAAATTTAACTAATCTAACCTGCAACAATATAAATTTTCTCCAAGCTAACTTACAACACAGCATATCGGCAATTGCCCAATTTTCACAATACATAGCCACCAACAACATCGATATTAGTTTAATACAAGAACCGTATGCATTGAAAGGAAGCATCAGGGGAATTCCTCTAAGATGGAAAGTTTTTCATGCAATGGGGCCAGACAACCCACGAATGGCCATCATTGTCAATACACCCTTTAATCCCACAATAATTCAATCAACAAGAGATCTTGTTGTGATTCAGCTGGATCTGCAACCACGTCCTTTACTTAATGCAAGCCTGTATGCCTCACCCTAAGAAAGGATTGAAACTGCTCTTCAGCAGTTACATAACATCTTAGAAAGCTATCCGGGAATGGCAATAATTATTGGCGGAGACTTTAATGCGCATAACATACTGTGGGGCTACACTTCTAATGACCATAAAGGACTCCTCTTGGAAGACTTCATTCTACAGCACCATCTCTCTATCGCTAACGACCAGGACTGCCCACCAACATTTGAAGGCCCTGTTGGAATCGGATGGCCAGACTTGACCATAGAAAACGATTCTGTCTCAAGCCTAATAGATAAGTGAGCAGTGACTGACGATGTTACATGCTCTGACCATTAATACATAACTTTTCGCATCTCTTCGAAATCCATCATCACTTTTAATAGATGTTAAAATACCTACAAAAGTCAACACAAGTTTATTAAAAAAATCAAACTCAAACTAAATCAACTTAAAATAGAACTTCAACGTGTTAATACACCCAACGAACTAGAACAAATAACCATCCAACTCATAGATGTTATAAAATCAATGTCAGAAGAGGTCTTCAGTATCCGAAATCCAGTTAAGAAAACGAACCTGTCTTGGTGGACAACCAGCCTGAGGAGTCAAAAGCAAAAAACAAGGGCCATACGAAGATTAATGAAAAACGCACCTACACCAGCCATTAGAGATCAGCTATATCTTAAGTATAAGCAACACCTGTCCATCTATAAAAGATCAATTTTAGAAGCAAAATTGCAAAGCTGGTCACGGTTCTGCACAACGAACAATAAAGAACATGGCATTATTCAAAGAATTGTTACCGACAAAACTTTCAAGCCCACACAGTTTCAGACTCTCACGACTGTAACCAATACTAGTCAGACTACCACCACCATACTTCAGGACCTTTTGAAAGCTACTTTTCCAGTATATGACATTGCAACTGACAATCAACACCACCACAGAATCAGAAGTCTGTCCCTAAATCCCACAAACATAATAGACCAAACTTTTGCATTAAATGAACTAAAGTATATTATCAAGAATCTTGTCAATTCAAAAGCTCCAGGTCTAGATGGGATAGACAATGTGATTGTCAAGCTTCTCTTTTGAGCAAATGCAACTTTCCTCCTGCAATATTTTAATCTTTGCCTTACGCTTAAAACTTTCCCCAAACCATTCAAACAGGGCCAGGTTATTTACTTTCTAAAGAAGAATAAAAACCCTAGTCTCCCGACCTCCTATCGGCCAATCTGCTTATTACCAGCCCTAGTTAAGGTTTTGGAGAGATTTAACATAGGAAGGCTCAAACATCACTTGCATAAAACAAATTTCCTTAGTAATCACTAATACAGATTTCGAAGCCACAGCTCGACAGAACACGCCTTCCAAAAACTTAGAAACCTAATTGACGAATCACACCATAAGCAGAACTACGTAGCACTGATTGCGCTGGATATCCAGCAGTCTTTTGACTCACTTTGGTGGCCAGGGCTACGTCAAGCACTGCTACAAACTAGATGTCCAAGTAATATAACATCCTTGATCTTCAGCTTTTTGGAAGACAGATCGCTCACCACGGTTCATGATGGAGGGTGCGTCACAATTCCTCACACCAGGGGATACTCACAGGGATCTGTTGGCGGCTCCATTCTGTGGAACATCTTCTTTAATGAATTATTAACATCATCCTGGCCAAAACATACTAAAGTAATTGCCTTTGCTGACGACACATTATTAGTAGTTGAAGGCAATACAAAAGCATAATTCAAAGCATTTTTCATATTTCAAAGCATAAGCATTTTTCAAAATACTGTAACAACTTGAAGCTCACAATTTCTCATCCTAAATCGCAAATCCTTATCCTGCAACAGAAAAGAAAACACTTAAAATCAAATCCTAGAATAACCTTAGAAAATAATAGCCTAAAGCATACTAAAACACTAAAATATCTTGAAGTAACAATAGATAGCAAAAAGTCCTTCCTACAACATATCAGGCAGTTAAAGACAAAGATGATACCAATAGTTAAGCGTTTCCGCTCCATGATCGCTAGAGATTGGGGCATTAAAAGTAAAATTACTAAAGCAATTTACCTTTCTGTCATGGAGAAAATGGTTACTTATGGCTCATCCTTGTGGATTCTACCCATGTCTGTTAGGAAGCAGCGGCAATTAGGCAGCCTACAGCACTACTTTACATTATTAATCACGAGAAGCTTCAGGAGAACGTCCACAATTGCCCTTAACACACACTGGTAGGCCTGCCATCACTGCATCTTACTTGCATCCAGCTAGCACACAAATCTAGGGTACTGCAACTGCAGGAAACTTCTGTGCTGGGAGACCAAACCCTCAGTGCGTCTGGCTATGAATATCCTGTGCATAAGGACTGTGTCCATCCACCGTTAAGACTTAAGGGGATACATCCACAATCTGCCCTCCAAACCCTTCTCGCCAGCACAAAGTCAAATCAAAATAATCACATCTTACAATACCTATACGGATGGATCACATATTGAGGATAAAACCGGTGCAGCTCTAATAATTTACCATGAAGACAAACAACTTCAAGAATACAAAATTAAGCTGAGGAATAAGAACCCAGTCTTTCAGGCAGAGACCATAGCTATTTTTGAAAATATCAACATCATTGATGCACAAGACCTCAGATTTGTAACCATTTGGTCTGATAGCTCATTAACTTTGCATGCGTTACTTAACCCACTTCACACATCACCAATAATACATGCCATACAGAAAAAACTAGCAGCTGCAACTTCGCACATCAATCTAAGCTGGATTAAAACGCATCAAGGTGATGTTGGAAATGAGTGCGCAGACATCGCTGCAAAGGAAGCCACAAAAATTGATGAATCCGAAGCATTAGAGATTCCATATCCAAGTTCTTCCCTTATCAAACAACTGAAGCACTTCACACTTGAAAAATGGCAGTCTCTGTGGGACAATGCAACAACAGGTCGAATGACCAAACATTTACTCTCAGAAGTGTCTAGCAGGCTAACGTATGATAATCCATACCTCAATCAGCTGCTAACATTTCACGGTCCATTTCCACAGTACTTCCAAAGATTCGGAAAGGCAGTTTCATCCACCTGTATCTGTGGAGCCCAAGGGGATCCTTTCCACTATGTCCTAGAGTGCCCAGAGACTGAGAAATACCACCTAAAGAAGAACTCCCAACAGACCAACATGAATTTCCTAAGATTTTGCTTGAAAAATCGTCACCTCAGATTACTCCTCACAAAGCTGATGATTAATCTCAACAAACAAGGACTAGAACTTTGTCAGGATTTAGGCCACGCTTCCCCAGACGATCTAGAAGATTCCACAGACGAATCAGAAAACTATTCTTAAAGTTAACTTTTTACGACAATTAATAATGGTGTTTAAAATTTTTTTATGAACTTAATGAAATTTATGAACTATGTGTTCCGAATTGTTTGGACTTTTCAAACATTATGAGACCGCTTTAGAACTTTAAAAATTTTTGAATCCTATTCCCTTTTAGTACCTTAGAAACATTTTAAATAATTTTTTGAACCTAAAATGCTTTTAAAAGCTAAGGTGCTTATTAAACTTGTATAATCTGCCTGCCTGTATATAGTTATCAACTTTCGTATCATGCCATATTTTTCCTTTTCATAATTAAATGTTCGTACTATTTATAATATTGCTTTCAATGTACATAATGTTTTTATTGCCATAATTACCCTAGAAATTGTTAACTGTTTTTTCATTGATTGTAAATTGTTTCTCTATTGTTTGTTGTATGTGTCATCATGTTATACTTTATTTTTAACTCAGAGAAAATATTTAATGCTACTGCCTGATGTTCAACAGAGCTGAAAGCCTCTTAAAATGTTTTGTAACTTCTCGCTACCAATTTGTAAGCACAATTTCTTTGCCTTGTTAAATGCCACGATGGTGGCACCCTCACGGACCTCGTAGAGGTGTGGAGCATACTAGGTGTTGGGGCCATTAACCTTAAGGTACAGTCCGGGGTCTCCCCACACATTTATGTATGTATGTAATGCTTTTGATTTTTTCTCTTTGGGATTAAAAATATTGGGATCAAAGTTTGTCTTATAATAAATATATTTTACCTTAATTGCAAATTTATAATTCCTTAAATAATTTTGCTTATATATGAACTTATATATAATTCCTTAAATAACTTTGCTTATATATTATTCCTTATACAACTTCGCTTATATATAAGCTTTTATATAGTTCCTTAAATAACTATGCTTTTGCAATATGTATACATAAGAAATTTTTCGCAGATGTTAAGAATAATAGATATTTTTAGATATGTCACACACATTTTGAAAAGAAATGTTTGGAAATGGTAGGATTTTCTTTGCAAATAGTTTTAAAATAACTTTTAATAATTTAATAATCATCATAACTTCTGAATTACACATAATTCACAAAAAACTGAATCTGTATAAATGAGGGGATATATGAAAAAAGACATAAAATTGTTATTTTGTAATAATATTTAAGCACTCATTTGATAATATATTAGGTTATTGCAATGCCTATTTTTGTTAAATAATATGTAAAGTATATGCAAGATTTATAAAATATACATTGAGTATATATACGAATCTAAGAAAATCCAAAGAAAAATATGTTTCTCATTATCATTAGGATTATTCTCATTATTTATTTTTATGTATTTTTATGATTATTTTAATTTTAATAGTTTATTACGCGCTGACCGATGGCTGAAAAGTTAGCGCCACTGACTCCTCAATTGTGGGTCTCGTGTTCGAATCCCGGTTCGGGCATGGGTGTTACTTTCTTTTTCTGTTCTCTCTGTCTTTTTTTCTGTGATGATGTATAAATGTGGCCCACCCTATAAACGGGTTTGTGGTGGTATTGCGCGGGCAACGCTACTTGCCTCCGTGATTTGGTTCACAGGTGCCCACTGGGTAACGACAAATGAGTAGCAGTTTCTGGCCTTGTTGTGGCATAGGGTTCTTCACCCAAGTGCCCGCCGTTGGAAAAAAGTTGATTGCACTTCCTATAAATTCATTTGAAATACTTAAAGTTTTAAGAAAACTTATGTATACGTACCATAAAGTTAGTAGATTAGGATTTTAAATAAATAATGAATAATACGACTTTAATATTTTATAATTATTTCCATTTTGAAAATAAATTTATAAGTGTGAAATTTTTCCCTAATAACTAAAACTTTTCATAAACTTGAATATTTTTACTTTATTGCTATATGATACTTTCTAATATACCTCTTTCTCGTCAGAAAGAGTTTTGACAGTACAGTTAATTAAAAGTTTTTATTTTTCCCTAACATTCATTAAATTGAAGAATAACAATATTTTTTCGTTATTCAATTTCCGTGAATGAGAGATTTTTGCTTAAGAAAAAACGGATATTTCCTTTTTTAATTTATAATTCTTTTCACGCTATTGTGTGATCATAAAAACTAAAAAAGGGCATTGCTGAAATTAATTTATAAATTTTTAATAAAGAAAAAGGTCAATATTTCATTAAGTGTGAATTTTTTGCCAAAAGGAAGAAAACCTTTGTGTAGCTTTTAATTCAACCTGTTAAACATTGAAACGCAGTCAAGCATAAAATATGTGTCAGATGTTCTACATCAGAATATAATTGTATGCTATTTTGACTGAATTTTTGAATAAATTAACTATTTGATATAATAAGATAAATGTTTAATAAAATTTTATATCCCGATTCATATATCATTCTAATGATGAAATTTGTTCTTTATCATTATTTTAAATTTGGAAAATGAATTTTGTTGAAATATTTTTGTGTTTTAATTTGCATAGAACTATGCTTCTTTCAACAAACGTTCCTTGTTGTTATACATATCTTATAGTTTTTTTAAAGATAATATTAGTGAATAAAGAGTTTAAATATGAGTCTTTTTATTCTGTAATTAATTTTTTAATTATTCTATAAGAATGGGATAAATTTCATATAAATTTATTTTAAATTAAATTCCTCAAAATATGCGGGATTATCAAAGATTCCTTTCTTAGGTAACTAGAGACCTTTCATTATAGTAATCGAATGAAAACTATTCTTCTCTAAATTAAGAACTTTTCAAATTTGATTTCATTTTCAACAATCAATTGTCAAACGTCACTTTTGATTAAGTCTGAATTCGATTTTCATGACTACAATTTTAAAATTCCTCTCTTGCTGCTGATTTTTTTAAATATCTTCACAATCTTTTATTAAGGCTTCGTATGAAATTTCTATTTCAACATATTTCTTGAACGACTGTAGTATTTAAGATTTTATGAGTCTAATGTTGGTCACATAATTTGAATTTCGATTTCAGAGTACTTATTTTTACATATAGTAATATTGATTATTTTAACACGGTATATATTTAATTAAACTAGAATCAATTTTTAAAATAATTCCACGAACGTTATGAAATGTTTCTTTATTTTCCTAAGATGTAAATGCATTTAAATAAATAGCTGTGCAATTATACAAATAATGAAGTATTTTGGAATCGATAACTATGTAATACTACTTGATATTTTCAAAATGGATTTTATTTGTGGAATTGTTTCATGATTTTGTTTGTTTTTGAAAGAAATTGTGCTTTTCAACTTGAAAAGAAGCACATGAAAAATTTTACAATAAAATCTCATGAAAATAATAAAAAATCTGCATAATTTTAAAAACAATTTTACAACTATATCAAATTAATTACTTTTAAAATTCGGAGAAAATAGTTCAATCCAAAGCAAAAGAAGCTTGTAGTGCTAAATTAAATTCCCATTTATTATCAGTATTTTCTACTGAGAATTTATATAAATTTTATAAAATGTCTATATGAAATATAATTAATATTCCAGACACTTAGGAGAATTGAATTTTTCTATAATTTGCTTAAGTTTTATAATATATGTAAAAGCATTTTGCTACAATCATCAACATTTTGAGCTATGAATGCAAATAAAGATACTTTATGTGCTATTTCACAACTTTTACTATTATTACTAGAAAATACAAGGTAAAATAAATAAATCAGAATATGAATACATTATTAATGAGTATCTTGACAACAATTTTTAATTAATATTTATTTTTTTAGAAATTTTTTTTATAAGTTAATATATATTCTAACATATCCTTAATTATTCGCTATTTTATCTTAGACTAATTCCTCTATTTGTAATACTCATTTTTTATTATGGTTTATGTTCAATTAATGAGCAAACCTATTACTGGAGATTAAGAATATATTATATCATTAAATCAATAAATTAAAATCTTCAATAACGATAATTTGTGATATAATTTAATAATTATCTAAGAATGATGAACAACTTAACTCTATATAAATGCTCTCATTAAATAGTACTTAAGTAAATAACTGTTTATATATATATATATATATATATATATATATATATATATATATATATATATATATATATATATATATATATATATATATATATATATATATATATATATATATATATATAATATGCATTGTATTTTACCCATGTGTTTCGAATAGTATTTAGAATTTCTTTCTGTTTGAAATAAAATACTTCTGCTTACAGATCAGTATGTTTTTCTTTTTTTTAAATTATTAATGAATTGATAAGTAATTGAGGAGCTTCATTTTTCAGCATTTGGAATTTTCATTTGCAGTCACAGGTAACAGTCAAGAGGTAACTATTATATGCTCTTCTTGTTATTTCAAATAATTATTGAGGGAAAACACTTATATGTATTATATTAGTTTAATTTAGTTTTTATATCCTTAAGAAATAAAATAGTATTAAGCAATTTATTTAATAAGATTTTCTCTCATTCCTTAAATTTCATTTGAAATTTAATATGCTTTAATTCGAAAATAAATTCCTGAAACTTCCCTTTAATAATTACTCAAAACTATTTCTAAAGGTAGTTTTTTGGTAAATGCGGGTATTTAATTTTGAGATATTTGATATGAATGAATCCAAAATTAAATAGCACTTAGACAAAATAAAATAGTTTAAAAAAGTTTTTCTTATTTGTGAATTAATTGACTCGTCATTTAAGAAAAAAACAAAAGTTTTATTTAGTATTTGTTGCTCAATTAATACTGTATTACTTAATTGATTGTGAGTGATTTGTATAGATTTGTAAAATCACCTATAAATTATTATAATAAAATAAGTAGCAATATTACGTTAATTTTCCCTAGTACCTTTAAATCAATAGAGCTGAACTGATTGATTAATAATTAATTATGTAAATTTTTATTATAATAAATTTTAATAGTCAATTTCATATACATTACGAATATTATTCATATATGTACATTGTATAGGTATTACGAAAAAATATTATATATTTAAAATTCCATAAAAATAAATTTCATTTCATAATACTTTTTAAGTTTAACTTGTAAATTATGCATTTTAGGATTTATTTAAAAGTAGTTTTTACTTAATTTGAGAAAATGATAATAAAGATAATAGCTTGGATTTTAGCTTTTCTCCAATTATTCACAAATTAAATATGACATTAATGAGAGATTTTATAATAATTATAGAGATTAATGAGTAATAATTATAATAATTACTAACCTATAATTATGTAAAAATAACTCAACTAATGGTGTAAAATATTATTAGCATATAATTTTATTATTTGATTAAATTAATTATGTATGTTGAAGGGGCTTTCAAATCATCAACAATTTGAAAAATATATACATTTTTATAAATTATAAAAAAACTTTATCTATTTCTTTAGTTGATGATTTTATCATTAATTATATTTTATTTCAAAATTAAAAAAAAGTATTGATAAAATAATGGGAAAGGTAATAGGTTTGAAAGATTATTTAATTTTGTAAATTTTTTGAGAATAATAAAATTTACATTCTTGTAAAACTTTATGTAGGATTTTTCTCAAATATATCTTTAGTTTTTTTTTAACTGTGAATAATTAAGTACTTAATTTTCAAATTTTTTAATAATTTTATGGATTTTTTGAAAATATTTTTGTATTAAGAAATTTTTCTGTGTATGTACAATATTCTCCTTTTTTGTATTAAATAGTTAAAAATAAATGTTTTTTTGAGATTTTTTTGAGCATGTAAAAATTTTCCTACTGATTCTTTTGCTATTATTTTTATAAACATTGAATTTTAAGCTGTGATTCCTCATCAGAAAAGTATAATAAATCAATCTGAACTATGCTTAACTATTGTATTTCTGCAATTATCATTGTAAGAGTTTTATTTGTAATCATTTAAAGTTGAAAGGCGAAGTACAATAAGAATTATTATTAAAAAATAATCAAACATTTTAAATATCACTTTAAAATGCTTTACAAGAGTTAATTTTTTATAACTAAGAAAGGTAAAAATAAATATCAAAAGCATTATTCAAATAGTAGAAGCAGCTATAACCAAAACTTTTCATAAAAACGAAATAAGAAATATGGTTATTTGTTGAGCAAACAATTATTACTTTTCATATTAGAAGTTATTAAATAATTTGCAAACATCAAAGTATTTTATTTACTGCATTATGTTTAAATAAATTGAGTTTTAATACGAGGAAACATATAGATCATAATTACCCATCTTACTCTTAACAATAGTTACCAGATAAAACATGAAATCTGCAGATTTTTGAAATCACTCATGATATCTGTGGAGATGAGCTAATATTTTCAGGCTTGAATTCTTTCATTTAAAATAAAAATTTTTGAACAAGTGTTTCATTCATAAAAATGAAAAAAGTTAAAATAAAAAATTTTGTCTTCATATGTGTGTAAATGAGTAAATTTTTTTTCTTTTAATAGGATTAAATGAAATCGAAATTACCTACTGTTACTTTGTCCATTACACATTGTCACCACTTTCCCCTTTTATTCTAGAAAACCTTTCCCCAAATTTCCTTGCAAATTAAATGTTACTTGTTAATTATTAGAATATTTTTGGGATAATTATTTGAACCGTTTAGAATTCTATTCTTGATTTCATTCTTATTTCATATTTGTATACATGACAATATCATTCTTCGATATTAAGAGAGTTAGATCTAAGGCCGAAAATGTTTTTAGGTAAAGAAGAATTTGTAAGCTTCCCCCTCGCAACACGAGCTATTAAGTATCATGAAAAAAAAGAAATTAAATTTTTTTTAGAAAACAATCAAACCATACATCATGTGAAGCTTTAAAAATCCGAATCTTCAATATACCAATACAAAAATAATCACTAAATTCAGTTTTAAATTTTAAACTCAGTAGTTCAAATTTACCAATTCATCATAAATTTTTATTCCCATATATTTTCTTTAACTAAAGATATAATTTCAGAATTTTCTAATTCTGTATTATTGGCAATGTTTTTACCAATTCTCACATACTTTCATACAGAATAATAATCAAAGTAAAGTAATTTTAAAATACACAATAAAGTTAATTAAATAATTTCAAAATTTGTCAATATGTTTTATTGTTTATACCGTGTTCATTAATGAATTTGGAGCACAAATAATCACTGTATCTATAGACATATCAAAAATCTTAGAATTTAATTTTTATAACCACCGTTGAGTTTTTGCAAAAATTTACAGTTATTAAATAAGAATTTTACTTACATTTTAAAAATAATCTGTCTGTTTACTTATGCTTCATAAGATTTTCCAATTCATTAAAGAAGTAACAGTCAAGAAATTAATTAAGAATATTCACCAGCCGTAAAAATCTAACTTTTAGTCAAACTTTGATTCAATAAATTTTTCTAGACAGTTCTAGTGTTCCAGTGAAAATCTTAACTCTCACATGTATTCTTAAAGGATACTAAGGTAAAATGTACTGAAGGGCCTGATTGATTTATTGCACAAAACGAAGATTCAATAAGTACTAATGATTTAATGTGAAATATAAACTATCAAAAAATTCCACATCAGAGAGGGGGAATCAAATCTTTAAACTACTGAGTTCAAGACTAAATCCATGACTATTTAACAACCATCTCAATACATAAAGAGAGAAAGAAAATTAAACTTTATAATAATCATATACGGAAAATACTATTTTTGTTCTGAGTCTCACAAAAGAAAATTAATCTTCATAATGATAAAATTTTCACTGCTTACGTTGTTTGAAACGAAACGTCAGGTGTGTGTTTTAAGTTGAAATTATTCAAGGAAGAATTCACGGCTAGAATTCAACTGAAATCAAATAAGCATTATCAGATTTGTTTCAATTATAAAAAGTATTTTTAATAAAGTGAAAGTATCGACATTTACACGAAAGCAATAAAATTTTGCATTTGTAAATTCCTATGTAAAGGTTTGAGGAAAAATACACTTTAGGGTATCCCTTGGCGAAAATTGGCATTTTTTTACCAAGCTTATTTTCATACATGTTTAAAGAAATAACGTGGCGCTGAAAACACAATTGACACACCAGAAATAAATCAACATCGCTAATAATATGGCGCCAAATAAATGAGAAACTGAGGTGCACCTTAAAGTAGAGGACACCCAAATTTTGTAAAGTAATGTCATCAAATATTTGTTAAAGACTTCAAATATGTTTGACATCATGTTACAGTTTTATCAGGAATAATTATAAGGAAAAGTAGTCACTTTAAATTTTATTTGATTCATAAAATATAAAGTGATTTTGAGAAAGGATGAAAATGTGTTTGGTATATCCCTTCCATATTTGCTGAGATATATTTTATTCACGGAATGATATATATATATATATTTTATAAATATGAATTCTTATTTTTAATAGAAAACATATTTAATAACATCTTTACTCAAATGTAAATTTTGCTTAGCAATAAAAGTGCTCTTCTTTTGTACAACAGTATTTTGAGCACGTTTTACAAACGCATTCTTATAAATATTATTTGATAACCTCGTAAAAATTCGAAAAAGAATAAAATAATGTTTCGGGCTGGCTTAATTTAACTTAAAAATATTTTGACTGGAAAAGCTGCAAATATGTTTTGAATTATTGACGATCTTTTTTTATCTGCTGGTGGAATTTGTAGATCATATTGTTTTAACATTATGAAAATAGATCATGTATTATTTCAATCGCAACGTTTGTTTTACAGAATATTAAAAAAATTGTAAGTTTTTATAAAGAAAATCGAAAGACCTTCCAAAAAACTGCTTTATTTCGACTACTATTTTTGAAGTAAAAGAAACTGTTTACAAGCGAGTGCCTACAAAGTGAATTGAAATTCCATTTTAAATTCAAGGATTCTTAAATTTTACCTTGGGCAGTGTTTTCCAATGAATTTCCAGGAAAAAAGAATTTAACGGTATTTTATTCAGCAAACAATTTTGAATAATAGTAAAGCACTACAATGGTTGAGTTTTTACATATATGTATAGAACTAATGTATTTAGAAGGAAAAATTTTAATTTATTTAAAAAAATATACAATTTAGAAAATTTAAAAATTATATATTTTTGTTGCACTTAAATAGGATTATGTTATAAGTACTGTTGTTGTGGAAAATAAGTTGCTTATAGTGGACTTCGATACTGTTAAATATTATCTTGGTCTTAAATCAGATGTCAATTTGTAAAGTTAGAAAAATTCACTGTGTGTGCGCAATCCATAAAACTCTATGAATCAAATTTAAGGATCTAAATTGCATTGGATTATATATTTCTAGAGAAATTAAAATTTTTTAGATTTTATAAATTGTTTCATTCTATGTCTTGAAATCTTGATAGGCTTTGACTCAGATATCTCATTTGTGAGTGATATACATCACAGTATATTTATTAAAACCATTCTATGTTATATAAGTTTAATAATCGTGAATAGTTAAATAATAAATGTGAATAAAATATTATAAAAATATAGCACTTAAATCAGTAAAAATGTTTTAAATCATGATTAGAGAATAAAAAGAAGTATGGAGAATCAGTATAGCAAATAATCTTAAAAATTTAGATGTTTGCCGAGAAAAACTCGTGATAAGTCTCATGCTCTTATAGATTTATTTTCAAGATTATGTCGATTTATTTATTAAGACTTTTTAGAACTTCATTTGATTACTTACTTAAATCGTTAGCAAGATTAGGTTAAATACATGCGTTTATTATGATATTATCGAAAGTGCATTAAAACAATTTTTAAAAAAGACTTACGTTATCAAAATCCTACTAAATCTATCTGCAAAGATTAGTACAAATTTGCAAAATGTATAAAATTTAAAGAATTCTTATAATATTTCCTTAAAATGATTAATTCATAATAATCCCTTAAGATATATTCAGAATACTAAGGAAAGATGATGTCTAATGCATACATTTAAGGAAGTATCATAAACGGGAAAGGAAAATAATATAGATATGAATTCAGTATTGAAAATCTGATTTGATTGAAAACCCGAAAAGTGTTATAACTCATACAATGAGAATGCAGTTAAAAAGTTTATTGTGTGTGTGGGATCGTTCTCGTTCTAAGTTGGGATCTTCCCAATGTAGATCGAGATCTCAATAAACTGTTTTTTCACGAGTGCTGTCTTCATCTGTAACTATGAGCATAAGAGTAAATTTAATATCTACAATCATAATTTATGCTCAGTTTTCAGATCCGTAATTATACCTATTTGGAGACTCTTAAGTTTGAATTTAGTACTGAAAATGGTAGTATTTGTATTTTGCTAGACAGTTTGATAAGATTATGATTTGATAGTATAGTTTTACGATATTTTTTAACTTTTAAAAATAATAAAAAGCATGGGTTACATAATTGATAAATATATTACTCATTAACAATATAATATATTCTTATATTTCTCTAATTTACGATGAATTAATGTCAAATAACTCAATTTATTCATGCACAATGACTTCAAAGCAAGAGAGCATAATTTTGTATAAATATTATTTGTAAAATAATTTATAAGATAAACATTTAATTTTTTTCACGATTTCAAATAGGTAAAACTGTAAGAAAATGGAGATGTAGTGGGTTTAAAATTAAAAAAAAATAAACTTTAAGAAGAATATTCCAGTCAAGAAAGCATATAAACTTAAATAATATAATTTTCTAAATGACTGACTGAAAAATTGTAATAAGTGTTCCGAAATTTTGCCTTAAACAGAAAAACATTTAAACATTGTTTTATTTATTTATATCAGTCTTTCCCAAAGTGGGTGATAACGCCCCCTTGTGGGCGTTTGAAACCTAGAAGAGGGCGTTAAGGGGCCCAGAAAAAAATGGGGGCGTTGACGTGGGTTTAGGGGGCGATGGTAGATTTGTAATTTGATTTACTTTATATTTTAAATTTCACTAGAATTAAAACCTACCTACTACACAATAACGAATACTTAGTTTATATTTCTACTCTGTATGATGGTATAAAACTTTAAATATTTAACATAGATTTCGTAGGATAGCCAGCACGCCGTATGCGCGTACGCTGTAAAATGATGAAAAGCATACAGCTGTGTAAATGCATGAATCGCCAAATATGGCAAACATTCCGGGGGAAAAGTCTAAGTGCGGGAGCCGGTGCACTTATGATGTTGTGCTCCGTAGCCGTTTGGAGAAACCTTCAGCGCTTTTACGCATGCGTCAGGTCTTCGAGTTCATCAAAATAGGGTTGAGACAAAAGAGAAATGCTTACTTAAAATGCGTGCTTCCATGCTTCTGAAAAACCGGTCTGAGGAAAAAGTCCATTTCAGCGTATTGCCCCTTTTCAGAATAGAATCGTCGACAGGTGGCGTTTTGCAATACGAAAACGGACTGTACGTAGTAGCAATCGGCTGGTTCATCGATACTTGTCCTACCTTTGCTCAGTACGATTGAGCATCGAAAGAGATAAACGAGTTTGTGCGTGTTTGTCTTATTCCTGTCGGTGCTTGCTGTATTTAAATCCTATATAAAAGCTCGTAATTTTTCTTATATTTTCATTAATGGTTTCGCGCGCTATCTTTAAATGAGTATTTAAGTTCAACACTTTATTTACATATTTTTGAAAATAAAAGCCATGTCGCAAGCAAAAAAGAAGAAACGGCAATACAGTGCAGAAAATATTAAATATGGATTCATAGAAAGTTCGAGAAACCCATCTTTGCCTTTGTGCCTTCTTTGTTCAAAAACATTTTCAAACGAAACGATGAAGCCTTCAAGACTTCAAGTCATCCAGATAAGGACAAAAATGTAGCTAATTTTCAAGATCTGGAAAAGAAACATAATGCTCAGCCAAGTGTATCGAAACTTTTTTCGATGGCTGCTAAGCAAGATGATAACGGACTTCGAGCTTCATACAATATCTCTCTGTTTATTGCTCAAACAGGTAAACCACACACCATCGGAGAAACGTTAATTTTGGCGGCGATAAAAGAAGTTATAACTACTGTGCTCCATAAACTCGCGGCAGATATAATTTGAAAAATTCCTTTGAATAATAATTCTGTGCAAAGACGAATTGATGAAATGGCTGAAAACATTGCAGAGTCATTGTGCAATCATCTGAAGACTAGCCAATTTTCAATTCAGTTGGATGAGTCCACTTTACCAACTAATGAAGCATTGTTGTTGTCTTACGTGAGGTTCATTAAAGATGAAAAAATATGTCAAGAACTTTTATTTGCTAGAAATTTAGAGACAGACACAAAAGGAGAAACCATATTTAAAACACTGGAAAAGTTTTGTGATGAAAAAGGAATTCACTTGAAGAATATTATATCAGCTGCTACAGATGGTGTTCCAGCTATGACAGGGTGTCAAAAAAGCGATATGTCGTACTTAAAAAAACAAAATTCCTGATGTGATTGCTGTACATTGCGTTATGCATCGACAGCATTTAGTTGCTAGAAATTTAAGTGAACAACTGTTCCAGTCATTGAAACATGTCATCAGAGCAGTCAATAAAATCCGAAACACTTTAAATGACAGATTATTTAATCAGCTTTGTGTATTGCTAATGATGAAGATTTCAACAGATTGATCTTTCACACAGAAGTGCGTTGGCTATCAAAAGGAAATTGTCTGACTCGTTTTTACAATCTGACTCTGACATAGAGTTCTTGGAAAACAAAAACACAGCATTGCGTGAAAACCTCATCACATCAAAGAATGATATCGCATACCTGATAGACCTTTATACATTGTTTAATGATATGAATCTCCAACTTCAAGGCGATGCCTTGAACTTAATAAAAATATATATATCAGCGCTGCTTTCGTAGCCAAGCTGCTCTTACACAAGAAGAATATCGGCAGACGTGAGTTCCATAATTTTCCCAATTTATCAATATCCTGCAACAACGACGACTTGCTCATCTACTGCCAACATTTGGAAAATCTTCACAGTGATTTCATTGAAAGATTCCAGAATATTTTGAAATTGGAAATACCAGACTGAGTATTAGATCCTTTTTCAAATGTCAACATAGCAATATCACCCCAGCTGGAAGAAGAACTTATAGAACTGACAACGAACAAGTAAATAAAAATTTAATTTAAAAATGGCTACCAACATTTTTGGCTACAAAAGTTAATTCCGCAGTTGTACCTTGGATTGTGATCGATCATTCAACAAATTTTGATATCATTCCCATCGTCATATTTGTATGAACGTGGATTTAGCGCTGTGACAACGCTGCTTACTAAAAAGAGAAATCATTTGCTAGTTACCAAACGTGGCGACTTACGACTGTTTTTGAGTAAAATCGAACCTGATATCAACAATCTTGTTAAAAATCAAATTCATCCATCCCATTAGATTACTTAAAAAACTAAAATTGATTACCTATCTATATTGTTTCTTTTAATTTGATTAAAATCTATTATTAATATTATAAAGTTGCGTTTTAGTTGCGTCTCACTGGTAATAATTTCTAGTTTAGAATGTAAGTTTAAACACCAGAACCGACTAATATAGCACACTATAGCTAAATTAATTAAAGTAATGAAATTGTGGTTTTAAATTTTAGGAGTGTATAAAAATGGGGGGGGGTGACGAAAAAAATTGATTTTCAAAGGGGGCGGTAGAACAAATAAGTTTGAGAACCACTGATTTATATTAACTAAATTTTTTTTGATAAAATTCCCTTTAGGTTAAATTTGCACAATTTTGCATTTTAAGAAAACAGCAGTTCTAAATAATTTACAGATATTTCATCATTAATCCTTTATAACAATAATAAAATATAAAGTGCTTCAATTATTTTTAAATTAATAAAATGTTTTAAGAAAATTACAAATTTTTTCAAATTTTTAAATATAAAGAAATAGATGCATTATTAATCGGGATTAATTTCATTTTGCATCTCAATGACACAAATGCGAAAAAGTTATTCATAATTCGAATTCTGTAATTACAATGGACGGAAATTTAAATCTGACTCTGTCTTTACTAATTCTTGTTGAAAGTCAAAGGTTGTTTATCAGAAATAATGTTGTTTAATGCTTACGCTGAGTTCATTAAAAAACACAACAGCTCAACTTTATTTCAGTGTACATGTTTGCAAATTTTATATTTCTTAAATTAGGGTTGATAAATATAGTTTTCTTTTGCCGAAATATTTTGATATGAATTATTAGAAGACATTCTTTAGAGACTGCTATTGATAGTTTGCATAAAGTGTTTTACTTTTCATTTACTAATCGATTTTTAGCTGCAACTGCTTTTACAGTAATATTTATTTAAAAAATTAATGAATTGCGTGCAATGATAATGAAATAACAATGATATTTGTATACAAAGCCATTTTTTCAATTACATTTATAATTTTTGTATAAGATGTTTATGAAAAAAAAACAACAATTACAGAGTTCTTTTTGTATTAACAATGTCTCTCTGTAAAAGTAGGAATTTAAAATATTATAGTGATATTTTTAAAGTAAACATTATTATCCCGTGAATATTTTCTATATCAAAGAATTTATATCTTAAATGTGATATTGTTAGTTTAAATTTTGAAAACTTGAAAAAGATAGAATTAAGTTTTTTTATGCTAAAACCAAAGATGTTTGAAGCATTGATAGAAAGTGATTAAAGAAAAATTTTGTGATTAAATGAATGCATATTATCCAAAAATTCTGCAAATTATATGTTATTTCAAAATGTATATCTGAATATCTTTCATAGCATATGTTCATTAATGACAAGTAGATTTATTAATCTTCAAGAGATTGCTTTTTATTTTTTGTGCATACTTTGCACTACCACCGTCATTACTGCGAATTTTAAGACAATTATTATTACAGTGAATTAAAAAAATATTATTACAGAGGATTTCAAAGCATCAATAAATGTATTTAAAAATATCATTGAAAAGTATTTCATTGAATAAAATAATATTTTAGCAGTGAAGGAACATTTTAATATCTAAAGCAAGACTTATATCTAAACTTGCAATAAATTTATTGAAGTTAATAATTTAGCTAATCCTAGAAAATTCTTATTTGTTCAAGATAAATTTACTAAAAGTTAAATATCCTGTTCACATTTTGTGTATACTCTGCGATATAAATTATTTTCATAAAAATTTAATACCAGAATTTCATAGTAAAATATTGTGAACATTAATAATAAGTTTTATTTTTTCATATAAATATTGATTTTAAATTAATATATTGATAAAAAATCATACATATATTAATTTTTTTAAGTTGTATCATTTTTATGCTATCTTTATATTAAGACTTTTTATATGAGATTTTAAACTATTTAATGAACGTGAAATAAAATAAATATTGTTACTTTACGCATTGAAATTCATATAATTAATTACAATCTGATAAAGTTTGAGACACGATAATATTTTTCTAAAGTAATTGAATAATATGGGAAAATTAACATCCGTAAGTTCCTTTTTGTAATTTTCCTCATTACAGTTTAATAACTTTTATAATAATAAACATCTTTTAATATAGATTATTAATTTTGGATTATAGCACAAAATACATGAATGAAAGATTTTCTTTGAAAATAAATATTGGGATTACTGTTTCACAGGTTAAAATATGATTTTATGTTTTGAAGAGGTATAAAACACTTGTTTTAAAATAAATATTTCTATGCGATGGTTTAATTTTCTGTGTTTCAGAATTTATCAGTATATCTTTAATCATTTTAAAATTTGTTATTATCAGCTAAATATTTATTTGTAAAATTACGGGGATAATTTATTTAACTAGAGTTTCTTGATAATTTACTAAGCAAATAATGAATTATTGCTTAAATATGCTTTAACAATAATGCGTTCTATGAAATTATTAAACAATTATCATTTAAATACAAAAATAAAATTTCAAAAAAAAAAAAACAATTAAATTTACATACTTTTTAATGAGTTAAGGTTAACAGAATATTTATTATTCTTCATCAAGGTAAAATACATTTAATTTAAAAAATAAAATAAAGATTGTATTTGTATTTTTTAGTATTTTTAATAAATGTAACGTCTTACTATTGAAAGATTTTTATTCAAAGTGATTCAAAATTCTTTTATAAAACGATGAGTTTTTGATAAAAGTTAAAATAATGGAAATTTCAATTGCTGTAAAGATTTTCAATATAATTTCTTATTTGCTGAAATCGTATTTTTTAGTAAATTTGTTGGACTCTTTTAGATTCTTGTTTAGTTTTCTAATATAATATTTATCACTTCCTCTATTTTTTTTAAGATAGCGGAAGAAAGTTTCCTTTTTATCTTTCCATGAAAAAATGTAAGTAACTGTCGAAATTCTGAGCACAACAAAAGAAAAAATAGCAACTATTAACGCTTCTTAAGTTCTTTAAATTCTTATTTACTCAGTTTTTACACACACACACACATTTTATCCTAAAATATATTTAAAAAAATCGTAGAAAAGAGAATTTCTTTTGAAACGAAATAAAAAAAATATTCTATATCTCGCGAAAATTAAGTTTTAGTCAAAATAATTAAATTTTGCAACAAGCGTTGGGTATTATTCTTGAAACCACTTCGCCTATAAGAACGAAGACTTACGCTTAATAACGTTTTCTTATGCTGATCCCCGAATTATTTTACATTAATTAAATAAACAAAATTATAATTTTTTTTGCCTAACTAACAAGTTAAAGAATCTTTTTGTTTCCTCCAGTAAAATTCAAAGAAATGTAAAAATTTAAATTTATTGAAATTGTAAAACATTAATTTCTGTTAAATATCTCTTTATATTAATTAGAAAATTATTAAATATGAAATCATATACCATCACATAGCAATAAATTTACTGAATCAAGACACGTTTTTTATTTGTCTTAAAATCTCTAATCAATACTTGATGAAAATTAAATAAGGTATCATCATTTATGCCTTTTAGTACGTTAGTTTATTTTTCTTAGCTACTATAATAAACATATTAAATAATGTAAAATACAATTAAATCACATTCCAATTTAATTTATTTACTTTTACTAAAATATTTAATCAATAAGAATAGTTTTGTTCGCCGTAATTACAGTATGCAACTTTTAAAAGTATTTTCATTTTCAGTATGAATAAAAGTAATTAAAGGAATATTTGAAAAAGAATTTACACATGGGAAAAATACAACTTTGCTATTCTTATAATTACGTATGAATCATTCATGAATACTAACATCATTTTCAAACATATTCTTTGTAAATTAGTAATAACAAGATATTTCTTACGTGGCCATTAAATAAAAAATGTTCTAAACTAAAAAATTTTATAAAAAATTTACACACACACAAATAAAAATTTATTTAACAAAAACTACATAAGTTTTAGTTTATTTTGATGAAAATAAAATTTTGATCAGGATTATTAAAGTTGTCAACGAAAATATTTTGCATTTAAGGAATAGGAAAATATAAAATAATTTATGTTTGAAGAATTGAGAAGGATGTTATTTTTTAAATGAGTTGGAAATGTGTCTAAAAAGGGAAAACAATGAAAAGTATAAAAAATAAAAATAAAATCCATTAAAGCTATGTTGTGTGTGTTAGTGAGTTTAAAAATAACTTTTATTTTCTAAAATCGGATTTTTATTGATTTTTAACACTTTTTTGACCAAAAGTTCTTTTCTGAAATGTAGTTGAAAAGGGATTTATACCTTTTAAGAATTAAGAATGCCCAAAGCTTCCTAAAAAAGTAAAAAGAGTGATGTGCAGCTCTAAAATTTTCAAATTATTGGTTGTTGCTGCTTTTATTTTATTTTCTTATAAATGAAAAACGAGCTTTTTGGGAAGACACACTTTAGCAGAAAAAGAAAGCAAGAATTTTCTTTTTATATTCTGTGTAAATGCGTTTCTGATATTCAAGTTTTATTTATTTAATTTTATTAAACGTATGCAGGAAGTTATTAAAATAATGAAAAAAATTTGTATAAAAGAGGTATTTAAAAATACGCTTCATAAGTATTGAAACACAATTCTAACGACCAGTTTCTATTAAATTAAAATTTTAAAAGTTGTAGTATGTGGTATTTTACATAAAGATATATACAACTTGGATAAAAATCCAAGCAAATCATGAAATGACAGATTTGACACTGTCTTTCTAAGAGGTCAAATTGTTGCAGTGTGACTAGATGGGCAACTGTGTTTGAAACATACGAACTTTCAGCCGTTTCCAGATGAGTATTTCCTGAAATCAGGACAGTGTACACACAAAGCATTATGACGATCTCGGCAAAACTAATTAATGTAGGAAGGAGATGTAAGAAGAAGGTGAGTGAATGAAAGTAACAGGTATTGAAACAAATTGTAAAGTTTAAAAAGTAAAGAAAAACATTCACTGTGACTACAAAGCTTAATCAGAATCTGGATTATCACGTATTAATGGTTTCAGTTTGGACGTACATTCACAAACAGAACATTTTTAGTTGAGTGGCAATTATAAAACCACTTGTCACAGATATTAGTGCCAAATATAACCTATACTGAAACCATAGCTACAAAAAAACATGGGAGGGATCTGCCATGATATTTGAAGCTGTATCATGGTATTCTGCTGGCCCAATAGCACTTTAAAAGAAACGATCATTGGAGATAAGTATAGTGTAAAGCTAGCTGAACAGGTTCATCCTATTATGAAGACTATTTCTAAAAGTAAATGGAATTTTTCAATATAATAATGCACTTATTCTTAAAATTAAACTTGTCTAATCACTTTTGCTAAATGTGAGGATGAATTAAGGAAATTGTTAACTATGCAGTTTCCCGATTTCAATACAATCAAACTCTTATTGTCTGTTTAAAATGTTCAATCCAGAATTTAGGTCCCCTACTGGCATCTCTCGTAATACTTTCACAGGAGTTCTTAGATGAATGGTACAATATACTTCTGATTTCATCGTTCAACCTTTGTATAATGCAATTCCTAGACACCTGCGTGATTTGTGCCAGTGAAGAAATGTATGCAAAAAAATGTACATGAAAGAGTAAATACTAAAATGTTTCTACATTATATTAGTTAGGAATCCCTTACAAATCAAAACCATTTATATTACCTTGATATACTTTTCATTTTTGTTTTATTTAAACTAAGATAAACGAATAAATTAGGAAAGTAAACTTTTTAAAAATAGTAAACCAGTGATAAGAGTTTATTAAAGAAATCTTAAGTTTGTGGCACTATAGTAACTATAGTATTAACTAACTGAAGAAACTCATAATTTGTTTCTTAAGAGTACGTTTTACGTAGGAGAAATCGATCCGTCTCCCATGCGAAACATAATTCTCAATCTATTTCTGATAAATACGAAACATTTATATTCGAAAATAAGAATTTATATGACTAAAAGTAACGTCCAAAGAGAGAGATGAAAATTATCAAAGAGTAGCTTAATATATTTCTATTTGTGTAGAAACATAGCAAAGGGAAAAATTATTTTTTAAAAACCATTTTTATGAAAATAAATGTGATTTATTCTCAAATAAAATATTAATTTGGAAATATAAGCATTTATATAAATTAAAAAACCAAAGAGGAAAGCTTAAAAATAAATGATATCAAAAATGTAAAAATTATTGAACGTGGTTAACTGTGTTTTTCAGAATTTTTAAAAAGAGATTTTAATAAATTATATAAAAATTTGAGTACATAATAGGAATTTCAATTTTAAAATTTTATTTTTAATAAATTAAATATTGAAATAATCCATTAAATTGTTAATGCTTCAATATATCGGTCTATTTTATTAAACAAAAAAATATGCTTATAACATAAAATATAAATTTTTTCTGAATGTCATTTTTATTTATAGGAACGTTTTATAAATAAATAAACGTCACGCATATACATGCATTTTTGGAAAATTTCCGATAGTTAAAAATTACATAAATATCATTATTTTTTATTTGTTTTCTATTAGAAACTTTAGAAAATCAGCGTTTATGTCATGAGATATTTGAATGGAATATCTCACATTTCTTAACTTCCCATTACTTACTAACAAACAACTTTATATATATATGAAGTTAATTTATCTTTAATTATCATTTATTATTTTAATGAAATGCAATATATTAGATTTAACACATAATATTAATGAATCCTAAATTACAGTCTTTAAATAAATAAAATTTAATGTATATATTTGTGTGTGTGTGTACATAATGTCAACAAGAATAGTCAGCGTTTATTATTTTGAAAATAGAGGAAATCCATCTGCATGTTTTATATTAGGTAAATAAAAATATGAAAAAAGAATGTGTTCATTTCAGTGAAGCGTTAATTTCATTCAATGAACAGTTTTATTGAAGAATATTTTGTGTGTGTGAATGTTCATTTTGATTAACTGAAATAATATTACAAAAACGTATGATGGTAGTATAAAAACTTACAAAAATTAATGCTTATTTCATATGGTGGATTATTGCATAAAAGCAGAGAAGATTTTTGAGTAAAAATATTTACCATAAAAAACTTATCTTAAATGTTTTTTAAGACAAAAATGTTTTTTTTACAATCAAATGTCCCTTTATAATATTTTTTTAGTTCTTATAGTTGACTTATTGTGAAGCCAGGTAGCGTAGTGATAGCGCTTTGCTCTCCCAAGTCACAGATTTGATCCTGGGGATCCTTCAGTGCGTCGATAAAATGAGTACCAAGCATGCTTGGTAACTAAATATTGGGAGTTAACTGTTAAGATGACCACATGATCAGGACATATGCTTCGAACTTCTTGAGCGTTGGTCAATATAAAACAGATATGTGCACTGTAGGATTTGGGCCACATAATTGGCTGTCTCGTACTACACGATTAGTTTTTTTTAGTATGCATACATTATTTCATCGTTTTGCAAAAAGTTACTCATACAAGGGTACACAATTGCTTGCATAAATTAAGTCCTCTTAATATATTAAAAAAATTAGGATTGTTTTCTGTTTAAGAAATAGCGATAGTGTATTTAGGATGAATGTGTGTTATTTTAAATGTCTTAAAATTATTTAGAATTTGAAGTCAAAATTTAAAATAAATGTCACAAAATATACTCGTAACTTGATTGAATTTTACTTATGATCTTTGCATGCATTTTGAGGTTTCTTTCGTTTTCCAAAAATTGTTTTAAATTACTAGTAATGTATTTAATATTCATTTTGTGTTACTTTTAAAATTCAAATTAATTCATTCCAAGACTTTGTATTTTGAAATTGTAACTACTTGATTTTTTTTAAACTTCGCTGAAAGGGAAAATTCCTTTTACTTTGATAATAATTACTTCATTTAAAATTCTATTATTTATTTAAATATTGTACTTAAATATAAAGTTTCAAAAAGAAATAAAATTTAAAATAAATTATTACCACTTAATTAATTTAAATCTTAAGTTTTTATGCATTGAAAAGTTCAATTTTTAAGAAATATGACAATTTCTTAAAATTTGATAAACATTTTTGCATGCAATTATTTTGTCTTTAAATGAAATTTAAGTAATTAATTTAATTGCATTAAATAATATATTAATTAATAAAATTTAATCATATTAATGAAATTTATTTCTTTTTAAAATTTCGTAAATTTATAATAATTATTAAGTAAATTTTATAAGAAATATGACAATTTCTTAAAATTTGATAACAATTTTTGCATGTAATTTTTGTCGTTAAATAAAATTTAAGTAGTTAATTTAAGCGCATTAAATAATGTATTAATTAATAAAATTTAATTATATTAATAAAATCGACTTCTTTTTAAAATTTCGTAAATTTATAATAATTATTTTCATTATTTTTTTAACAAATAAGCTAACGAAATATCATAATCTACATTGCCAAATTTTGATTGCAATTTGATAAGCTACAACTAAACTATGCTACAAATTGCGGCATCGATTGGAAAATCCTAAATAATTTCTCTTTTAACTTCTTTACTCAAATTTATTAAGAAATGTTAACCTTCTTTTTTATTATAAGGTAGTTCAGTAAATGAATAGGGACTTTGGTATGACAATTTTCTATCACAGCACAAATATATGTGAGCAATATAAGCTTGAAGGTATCCTTGTCTATGATCTGCATAATAAAGATTACGAAACTCGATGGATCCAAATTTGGTTGCAGTAATAAATTTAACGATAAATTTGGTACCATGTTTTTAAAAGCGTGATTTTTAACTAGTCTTGAAATCTTTTAATGCTGTTAAATTTATCTAAAAATTCATATTTATTTGTTGCGGTGAAACTCGGTAATTTGAGAAAAACTCCGAGGAAAACCCAGATTCGTTTTTAATAATAGAATGACAGAGACAAAGATTCAAAACAAATATAATAAATTTTAGCATTAATTTATTTTAGCAACTTAATAACTAGAAAAGTTTACGTTTACATTATTCTAGATTAAATAATTGATGAAATTCTAACTTTAAATTTTTTATGTGAAATTTACACAATAATATATTATAACTAAATTTGACCAGACGGACTATGAGAGATCAGACTCACCCCTTTTAGAAGTAGTATTGTGGTGTCTCCTATCGTCAATGGCTTCGCCGCTCTCCGTTGTCGATGATTCTCTTTTCTCATCTATTTCCCGTCCTCTACTCGACATCTTCACTTTCCATTTCCATCCGCTGATATTTCAACATCTCACTTGGCTTACTGCTCAGCATCTCGCTTGGCTTACTCATTCCTCGTGAGATTTCTCTTTTTTCTCTGCTATCTCTCATCAGAATTTGTCGTCTCTTCTTCGTAATTCCTTAGCTTGTATCCTTATCTCTTTGCCAGACCTCTTTAGTTCCATTCAGGAAAGTTGAGACAGGGCTCTTATTGGGCAGGGCAGATGTACTCCGTTTACCTCTTAGATCTTTCAGACTACTCTCATTCTGCTCAATGAAGATCTAATTTGCAATCGTGGACTTCTTTCGCTGTGTCTTCTACTTTTTTTTGCAGTTTTCAGTTCTTCATAATTCTCATCTTGGCTCCTCCTCTTTACACCATTGGTTCTCTAAAGTTCAATAGTACCTCCTATACTTCTATGGGATAAGTCAGAAATCTCTCCCCCTGAATCCCGACTGGCCAGATTTACATATAAAAGATATCATAAAACACAAACGTTCTTAAATTTTTCTCAAGACCACCCTTCCATTCCAAAAGGAACAATTTATTCTTTTATTGCACTTGTGTCTCATTGTGCCAACTTTTATTACATCCTTTCCTTTATTTTCTAACAGCATAGTTTAAAAGGAAAAACTCTTAAATTTAAAGTGACAATAAAAATATAAACATATGCTTTCTCAGGGTTTGGTTATGTTGTTTTACACAAAGACATTATTTATACACGTATTCATTGAATATTGAAGTGTATATATTGTAAGAAGAACTAAATGCCTGTTTCACATAAATTAAATAAAATTATAAATATAATAGTTTATTCCTATATTAGCTTATAACACTCTAACTAAAAGTAATAAATGCATGCATGTCTACAACACAAAATGCTGTTCAACCAGATAGAAAATGTATTAATATTACTTGTAGATACTTAATAATTTAGAGACGTATTTTTGTCTAGTGTCTATATAATAAAGTGTATTTATAATGCTTGTAAAATGCAAAAGTGTAGCCTCTTGTAAAAGTTTCAGCAATAGTTCAAATTTTCGAATAATAGAAAAATGATTTTCAATCAAAATACCAAGAAAATATTTAAATTAATCAGAGTTTAAGGAAACAAAATTGTATAAAATTGATTGCAATCAACCGAATATTTTCTTAACTACTGTAAAAACAAACATTCTTTAGGATTGCATGCAAATGAGCAATTTTTATTTAAATTCTATACTTAGTATAAAATCAACGTAAGAAAAATACTATATATATTTTTAGCATGAATGGAAACAATTTTAAAATACAGAAAACCTTTGTATATTTTGCATACTTTTTAATGATTACCAAAGAAAGAGCCCACGTAAAAATTTTCTATATTTAATTTCAAAGTTATTTCAAATGAATGAAAATAATTAGTTTCATGAAACTGTTATTCAGATCACGTGATTAAATTTTGATTGTTTCTTTCTGAAATCAGAATGTTTTCTGAATTCTAATTTCAAAAAGGGTACAATTACTATTCAATAATTAGAGTTGCTGGAAATACTTGTGTGCTTACAAGTCCCTGATGAAATTTTCTCTAAGACAAATAGATTATCTTCTGATGGATTCTCTGCAATCTTTTTGTTACAGGTGGAGGAAAGGGTTTCTATAACTTTCTGTCCATTTCCCGAAAATCAATGAAAGAAAGGAAACGGATTGAAATAGTCTTGATTCACCAGAACTAGTTTAGTTTTGAGATTTCACTATAAATTCTATTCCAGAATAGAGAATTATCTTTTGTAAGACTTTTTTCAATATATTCTCTGCAATCTAAATCTCTGCAAGCAAAAATGTTTTCTCTAATTAGATAACAAATAGAGGATTAAATATATTAAACCATATATTTATGGATTAGTTATGATAATTTATTAGTTTTTAAACTAAATACATTTTTTTTAAAACTTTTATATTTTTAAAAATATTTGGTTTAGAAGAATCATTTACATTACACAATTGTATTCATTGTGACAGAATTTACAGTAATCACTTAAATCCTTCAAAAATGCAATGAAAGTTACGAAAAATGAATTTTCTCATTAGTTGATTACCATAAATGAACCCATAAGGAACATAAATTGATAGAAACAAATAACACACCTAATACATAAACTAATATTAAAATATCTTTTAAAATGCCATGAAATCATAAAACCAAAAATCAACTTTTAAATAATATGTGAATACCTTGGAATTGGGGAGATTCACATTTAGTATCTAAAAATGAAAAGAAAATGATTTCAATTGTTTTGAGATTATGATAAATTTGTTAAACTTTAAATAAAGTATTGTAATTCATTTCACAATTTAATTCATTTCAAATTTCACAATTTAATTCATTTCACAAAAAATTACATGATTTGCAAATTTATAAGTTTAAAATTTTGGTTATAAAACTGAAACGAAGCAAAATTTTAAATTTCTCAAATTCCAAAGTAGCTGTTAAGTAAATACTGGTATATGTCGATTTCGCTTATCGTAAGCATGTATTTTAATTTCAACAGTAGTTTTATGTAACAATCTGTTGAAATTTCTTGAATTTTATGTTTAATTGTTTTTTCTAGATTCTGTAGAACAATTTTTAAAGTTAAATCAATCTTATCAATTTGATGATAAAATGTAGAGTATGTCCTAATTGAATATTTGTGGAAGCACATGATGCACTAATATGGATGCTTTATATTATTGTCTATGTAAGCATATATTTAAGCTCTTTGTGTATGAAATATCCCCAAAAATTAATATGTAATGTATGTTACTATTATAACACAGGATGCATTCGAAGTTGATGCTACAAGAGACTTTACAAAATTCTAAAACAATCCTTTAATATTAATTTTTCGAAAAAAATTCTTTTTCATTTGTTTCATTTTAATTTGTATAAATTTATTGTAACTTTATAGTGGCCATTGAAAATAATGACATATCTGAATTTTCAGTTATTTTAGACTTGATCACCTTACAACTTGTATCGTGAAAAAATTGCATATATTTATTATTTCAATTACTTAAAATTTTTATCATACCATTAAGTTATTATTCGGGATTGTATTCTAACAAGTAAATTAGAATAGAAATTATTTTATATCTGATGAATTAACATTTCTAAAATTATGGTTGAGGAATCATTATTTTGAATTACTTAAGAATTTTATAATTTTCAATTAATAATGCTGCTAGGACGCTTTTAAAAACATTCGATTTCAGTAGGACAAAGGCTAATAATTGGAAAAAGCTATTATATAGCATTTTGTTAGATACAATTCATTATTTTTGAAAGGTAGTCAAGTGCATTTCAGTTCTCGAAAACGGGAATAATAAAAATTCTTAGTCACTTTCTTACAACATGTTAATTAACGAGGATATAAAACTGACGAATTTACAAACATGGAGAATCCTATTCTCTTTAAAGCAAGGCAAAATAATACATATCTAAAGCTGCTATACATACTTAAATTGAATTTTTAAGGAATGTATTTTTATATTAATTTATAAAATATATTTAATCTTTATCAAAATTTTATAATCATAAACCACATATTAATTCTTTATAACGATGTAAGTTCTTATCCTTTAGATATGTCTGAATTTCAAAATCTATATAAAAATTCTAAACTACACAAGTATGTTTCTGTTTCTTCGTATTATTGCCTGTGTAAGCATCAACAATCTCAGAAAAAAGAATTTTTTCTAAACTATTACAGTTTAAGGAAATCGTTGAATATTTTTACCTGATACAAATGAATTTATAGAAATAACCTTATGATTTTAAAAAGAATAAAAACTTAGCTCAGGCTTCTTCATCAAATGCATCATTTTAAGTATGATTTCTTAATAATTTTGAGTTATGATGCACATTTAATTAATTAATTTTTTAGGTTTATGGTTATAATACGATACATTATTTTTCGTATTAAAAAATTATTCCTTGTGATTTCCGCATTTAAAGTACAATCTCAAATACCATAAGGAATATTAAAATTATTCCTTTTTATGTTTGTTATAGTATTATAAATTTGGAAATTAAAAATGTACTACCGTTAGTTAAGAGATAGACAATAAGCAATGCCTTGAAATTAAATGCAATGGCAGTATTAAGATTATATTTATTATAAGGTGTAAAAATAAGATGATGAGATGACGTTATTTTATACATTATCAGTATAAAATAATCTCATCTTTTTTTTACCAACCGTTTCAAAAGCACAAGTATTACTTGTGCTTCTGAAGTAAAGCAAGAATTACTTCACCAATGCTTTCCTATGGAGTTTTTTTATTGCCTAAATAAAAGGAAAATGTTTTAATTTATTTAACTAGCTTAGCGTAAATATTAATTAAGGAAGTTCATTGTTAAGGTGTTTTCTGTGTACAGGTAAACATGATTAAATTTTCTGAAGATGAAAATTTTTTTTAAGTAATGTTTTATGAAAAGTTTTTTTTAATTTTAGAGCAAGTGTAATAATTTAATTTTATTTTAAAATTCTTGGTTATTAAATTTTGATTAAGACAATTATATATATATATATACACACACACACACACACACACACACACACACACACACACACACACACACACACACACACCACACACACACACACACACACACACACACACACACACACACACACACATATATATATTGCATACGACCAAATGGAACAATGCATCTAAAAGTCAGCAGGCACCTTGAAGAAAGGTATCAGTACGGGATATGTCCACCATGAAGTGTGATGCAACATTCCACACGTCGTATCATACTTTGCACAACATTATACAGCAGCTGTTGAGGTAATTTATCCCATTCCTCTGGGAATGGATGGATGAGGGTATTCATGTTTGTCGGAGGATAGTTTCGATCAGTAACTTGCCTCCCCAAAGCATCCCACACATTTTCAATGGGGTTTAGATCAGGAAAACAGCGAGTGTTCGAAGACATGTTGCATTGTCGTCCATAAAAACAAATTTATCACAGACAGTACCACGGAAAATACGAACATGAGGAAGTAGAACTTCATTAATGTATCGTTGGCCCGTCATAGCCCCATTCGCAACCACATGTAGGGGCATGCGGCCATTGACCATGATGCCGGCTCACACCATGACACTGCATGTCGGATATCGGTTCCTTTCCAGGATATTTTTTGGACGATTAGCAGTACCACTCTCGCGCCAGATCAGTTGGTGTCTACAATCCGATGACAGACAGAACCTACTCTCATCTGAGAATAGTACGCATGCCTAGTCCTGTTCAGTCCAATTGCGATGCTAACGACACCATTGCAAACGGGCAGTACGGTGCTGTCTGGTCAATGGGACACACACAACAGGTCTGTGGGCGTATAGTCCTCCGCCCCTCAAACGTGTGGCAACAGTTTTTCGGGAGATCTGCTTTCTTGAGGCAAAAAGAAACTGATTTGCCACTTGCTGAGCTGTGGTGCGACTGTTCCTTTTTGCTGATAGGACGATATATCTCTTCTGTAGGCGTCGTATTTCTAACACGACCTCCCCCGTGCCGCCTACTACACATTCCAGTAGTTTTAAATGACTACCACAGCCGTGAAACAACGCTGTTAGCGATGTCGAACTCCCTCGCAACATCTATTATTTTTCGCCCTTCTTCGATCTTTCCAATAATTCAGCCACGCATAAAATCATCTAAATGATGTCGGGAAAACATACCAAAAATTTCAAGTTTGTCTATTAAATCTTTCCTGTAAAACTTTGACTTGAAACAACAACTGTCCACACGTGTTAAAACCTTTAAAGCTCTTATGAACGCGATCACGTGATGAACAGACGTGGAAAAAAATTTACGTACGCATACTTCTTCTTACTATATCCCGCACTTATTCTATTTTTCCACATTTTGCTTCCTTTCATTTTGTGGTTGCTATGGATGATAGTGTTATCCGTCCTTAGCAATTGTCCAGTAGTGTGTATATATATATATATATATATATATATATATATATATATATATATATATATATATATATATATATATATATATATATTACTTTCAAACATACTCTGTGAAAAAATTAGAACAGTTCTAAATAATGAAAATAAAAGTCTTGTTGGTAAGGAACTCTTCTGCCACGTGCTTTAAACAGTCTCTATTTGGAAATGAATCATTTTAGTCTCAAATTTAGGTTGAACAAAAATTATCCCGAACACAATTTAAATTTTTTCTAAATTTTATCAAAGATTCACATTGCTTACTCCAGTGTAAAAATACCGAACAATTATTGACTAATATTTTCAACAATATCAAGGTCTGGAGATTTAGCAGGTTATATCAAAACCCAAATATTATTTGTTTGAAACTAACGTTTAGCGCCTTTGGCCGTGTGAATTAACGCTTCATCTTGATGAAATATCCATTTTCTCCACTTAGCTCTGCACCATAGGGAAGAAGATTTGAATTTAAAATCAGAATTTAATCTGTATGTTTTTGTCATGCATTCAGAAGCAATAGATTAGTACTTCTATATCATACAACTATTCAAATCATTAAAATGCCTCCTCTCATCTGTCTGGTAGAAACAGTTTCTTTTTGTGTACCCAACAATGCCAATAATATTGATAACCGTCTAGGCCATCTAAATTGATTTTTTTTCATTAGAAAAAATAATGGAAGTCCAAGACACTTGTTCTTTGGTCCACTGTACCCTGTGCTCAATGTGCCTTTCGCTCCATTTAGGATGATACTTTCTTTTCTTAAATATGAACGTTTCCGTTTTTATGTAGTTGTAAAGTGTTCTTCTGGTTATATGTGTGATTCTAGTCTGATCTTATACTTTTCCAATGCTGCGATGCGTTTTTTTACATTCTTTAAGGAACTTCCATTGATCATGTGGTAGAAATTTTTTAAATCTGTCAATCTTTGCTTTCCTCTGACTCTTTGGATTTTTCAAGAAGTTAGAAACAGCATTTGGACTAATGAGGATTTTTTTCAACAAAACTTATCTTTTGAAAGAAAGACAGTTTAAAAAATAAATGTTTTCAATATGTTAAACTGTTACAGATTACAGAATGGGAATACTTTTGCAGATGTCTTCCTATGTATTACTAAGCAAATATTAAGAAAATAGCACATAAGGATTTTCACAGGCCAAAAATCCTTACGTGATATTTTGTAATATTTGCTTAGTGGTAAATAAAACTCATTCACTGAAAATAAAAGAAAAAAATATTTTAATAAAATAAAAATGAAAATTTACATTATTTACGCTAAAATATAAAGTACAATTTATAGGAAATGAGTACTCTTTCTTTTTTACGCACACACCACACACATATATCTATCTATCTTTCTATATATATGTATGTATATATATGTATTTATATATATGCATATATATACATACATACATACATACATACATACATATATATATATATATATATATATATATATATATATATATATATATATATATATATATATATATATATATATATATATATATATATATATATATATATATATATATATATATATATATATATATATATATATATATATATATATATATCAATAAAATAAAAAATTGACTTTTTTATTAACTAAAAAAATTTTTGTTTTTAATATTGAATATAATTTTAATGACATTCTTTTTGCGAGATATTGGATGATAATTATTTCAAAATACATTTTAAGTAATTTATGATATAATTGCAAGAATTTAACAAACTCTTTATGAATAGTTAAGAAACTAAAAACAAAATATGAGCTTCTAAATGAAAATAGGAACTCTTGTGGCTTCTGTCCTGTCACACCGCTATACGTAAGATCAGAAATATGAAACATCGCGGGCCGTGGGCAACGCTAGGGAAGATGATCCCATTCTCTGTCACTGGGGTTATTGCAGCTCCCCTGTTGAGGCAGTGTCTGTGTTAATGTATTCCACTAGTGTGGCTTGGATGTGAGAAGTAGAATGCCATTTCAGGTGTCAATCTCGTCGTTTGATCGTGGTTCAAAATTACGAGGCTATATATTTATATTCGTAATTATATCGTATATATATATATATATATATATTATATCGCTCTGATTATTTCCTTATTCAATGTTTATGTTAAATGTTAATTGTAAATAAAGCTGTAAGCAAGTTTAAGAAATATGAGATTTTACACAATGTTAACTAAAATTATAATAAATATAAATTTATTAAGTTACATTATATTTAGATAGATTGATACTCTCTCAAATTTATGAACAAGAGATAAAAAATGACTAAAGAATTCATAAGAAGCAGAGAAAGGAGTTTTCTACTGAAATATAGTTCAGATTTCATAAACTGATGGCATATAGTAAATAGATAAGAATAGTTCAAATGTTCTACAACTGCATGCTAATTTAATTAAAATATTTAAAAAGTATAATCAATGTAAATTGAAAAGTCACAATTACCATTTTTTAGGACCTTGTAAGTTGATTCTGGTATTTAAACATTAATTATTTAAAAATATTAATTTAAATACCTGAATCAACTTTAACACTTTTTCGGTACAGTTGTAACACTTTAAATCTATTTTTTTATTTTAAAATAGTGAAAAAAATGCTTCTGTTTTGATTTTTCAGTAATATTATGTTCTGTATTTATAAGTTCAAAAGTAACATTTTGGTGATTAGTTTTAAATTAACCAATGAAACTGAAAATAAACAATTTCAATAAGATAAAAATTATAAAAAAAATGCTATCTGTTTTAGGCATAATGAATGGTTGATTTAAATTTTTATCATTGAAAAATATGTTAAAATTTTTATGTATTTTATGGATTGACAAAAAATTTTAATAAGTTTTTTAAATTGTGATTATTTATATTTTTTCTTATTTTAAATTTGCAATAAATTTTTTACTGTAAATTTTTTTGATGTTAACTTTTTGCTCCAACTATACTAAATTTATCAATGACAGAATTTTATGAATTTGTAATTATAATATAAACTCTGACACTCTTTTTTCTCTCTTCTCTCTGAACTGTCATACAGCTCCCATAGCGGCGAAAAGGAAATTCTATTAATTAAGATTTTGGATTCGAACTGTTAAGCATTTTTTCAATTTCGTATTTCTTGTTTCTTTTTGAAATTGTGCGTGTAACCTAAGTTTTAAAACGAAATTATTGTTGCTCTTAAGGCTGTTTTGATTAACCCACTACCACCGGACACAAAGCTTAATTATATGCATCCAAAGCTTAATATTTAATTCTAAGAAAATAAAAATATTTTAGCAAATACTTTTCTTTAATCATTAAAAATCATTTCTCCAATATATATAGTTTTGTAATATTGATAAATTTCTGCTAAAATTAAATTGGAAAGGAATTTAATGTGATAACATTATACTTCTCATTGATAAAATAGATAAATTAAATATAATACTCTTGTTCTTAAAGCATAAGAGTACATTAGCCATCTAAAAATAAATTATTTTTATAGAATAAATACTTACTAAAAAAACTATTTGAGTCTTGAATCAGATACAGATATGGAAAAAATGTAATAAATTGCCAGATGTTTTTAAATATTATTATAATAAAATAAGAACATAAACAACTCTAGGAGAAAAATATTTCTGAAAAAAAGGTATCTTTAGTATATTAATGTCATTGAGAAAAGTAAGTTTACTGCCTTTAATGTAGGGCAAGTGTTTTTCTAACAAAATAATGAATTTTTTTGAATCATATCTCTAAAATGATTAGAAAATATTCTTACATCAAAGCCGTCAATATGATATTAAGAAAATTCTTGAAATATTTGTCTGCTTACTTTTTTAAATATGAAAATAAAGCAAGAATTTCATTTCTTAATCAAATAATTGTTTATTATTTAAAGAAGAGTGCAAATATTTTGAATTCTGATAGGAAGAAGCTAGTGTGTGCTAAATAACAAGAAGCCTTTCTAAAAAAAGATAATATTATGTAAAAGGGATGAACTCATTTCCTCAGCATAAATTTTTCTGTGTGTGAGAAATAGTTATGTAATTTAATATTTTTGAAGAAAAATATTATTTTAAAGAGGTATCTTGTCCTTGGGGCAATTTTCTGTGAGGTAATTTTCTGAGTAGTCACCATACCCTCTTTTTCATTGAAAATTATAGAAAATTGTGAATTATGAATACATTTATACATTAGAGAGATAAATAAACTTTAATAATATTTATACACTGCCTTCCTTAAAGCAAACATTGTATAGTTTGAAATCATAGAAATTGAAGTTTACCTTTTTAATAATTTTAAAAATAATATATTAAAGTCTTCACATGTTATTTTATGAATGCAAATTCTGATGTTATTTCTTGCATGTTTGTGCTTGTAACTTTTCTAGTTCATTTGATTTAACAAAAATATATCTAAATTATTTCTTTTGTTACATTTAAAAGGATAAAATTGATGTATTAGGAAATGTTTACCATAGAGGTAATGTATTAATTATAAAATTGTAAGAAAATTCATAGTTTCATGACATTATATACAAATAAAAATTTAGATCACAAAGTGTATGAAAGAAATAACAATTAAATAATTATTTGGAGTAAATATTTAACAATATTTTTCAATAAGTTGAACAGTTAATAATATTCAATATATACTCTTTAAAAATATTTACTATCAATCCTATACTTTGTATATTATACTAAATATAGAAGATTAAATTAATTCTTCATAAACATTATTTTGGCAATTAAATTGGAATTCCTAAATATTTTGTTTTTGCACTAGTGTGCTTCTCTGTACCTAGCCCTGATTTGAGCTTTACAAGTTACATAGAAGCAGCCGGGTGGAGTCTTAGTGATTTTGAAGCAACGGCCAAGCAGATAACTCCCAATACTTAGTCTGACAACCCTAGAGGTATCATTTTATATGGAGGCCATTGCGACCACGCCCAATTCTAATGTGTCCCAGCCACCATTAGCGATTACGATGTATCTTCGGTTAATCTAGGATTCTAACTCACTTCTTTCTGATAATGAGAACGATACCCTAAACAACTAATCCACCCTAACCAACTAAGCCACTCTAACCAACTAGGCCATCCTAATCAACTAAGCCACCCTAACCAACTAGACCACCCTTACCAATTAAGCCACCTAACCTTCTAGACCACCCTAACCAACTAAGCCACCCTAACCAACTAGGCCACCCTAACCAATTAGGCCACCTAACCAACTAGACCACCCTAACCAACTAAGCTACCCTAACCAACTAGGCCACCCTAACCAACTAGATCACCCCAACCAACTAAGCCACCCTAACCAACTAGGCCACCCTAACCAACTAAGCCACCCTAACCAACTAGGCCACCCTAACCAACTAGGCCACCCTAACCAACTAGGCCACCCTAACCAACTAGGCCACCTTAACCAACTAAGCCACCCTAACCAACTAGGCATTTCATGTTTATAGGGACAAAAGACATTTAATTTTTCAATTTTCAAGAACTTTTATTAGTATCTTAATTTGACGAGCTAGCCAGAGAGTCTCATATATTTATTTAACTTCAATATAATTTTAGTTGAATGAAAATAATATAATCTACATTCAAAACTGAAATTTCTCAATCTAAGTTTTTTAAAAGTTAATAAAATATTCCTTCAAAAAATACTTTACAAATTGCGCACAATAAGAATTAAACCAACATTGATTTTAAAAGCAATATTCTTAGTTTAACATCCGGTGGCAAGAAAATGTATATAGATGAAATCAGATTTGAGAGAAAACATTTTTATGGCATAAGCAAAGTGAAATTCCTTGTATAAAGAACTTTGAAAAAATTAATTTCAATTTTTTTTTGATTTGGAATTAACTTTTTTAACTGAATGAAAGATTAATATCTTCTTACAGACAGCAATGCACCTTTTTAGTATTAAAATTGGTATAAAAACCACACTCTAAAAGTGGTCCCAAGTATTAGGTCTATCAGCACAAAATAGGCACTTTCGAATTTTGTTTTTTCAGCTTTTCCTTTTATCTCTACAAAAGTCTGTGAAATTTTATTTAAATACATCCTGTATTTTGCTACTCTCATCCATGAGACAAAAAATGATTTAATGTGTTCACTTCATTTTAATTTATATGTGTTTCCATTTCCAAACTCACTCAGCTAGACTTAGTCAAGTAGCCTGATTCATTCAGTATAAAATGTTTTAGTCCAAATTTCGATTTAAATATCATTGTGTATCTGTTATCCATCAACATAACTCTCCAAAATTCTACGTCATTTGTATTAATCTCAGTTATTTCTGACTTTTATTCAGGTTATTCTGTTTATTTTAACCTTTTATAGAACCCATTCACTCAGACTTAAGCAAAATGTATTGTATCTTTATTTATCTTATAATTCCAAAATGATATTATATCTACATTCCAAATTGTGTAATATTAAGATTTTTGTCATTCTGAATCGTATTCAAATTCATCTATCATTTTACACATTATATTAATTAAAGTTATTTTAATGTTGCATCATCCATCATTTTACAACTCTGACTTCAGGCTCTTAACAATTCTACTTAAAGAAATAATATTTTTTGTATTGTCTTTAACTGTTAATTCTGAAAACATATAACATATGTTAAATTTCACTTTTTAAAATATATTAGCAATTACTGTGCATTGAATTTTAATCTCAAAGAAATGTTTCCTAATTCTCCATAAAAAGCATCAAATCGTTTCTAAATGCCGAAATTCTAACTCATTAAATTTTTCAAGTAAATTAAAATGTTCCAAAGATTTAAGTAAGTTTCGCACCATTAGTACATTTATCCACTATCTTTTAGTACATGAGAGAAATGTATCATTAAGATCATATGAGCACACAAATTCATTTGAATTCGTCAAGGTTTGAGACGCTCACAAGGCGGATTCTTTTACACGTTATTCATGCATTCACAGCTAAAGAAAATGAATGCATGTAGCGTTTATATTATTCTGTTTAAAAGATCTAAATTAAATCGTTTCCAGGGTAAACTCTTATTCGTATCTTATTAAACTTAGAAGACATAAAAGCTAAAATATAATATGTGTCACATATTTTCAACTACTTTTTTCCTTTTGGAAAAATAATGACGATTTTGAATTCCAATCGAAATGGAAAATATATTTATTTTAGCAAAACTAAAGAAAATAATGTATCACTAAAATCTACTAACTTCAATTATTTAGATAAACACCTTTTTCTACATCCTTTTCATTATTTACTTATAAGAATTTCAAAAATGAATGAAGCAATATCCCAATAGATTCTTATTTTTGTAATTTAGAAGATTTTATTCGCTCTTCTTTTCTGTTATGCTAGAACAAGCTGAGCTTGGACTTTAAGGACGCCATGGCAAATATCACGTCTAATTTATTTTAAAATCAACGTTTTTCTTGGTAATTATTTTTTAAAAAAATTTTCAAATCTATGGATATAAAAGATTGATATTTTGCCATGCCGTAGCACATTTTCTAATTTTATAATTTAAATTACATCAATGGAAACTGGAAATTTTAATTGTTATTCCAATTCCTGCAAATGTTTTCATTTCATTGGAAAGTTAAATCAAGAAATGAAGATGCATTTGACATTTAGGAAACTAAATGATAAATTTTCATAACCAATATCAAGTTTTTAGCTGACGCGAATTTACTGTTTATCAATTATACTTTTCTTATCGTCATTTAATTTAGAGAATAAATAAATTTTTTAAAGTAATTTTTTAAATAAGCATAAATTTTTGGTTTCAGTTCTGTAATTGGAAAGAAATTACTCATAATTCTAGCAAATTGACAAATTAAATTAAACACACGCGCACACATACATAAAGTATATATAATCCAAATTCTGTTTGTACACCAAACTTTTTTCAGCGATCGAATTGAAGAGTGATCAATTTATATCCGGATGTTGGTTTCATTTCAAAATGTTTATTAATCCGTTTTTAAATAACTTAAAACGCGCAATTATTAACGTCACATTGATATGAGCACCCTGTCAAGCTTCGTTTTTTAATTCACGATGTAATTAATTTATATGATGAAACATTTCATATAGAAAATCTTTGCGTTTCAAGAAAGGACCGTGATATTCTTTTTCAGATTTCAAAATTATCTTCTATGCTTGACTGTTAAAATTAGAAATAAATATATACGACATCAGATCCCTTCTTTTCCCATTGGGTATCTATTCTCAATGTGCGTCTTTTAAAATTTAAAGGTATTTTTCCACTTTTAAGTAATCATTGTTTTTGCTCTCTTCAGTGAATATAATTTTGCCTTTAACAATGTTTACTAATAGAAAATACATTGAGAGAGAGAGAGGGAGAGAGAAATAAATGCTGATGAAATAAGTTCCGAGATAACTATTCAATAACTTCAGAACTAAAAGGGATTTTTAAGCCTTCTATCCCTCGTTAGATTTGTTTTTAGCTAATCTAGAAGTGAGATATTTCTTTTAGCTTCATTTGAATTTTATTGACTCATTGAGATTTAACATTTCCTTTCAGTGTCATAAAACTACATTTTGAAACACTTGGTTAAAGTATTTTCAAATATGTATCTTTATCAGTTAAGCTGCAGATAATTATGTTCTTACTTTTAAACTTAAACTGCAGTCAAAAAGGATTAATTCTTTGGATTTTTGCGTATTTTGGTATGCCATATATGAAAATGAAATTAACGTAACTCTACTTCTGTTTTCATTGAATTAATTTGATGTTTGACTTTCCCACTCACCTCTAGATTAGAACTTAAAATATATTTTGTAATTTGTATCTGTGTTAAACTGTAAAATTTAAATTTCCAATTAAAAATCTTTTAAAAAAGAATTATTTAAATTGTTTAGATTTTTGTGTACTTTTAATGCTGTATGAAGAGGGTCAAATGTAAGTTTATTTTTGTTGAAGGTGAAACTTCCCAAAAAGATGGAAATTCTCGAAATCTAGGTACGTTTTATCAATGTAAAATCTAAACTATGTCAACAAACGGTAAATCAGGTATTATATATAAATTCATTGAGATAGAGAGAGGGAGAAAGATTATATATATTTTTATTTGTCATATATAATTTGAAGACCTAATTTTCAATTTGAATTAAATTTCTTACTTAAAACAAGTGAACATTAGTATAGTTATCTTCCTTGTGAAAAATGTAAATTGTTTTTTTCAAATATTCTCTAGATTGTGCATATGAAAAATATATCAGAAAGATGAAAAGGTATAAGGTAAAATACAGGCATTTCTAAATGGTACAAACTTTTCTTGAAAGATCTAAATTAAAAGTTCTAAATTGAAAATATTCCCATTTTGGCTTAAAAGATGTTTCTTTTTTAACTCAGCTCTTACCCGTTATTTATGATATATTTATTAAAAAGACTTTTTGTGTGGCTTTGGGGTGTACTGGCTTCTATAAGACTATGTCTTGGGCCACGGTAGAAAAACCATACTTTGTGCCAATGTGGTCAACACCCCCTGATGAAGCTGGCCATGCTGGTATTTCGTTCCATTTTATATTTTCTTTGAAATTTTAAACATTTTTCCCGACTATTTACTATATTTCGTGTTTTCAATGTATTATTTTCCATTTGATATTTTCAATGTATTATTCTCCATCTAATATTTGATTATTAATTTTATAAAATATACACTTAATATATATATCTTAAGCTAAAAATTAAATTTTCCACTTCATGTATACATAGCATCTAATGTTTATTAATTATTCAACTCTATAATATTAAAGTATATCATATTTATAATGCTATTAAAAGAATTTATTATTTATTTAAATTATTTAATTGTATTATTAAATGAAATTTAATGTCAAGAGCAAGACTTATTGAGGAAAGTTGTTGCATTTTTTATATGTATGTATTCTTCGACAAATAATATCTGATTTTCAAATATAATTTTATTTTATGAAAATTTTACAGCTAATTATTGGCAGTAAGGATACTTGAAAAACATATTTTAATTAAGATCATTTTGACTTTTAAAATTTTTGAATATTTTAGATATTAACAATCTCCCAAAATCTAAAAATTTTTATTACTATATATAAAACTATTAATCCTGTATACATTACTTGCACTTTCAAAAGATTAATTCAAAGACATTTTTTTAAAAGATAATTAGAAAAAAATGCAATTAGGAAAAAAATTGAACAAAGTAAGCTTATAAACTTGTATGTATATGGATAACTGAAAGAAAAAAATTAATTAAAAACTGTTTTTGCTCTTTGGATTATAGAAATAATGATAAAAACAAAAAATTGATCTCTGAAAAGTTAAGAAAGATTCCTTATTAAAATATTGTTTTGAACATAAATAATTTAAAAAATAACTACTTTATTTTCCATTCGCTTTTGAATTAATTGTAATCTATAAAAGGAATTATATTAGAAGTTTTAGCATTACAAAAAATCAATTATATTATGGCAGAATTATTAAAAGTTCAAGGAATAGTGCTTGAAAATTCGAGTATATGAGTATATATATATTTATATGTTTGATAAATCCTATCAATATCTTGTAATATTTCGCCATTAAACTAAAATTCCTTAATATGCTACTATGAGAATAAGTTCACAGTTTTTAGGAAATAAAATCAATCTAATCATTTACAAAGAATTTCCTCAAAAGCTTTGAAATACAACTTCTAAATAATTTGAAAATGATCATTTTCTTTCTCAGGTTTTACCTTATATATTATGAAACTTTCTAGAAATTAGTTGGGATGATAGAAATCCAATTAATTTTTGGTATGGTTTGAGGCTGAATGTAGGATATTCTTTACTGAAAAAATTTCATCTCAAGTTTTCTTCAAAATTTATAATTAGAAAATTTCCTTTAAAATGATACAAAACATTTTAACTTTTGACTGAAAGAAAAGATAACTTAAGTAGTAGAGACGCTCCTTTTCCCTTACATATTTCTTCGATAAGATAACATATATTAAAATTCTTAAGAAGTAATTTACAGGATAAAAATTAATGGCAATTTCTTCATGTATTCAATAATTAAAGGAAAACTATTTATTCTTTAGTTTAGAGAATTAAATTTCTATAAAGAGAAATTCAGAAAATTTATATTGCTTGTTTGTGAGACTTACTGTCTGAAAATGCATATCATATTTATGAAATAAAAATCTGACCCGCTTTTTTATCACCGAATTAGTTACAATTATTTATGATTCCTGAAATATTTTCAAATCTAAATAAAAATATTTCTATAAAAGTGTAAGAACAAAAAATTCAAAAACATTATATCTACAATCATGTTACTGTAGAAGAAACTGATATCACATTAGTTTTTCGTAAAACTGTAATTCCATAACATTAATTACTATAGTTGTTTCTTAAATTATCAAGAATTAATGTAGATGAAGGAAATAAAAGCTTAAGTAATTATTTATAATTGAAACGTGATATTTATTTTATTAAAAATATTGAATAAGTTGGAATTTCATTGAAAAAAGTTGTGAATCATTTTGAATTTCATTGAAAAACTAGTGAATCGGTTAGAATATCATGTAAAAAATATTGAATCAGTTGGAATTTATATCCTATCCAGAAGTCATTAATGAAATTTTATGATTTTTTTCATATAAAAAACTAATTATTTCAACATTTTAAATCACACTGTCAAAAAAATTTGTCAGTCATTGGATTAAAAGCTAATTAGGTTGCGAAATGCACATTGGATAACTTAAATATCAAAGACATATTTCCTAAATCATGTTTTAGAGCTGTTTCATTTTTTTATTATTCAAAGATTAAAATATTAAATTAACCACATTGATAAACTGATGGAATCCTCTCAGTGGTATCAGATACTTTTTTTTATCGAAAATGACATGAAAGAATAAATTTGTTAAAGAGTAAATTGTATGATGTTGAATATTCAATTGAAATGTTATGTAATATTATAATATTATAAACTTATTAATTTATTTAAGGTACTATTTAAGATTTGAATAAATTTTTAACTGTTTTATGTTGTTCATTAACTAATAGAATATTAAAACTATATTTTTATTTCGTAACTGTGACGCTTTCAGTATTTTTTGAAGCATGGTATATTATTAAAGAAATTTAGAAAATTATATTATGATTTAAAACAACATTGCTCTATATATTTCATAACGTTCTAGTGTTCCAATAATTTCACAAGAATAAATTTTGTAGACTTTTCATTTTAAAATTAATTTACCAAATGGTTATTAATTTAGATAGTTTTATTTCTATATTTATGGTTTGAAGTTTGTGAAAATATAAATAAAGCAATAAAATTATAAATTTTTAATGTATCATTTGTTTTGTTAAAATTACTGTTAAAATGAATTTATTTATATTAACTAGACTAAGAATAGTGAAACAACAATTGTTGTATGAAAGTAAATAATTATTTTTTTAAAAAATAAATTAATTTAAACTTTAATTTCAGTTTAAGCAATTTTATAAAATTATTTTTTATTCCGTTTGCTTTCGTAGAAAATGTGATTTTATATATTATTTTTGAATATTATTCACAGCAAAATTATTATTTTTCCTTTTTTTTAAACTAGAATGTGTATAGTGTAAGAAAATTTTTCTGAAGAAATGAACATAACGTATTTAAAGAAGTTCTAGTATAGTTTAAAGAAGTAAAGTTCTTGAAGTAGCAATAATTAAGGGTGTAAGAATGCAAAAATACTGTGGAGATCAAAATTATATATTCAACAATATATAATTTTTAAATTAAGAGAAAAATAACACGTTTTATAAGCATTTCTGAAAGAAAATTAAAACAGATTATATATTTTTTGTATTCAAGAAAAATGACCATAAATATTCATTATTATTTTGTGTGTGTGCACTTGTTATTCTTAACATTTCTTAAATAAAACAAATAAGCCCGAGAACAAAATATTTCCTTTTATTTCAAGTTATATCAGATTTGACCTTGAGACTAAGTTATTCTTTCTTTATGTCAAATTGTTTCACAAAACTATCAACAATTCATTTGAATGTTGTTCATAAATTCACTATTTTTGACCTTGGTGCGCAAAATAACGTAAAATATTTTACTTTTTCAAACCATTTACTTTTAGATGTGTGAGATGCACGATTGAATATTTTCTAACTGAATTGTAAATCTCCGAATATTTAACTATTTTTTTCTAAAGTTTGCTTTTGCAACAGGCTTTATTTTACTATTTTTTCCATAGTTTCAATAACAAATTCATACCGTTGATTTGACTCCTTTCATTTTTGAATTCCTTAAGTAATTCTCCCCTCTTTTTCCTTAAAAGAAAGTATTTCCGTTTTAAAAGTAATATTTGAAGACAAAAATCCTATATTTTAAACATGTTTTTACTTGAAATAAAATAATTGATAATTTTATAGCCTTTATCTGGTTGAAGCTTTATTTACTGATTCAAATTTCAATTTCAATTTAATTATACAAAATATTTTGTCCTTGAGTCATGTATTCTTTGCTAATCCAGGGAAACTTATTATATGTTTTAAGAATATTATTTCCTATAAGCAACAAATAACAGAAATGAGATGTATTATTTATGTTTGTGTTTTATTGCTTATAAATAATGAATATTTAACACTAAATTGTTAATCCCACGAGTGAAACTAAATTTGTTTGTAATTCTTAATTATATATTGTAAAAATGGATTTTTAAGAAACAAAATATTCTAATTACTATATAAAAATTTATCATTAGAATACAATTAAAAACTTTTCAAACAAATTAAAATATATTGCGTAATACTGAGTTTGGTGATAATTACACCAAAACATAGCTTAACTAAAACATGTTCATAGTTGGATCCTATTAGTGTTTCTCATGCTAAGTGAATTAATATACCGTTTGCAAAAGTGTAATTAAAGAAGTAAAAGAAATTTTATATACAAATGTTTCTTTATCTTCTTCATATTGGAAAAAATATACTTTATACTTTATATAATATTTGTATACAAAAACTTTCTATGCAAAAATTAAAGTTTATTATAAATTACTTTTATTAAAAGTTAAACATTATTATATTTAACATTATTTGGATTTCCTACTTACAAAACTTTAACTTCACTTTTTTTATTTTACTTCACTTAATACAGTAAAAGCATTCTATTTACAAAATTTTGGAACAGATGATTAAAAAAATTTTTTTCAAAGGGAAATTTATTCATGAATGAGAAGTTTCTGAATATTAAGAGCATAAATAAAGGTATATGACACTCGTTATATTTTTTTAATAATATTGATTCTTTTTACATATGATAATTTTTAAGAAAATAATTTCTGAATACTCTTTTTATATAAAGTAGTTGTAATAAACTTATTATACTTTATTTTTTCTTCTATCTAGAAATTCGTTAATTTTGTAAATAAATAAGAATAAGTGTCATCTTAATATGTAATAATTCAATCAAAACTATTTGAAGATCGCTTTCATTATTATAAAAAAAATCTCTTATTAAAACTTTTTTAATCAACATTAATTTATAACAGTGACACATTTTTATGTGAATCTTTAATTTCATTCTTCTTCATCCAATCAAACAGTAAACTTAAAAATTAGAAAATTACGATGTGTGCCTTTCTTTTCTGCAAATCATAATATTAAATAAAATAGAAAGATACATGACCATAAATACTATAGATCAGCATTTCTCAGCTTTTCAGTATTTGCAGCCCAATTTTCAATCATAATTTTCATGGCGCATCGCACAAACAATGAAATGTATACAATAATAATATGAATATTTCGGTGCTAAGCCAACATTACTTTCTTAATTTTAAATCTTAAAAATTAATAGAAGTGTGCTGAGATTTATTGACGTTTCGCTACACTGATTCTCATCATTGATGGAGCAAGAATCCGATGCTTTTTATTGCTCTTTAGTCCACTGTGCTGAATGTTTTCGATGTTTCGTGAAAAGTTCTAATTTGTCTCAAACACTCTGTAGTGTCTAGAGATGTCGTCTCGAACCTGAGCAACTGATTCTTTATAGGGAGTCGAATCTATTGTAAATGTGCATGTCATATTTATTTCCGTATGAATTGCAATTCACTGTATTAAATATTGACGGTAGCAGATTTCAGTGAATTCATTGATAAATTTTTAGGTGTACTAAAGTGAGCATTATATGATAATCAGGCATCAAAAAGTACACATAAAAGTGCGGTTCCAAAATTAAAATCAAGAAAGTATTCTCAAGAATACTTTAATTTTGAGTTTACCAGTTATTGTAAGTGAAGTAAATGAAAAAGAAAAGGCCCTGTGTATCATTAGCTCAATTTTTTTTTATCGGCAGAAAGCATTAAAAGCAATAAAATTAAATAAGACATTTGAAAAGTCTTAATAATTTTTATGTCGATAAACCCGGAGAATTTTCGAAATCAAAATTAAAATCATTTTAAAAGCGAAAATTACTGAATCATTTTCTAAACAAAAAATCATATAGCCAAATGTATAAAGTCTCACATTGACAAACTGATTTCACGTTACGTTCAAACTGTCACAAACTGATTTCAATTTACGAGTGGGTTAACGATTCATTTCATAATACTTCCAAACGGTTCTTTATTGCCGAGGAAAAAACTTTCATAGACTTCCCAACAAGAAGCGAAACAAAACAAAACTCAATAATAAATCAGTCTACAGTTTTAAGTAAGAGTAAATGTTGAGTTTTTCTGCACTAACAATAAGGGCATTTGGCATTCTATCAACATTTTCAACATCCTATTTTAATAAAACAGGATTTTCTGTTGTGTTCTTTGAAGACGAAATGTAGATATCAGCTGAATATACAAAAGAATAATGAGTTTATCTATTTCTAATTTTAATCCTTTCTACGAAAAATTTTGCTCTGTATGAAAGGCGTGAGGAAGTCACTAATAATTACCAAATTTATTTTTTTATTTTTTTTATTAAAAAGTTTTCACTTAGTACATTGTTGTAATATAATTTAATTATTAAATATACTGTCGAAATATAGCTTGTTTTTTATGGTTGCTTTTCAATTAGTTAATCAATTTTTAAGCAATATTTTCTTTTGGATATGCTCACACTCACAGGTGGGTGCTCCCCACAGGTTAAAAATCGGTATTCTATGTGACTGAAATTATTTTACTTATTATAACTATGTATCATTATAAAAATCATAAGAAGTTTATCATATTTTATAAAATCACCAAATTTTTATTTACTTACCTTTTAAATTACAAGGTTAAAAATTTGCTGAAGTTATCCCTGTTAGTTCTTCTCTAATGTAATGAATAAAAAATTTCTAGTATCATTCAGTCTTTGAGAAATTCATAAAAATTCAGTGAGAAAGAAGCTTTGAGTTATTTCTCACAAATACTACGTATTAAATTATTTATGAAATTATACTATGACTCAAAATTATATAAGTTTATTTGTAAATAAGTAGATTTTCCACGTGTTTAACTGCAGTCATTGATATTGTAATAGCAGAAGCGAATACTTCCGCTCCTATATTAGGGAACCTTTATTCCAAAAGCTTATTTGAGTGCTTCAGTAAACACAAATGAAGTAAAACTCATTAATTAATCCAAGGCTATCTGGCTCACTATTAAGTGTTTTCAAAAATAATGTTATAGTAATGGAATTCTTAAGTAAGAAGGGTGAATGTGCGGACATAAATTCGCTGAAGTTTCACAGTTGATGATAGGAAAATTAAAGCGCCCTTCGGCTCTTCACAATTCTGCTTGTGGAAAACTCTAATTAAAGTTTTGACTTAATTTTAAGTACATGAATGAGCTGTGATTGAAAACCAATCCTCGAGGCAATCACATTTCTCACTATATAAGTAGAAATAAGCAATATTTCAGCTAAAACTTCCTCATTAAAATAGAATTAAAGGTAAAATATATTCATACTCGAATGATTGTGAATGAAAGAATTTTTGTAAAATTAGAATTCTTCAATTTATTAAATGAGAACTTGTTTCAAACCAAAAAGATTAATTAAAATCTTCAAAGTTTAAAGCAATTGCTCCAGTGAAAGATTTTACTTCTGACATTTATATACTAAAAGTAGTTCTGCACAAGTTGAGATTAAAATTCAATGATTAATTTATACTATTTAGGTTCAAAAATGATGAATTTGTTAATTCAAGAATAATATTAATGTCGAAAGTTTAAAATGTTGTTTTGAATTACTAAAAAAATATTATCTTACCGTTTTAAAAGAATAGTTTATTTTTGGGACATATATTTTTATGAAGGAAATTTCAATGTTTTTATTTTATTCAATATATTAAATTTTAAAATTTAGTATAAATTCAATTGCAAATGCTTCCTAATTAGAAATCATTAACAGACGATAGGTAATTAAATAATCTCTTCTATAGATGAAAAATTGTACCATAATTAATAACTTAAAAAACATTTTTCTGCTAAACTATTATATTACGGAAGCAGTAAATGTTTATCAGTATCATAAAAGAATTTTCATCATTCGGAGTAATTTGAATTGACTTCAAATGGACATGACACTAACCAACCAACATTCAATGCATTTTTAAAGCATAATGCAGACACAGAATTATACTTGAAGTATGTTTGTATTCTTCATCGTAAAAAAAAGATAAAAAGAGAAATATTATATCATTATTTCTTCATGAAAAATAAAATTATTGATTGCTTTATAAGCTGAATGTAAATAATAATTCTACGTTATCTATTATTTAATAATTTTCTTACATCTGCACTTGGCAAATTTAAATATAAAATACCTATATGCAATTTTGAAAGGAAATATTAAATTAAAAATTATTGATGTAACAAATGATAAAAATAAAATAATATAAAATTGGGAAATTCTCCTTTGTAATATTAATATGCTATGAAATTTAAAAGAGATTTGTTGATTAAAATACATAAAACTAAACACAGGTACGTTTATAAATATTTTATTAATTTTCAATATACGTAAAACTTAATAATTAAAACATAAATGTAAAAATAAATAATAATGCTCTCGAAAATAATGGAGAATATTTAATATCATTAAAATCGGGTATATTCTCAATGAAGACATTTTATAATTTTAAGTAAATATTTTAATAAAATGTTATAATTATATATCTTATGTAACCTATAATATTTTATTCAGATTTGCATTGAAGACGCAATTATACGTTTTACACATTTCATTTTATTTAGTTTTAATAAATTTAAAAAACTTATTATAATTATTCATACCTCTAAGAAAAAAGCTCTAACATATATTTGAAGCTTTATAGACACATTTTCAAATTTTCATCTAGATTGTAAACTAATCTTAAATTCAAATCAAAAAACAAATATCTTAACTTTTATAAGCTAATGATATTTCTTACTTCGCTAAAAAGTGACAACAAAAAATATATTTTAGCATAAAACTGCAAGAATATATTTATTTCCATTACAGTTATTTAGTTAATCATTTGATAATCACATTAAATAATTTTCAATAATTTTGAGTTACCTTTTATGGACATAACGCAAACTATCCTTAGTTATAATAAAATAAAACTCAAATTTAATATTTACTATAAATTTTACCAAGACTAAATTTTAAAATAGTTGTTTTTTAAATAATGCATTTGAAAATATGGCCACTAATTTTGCAAAGAATTTGACGGAGATGTAAAATTTAAATTTTGTAGAATATGCGGCTGGTATTTTGCTAGAACTAGTATTTTGCAAAAAAATAATAAAATTAGTAACATTAGATAATGAATAAAATTTATTAGTATCTATACTTATTTCTTAACACTGTAAAATTACATGTAATTAACATTAAAATGATAAAGTAAATATTCATAAATTTAGATTTACTGAATAGTATTTCAAGTTTCTCTACTATGGAGAACAGAAAAATAAAAAAGTAGAAAATTTTGTTGGTATAAAGACACTATAATGTATATCATGACATTTAGTCTTTGTAAACATTAAGGACATTTCCATAGGGAGATATTTGGGAATACAGATCCTTAAAAATTTCAAAGGAACTTGTTTCAAAACATACTTAAAAAAGCTTGTTCCAATTTCCTATTGCTAAATCATTGAATATAGGATTTCTTTTATTTAGCTTTGTTGGTTCTTTTTCAGTAGCTCTTTTGCTATATATATATATATATATATATATATATATATATATATATATATATATATAAGGCAAAATATGCAATTAAGTTTTATAAAAACCATATATTTTTCATTTCCAAATTTATTTGATTGTTTGCCATTAAAATAATCTGTTACAACAAAAGACCATAAATATTATATAATTTATATTTTACTGATTCCATTTCAATTTCCTAGAAAGATACTGTTTGAAGAAAGACAAAAGGCTGTAAACTAATTTTCTTATATTAAGGCATATTTTAAACTATAATTCAATATAAAAATCTCATAGTGCATCAATTTTGCTGCATAGTGAAATTTTGAAAACTACATTATTTTTCTTACAAATGCATAACAACAAGATTAATATACTTGATGAAATTCAAATTCTTATATTATTTAAAGGATTATATAAATACCTCCGTATAATATCTATGATAAAATGTTAATAGTCTAAAATTTCATTATATTTATTAATATTTAATCGCACAGATACTTGAAGCATCATATTCACTGATAAGTTATTTAGAAAACATTAATATAATTTTAATGGAAAACGAATTGAAAACTACTTCTATTTTAGTATTGTGTGCTAGTGACATAGTACAAATCTAGTACCACAGAATATTAGAATGCTTGAAAAACTTATATAATTAGGTTAAATATAGAAATCAATACTTGTGTGTGTAACGATAATAAAATCTTATAAATGACATTTTTCAAATGAAAAATCAACACATTTAAAATTTTCCTGCAAATTATTATTAAAAATAATCTATTAGTAGAATTAAAATATTCAAATCTCATAAGAACATAAATTAAAAAATTCTGAATATTTATTTATTTTTCGTGAAACTTCCTTGATTTTTATATATGATTGCATGAATATTGTAAATTTTTTTCCTGATGTTTACTTAAGATTGCAATTACATTGCAAAAGCGATGAAAATGTGTGAGTAGAAAATTCTTATCAGTGAGAATTAAATTATTATCAAATTATGTATCATATAATAGCCCTTGCCAATGCTGTTCGCGTCAAGTTATGTTCGCACTTCGAAATATAACTTTTTATTGAGAAGCAGCATATGTTCAGGTGAAATATATCTAAAGTTAGCATTTCATTACTTCATAGAATTAAATGTGCACAATAAACACTTATTATTTACTTATGTTCTACTGTATATTAAAATAATATATTGATAATTATTTAAGCATTTTATAATATTATACTGCATAACGTAATAAATTAAGTCTGTATAGCACAATATGTAAGTACATGTCTTCATATCATGTCAAGTAAAGCTTAAAGTGAGAAAAACCTAATAATTTATTTAAAACATACTTCTTGATAAATTTCAAACGGATATGCATTTTTAAAAATTTTTATAAAATAATGTCAATATTTTCCAATGTTTCTCATTAATAAATATATAAAGACAGTAAATAACTTTAAGGTAAATATCAAATTTATATAATAAGAAACAAATTAGATATCATTTTCAAAAAATAAGGAAAGAAATTCAAATGTATTTATTTATTCCACGTGGAAATTATTCACAATCGTATAAATTGCTTCACAATCTTAATTATAATGCATTGAAGGATCTGAAATAGTTTTATAAAATTTTTTACTTTAAAAATTATTTTACATTAAAATAACACATTTTATTTCATATCGTAATGAGTAATTTCATCTATTCTTATTAAATTTAGTGACGACACTCCAAACTCAAGGATCTATTGAATTTAATTTTCATGAATTTTATTCATGAATTAATAATAAAATCAATATTTTGTTTTATTGTAAATCACATTACAAAAAATGAAACGATTAATGAATTCCACTAAATGGACAAAAGTGTGAAAAAGTAGCCTAAACCTTGTTTCCTTAAACTAGATTTCCAATTTTTATTTTATACACTCTAATAAAATTCACACTTGTCATTTAATACTGTTTTACCAGTGAATAGTGTCATTAAATGTATAACATAAGTATAGAATTAAATAATAATCACCACAGTTCTTATGTATAAATTGCATTTCATTAATATATTAAAATAGATTTATATTTATTTTTCGAATTAGTTTTCAATTTATCAACTATTTTAGAACAGATGTCATTAATTTTATTGTTTTCATATATTCTATTTCATTTAAGAATTAATAATTGCAATAATATTAATAATAATGTTTAATAAATATCATCATAAGAAATAATTAGTATAATTGTTATATTTTAGTACTTCATTCGATCTAAGAACTTACTATTTCTTTGATATTATTCAAATAAAATTAAAGAATGTTATTGATTCGTTTAATTTGCGCGTTTCACATATTCAACCTTTAACATTAGTGAACTCTAACAAAATTATCAAACTCTAACAAATTAACATAGCTTTTTAGTTTGCTTCATAAATTAACCAACTATTAAATGAACTTAAAGTTTATACATAATATAATTAGACGTTATAAATTTGATATGTAAAATATTACTAGCACAGAAATGTTGAAAATTAAAAATAATAGCCCTACATTTTTCATATAAATTATATCTTTGGAACTAAATGTAAGCAAATTTCATAATAAGGAAATGATTCTTTCTTTGATATCATTGTTTAATATCAATAATCATAAATGAACACTGCAGTTCAATATAACTGCATATCATCATCAAAAAATTGTATAAATCCACCAAAATCCTCAAAGTACAATTTATACTCCCAAGCAAACGAGGTTATTTTTACCGAGATAAAATTCTTATTGTGTTTATGACATCATATAAATATCAGTATGTAATCCGCTTACGATAACTAGAACGTGGTTACTTCTTCCCAAGTACCATAATCCTCAGCTATTGTCAGCTTAATGCCATCTGGAGAATGAGTTAACAGCTAATATCTCCCTTTCAGCCAGTTACTTCGTAACATTAAAAGAAAGAGCTTATTAGTCAAGTACGGAAAACAGAAGAGTTTAAGAAATACGTAATGGCACTTTATGTTTACTTCCTTTCACACATGAGTATCTGGGTTTATGCTTAGAATATATATAATTTTTCTTTTTTTGCGGGAAAAATTCATATTTCCTTTATTTTGTTTATTTATTTTCATAAATTTATTTTCAGGTTATGAAGATGATATATTGATACTAGGACTATTCTTGAGTGATAATTCTTCTAATTTATTTATTAATGCAAGAACTATTTTAGCCTTTATGGTGTTATAAGCAATATTAAATAACGTTTGTCATGTTTGTGTCAGATTGCATAAATTAAAATTAAAAAATTTGAAAGTCGCGCGTGCTTATATGAATACATAAATTATAAAGCGTAGTAACTTTTTATAAAGATCAAGTGTAAGCTACAAATTCAATTAAATTAAACCTGGTAATTTCCATAAATAAATAACTATGCGTATATGTCCCACTATTAATAATTAATCGTACACATTCTTCAGTTTGTTAATCAACTTTTATTCATTTTTTTACAATTGCATAATCTTAATTGAGAAATTCTATGTCTGAAAGAATTCTAAAGGAAGAAACCTTACTTTATGTCTGTATGTTATTCTTTATTAAATAAAACTGCATAAAAACCTTTTGATTGCTAAGTAAATGTTTGCAATATTTTTATAAACTTCTACAGCCTCCATATTTGACATCTTCACTAAAATGCTCAACAAATGAGAAGTTAGATTATAATAATATTTTAATTCAAATAAAATGAACATGAATAGTGGGGGAAAATATTTTAAAGCTAAGAAAGAATGTGATTTTTTCCATATAAATGACAAATGATTCATAAAAGTATATGACATGCGCTTATTATATCTCTTTATGCAACTAATGTAAGATTTCCATCTTTGGATAAATTGATTGCTTTAATTGGAAGCATTCCAATAGAATATTAAGAAAGTATACAGCGTAAGATTACACAACGCAACTAAATACCTTTAATATTATAGTTTTTGACTTTTCATGGCCTTTAACTATGTAGTGCAGAATATTTAAAAATTTGAGCCAGTACAAAACATTCATTTTTACAGTAGTGTTGATTAAAATTTACGCTGTAGTCAGTTTGATAAATGTTAAAATTTTTATTTCACGGTATTTTGCGAAATTTTTGTTATATGGTTACATGACTGTATTTAACGGGCTTGGAGTATTCATCTATCACCAAGCACCTTGTAATTTTAAAACACAGTTAAATAACGAAACTGACATCTGAAATGACAGCCTGCCTTTCACATCCACGCCACACTAGCGGAAGGACTTTAGACGTCCTAGATTAACATAGACACTTTCTCAATCTTAGGAACTCCAGCACCCCAGTGACATACATACATACATAAATGAGTAGGTAGGTAGGTAGACATACAGACAGACAGATGTATCTATCTACATAAATTTTAATTTAATAATATCAGTTTATTAATAATGAGTTAATAATGAATCAATGTGTATGCCAAGTAGAATTAAATTAATTCAAGTAGCATTTCACTTAGCACATTTTTAAGCTTCTTATAAAACTTTTAAGTCTTTGGCGTCCTTTCAGTTTTTTAATAATTGTATTTTATTTAACTCAGTGATTGATGACACAAAATATTGGTAGAGAAAATTTATCATAATATCATTATTTAAGAGAGTATTACATTTGTCTTTAGTTGGTTTTTCTTATATTATTTAAAAAATTGAAAATTTTATGAATTCTTTTTGGATCATTGAAAATTATAATTATTTATATTGTTTTACTAAAACTGTTTACCATATTCATATGTATGCATTCACATTCATTTTTAAAAGAAATTCATTAATTTTATCATGAATGTGTTAGTATTGTATTATATTAAGAATTATAGTTTCTAAAACATTTGGATCAAAAATAATAAGAATATGGAGATAAAACTGAAATGAATTTTTTCAAATTTCGTATTTAAAATATCATTGTAAAATATGTTTTCTTCTCATACAAATTAATAGCTTTTAAAAGTAATTTTTGAACAAAATTTAGAAAGATAGTTCATGACAGTCCAAGATCTAGAACACTTCCTTCAAATAAATAAAATGTAATACTGTCCCGAAAAGACTGAAAATAATCTTCAAATGAAAAAATGTTTCTAAATACCAATGAGTAATACCAATTTTATTTAAAGTCTTACACAAAATATTACCAATGGTGAAATTAAGCTATACTAATCATGAGTTAGAAATTTGAGCATTAGATTAAAAATATAAATTTTCTCGGATGGTATAAAAATAGAACCTCTGGAAATAAATGATGTGGATGAACATTTTTCCTTAAAAATTTATATTACTTATTCTAAGCGTATTCCCAATTTCTTTTAAGAAACATGATCACATTTGAAAAATCATTTGAGAAGATTTAATGAATCTCTCCAAATTTTTTAGAATCAATCTGTATAATATTTCCATTAATTCCTTTTTGAAACACAAATTTTCTGTATTGCATCGTTATTCCTAGAAATTTAGATTTTTGTTACCGAAAATGTACTTTTATTTAAATCAGAAGGCCTTGTCAAATAACTGCTTTTTTATATTTTTTTCAAATTATTTCATTGATGAATTGTTTAATTGAAAAAAATTTTTTTTAAGTAATTTTCATTTAGTCCTCAACATATATATTTACATTTTTCTCATTTCTTGCAAAAAAAGCATGTGCTTCTAACATTTTAAGTAAATTTACTTTTTTAATATTTTAAACATAACTAATCTAAATTACAAGTAAATGTCTAGAGTAAAAAAATAAAAAAATACAGGCATTTCATATTATTATTAAATTGTTTAATCTTTAAATTAAATTATTCATAACGAGCAATGATTTTTTTTGCTTAATTTTAATATATTCATACATATTTCACGTAAGTGAAACTTGAAGTTAATGCTTCATTCTAGAAAATTAATTCTTTCTACGAAGTATATAACAAATTGTTTTTTGCTGTTATAAATAACAAATTATTTATTACTAGATGTATTTACCATCGGGAGTCAATCTGATATTCTTAAGATATTATACATATCGATCTCGAAGCTGAACATTTCCCATGATTTCATATTATTATTAAATTAGTCTAAGGCATCCATTGTAATTTACTAGATGTCCATTGACATTGACACGAGCGAACTCCCTGTATTTAATTCCAAGGAGCTTTACCAGTTTAATGGGAGCTACTTGAACTTATATTTCATGATATATTACATAATGATATATATAATATATTCATATCAGAATGAAGTTGAAACATGTGACGATTAATGCTTACAACATATCTTAGAAATATGCAATTCAATTTCTACGAAGTATAAATGCAAATTATTTATTACTAGATGACAATTTACCATCGGGAGTCATATGCTGATATTCTTAAGATACAATTGACATTATCGATCTCGTAAGTCTGAAACAGTTCTCATGATTATAATTATATGCAAACTAGCTAAAGGCATCCAATTCGTAGAGTTTACTGAGATGCCCAGCAGCGTTGTCGGATGGGTGTCATACTTTCATTATTTTTATAACTCCGTAAAATGTCACATGAATTAAATTTCTGAACACAGAGTGGCTATTCGCGCTATCTAGAAGTTGCTGATTAGTTGAATGTCTAGACAGCATACTTCATTCAGACTTGAATTTGCAAAATCAATGTCTTGCCGTAGGTTCATTCACTGCGCTATCCCCAAACACTTGATATATTCGGTGACTTGATGCAGCATCTGATAGTCTAGAAGTCTTAAAACAAACATCACCGAAAGAGCTTCCACTTCATTTTACAGCTGCACAAGCTATGATTGATGAATTGCGTGGAGCATATAGCGACTGATATTTCTACTCTCGACTGACCGGTGTCTCTACTACGATATGCACTAATTTGCATGTTTATTCTCACTTTAGTCAATGGCAACGTGAAAATAGTAAGAACTTTCTTGTTTACCTTATATATCATTAGTAAAATGTTTCATCAAGATATAAGTTTAAAATCCTGTGTGAGTACTGAAGAAAATTTAAATCACATATTTTTATAAATAAATGTTAAATTATCCCTAAATATTCTACAAATAGATTAAAGTATTTAACAAGAAATATTGAAAATTTGTAATTAGTTTGGCAAGCAAAATGGTAATTAGTTTTGTCAACAAAATGAGAAAGACTTAAATTATTTGTAATATTACAGTTATTCATGACTAAATAATACTAACTTTAAAAATGCACGAAGTAATAAATAAATTAAGAGTAAAGCCAAAGTCGTTAACTAAAGTTGCAAAAACAAAACAAATGTGATTTATTCATATCATCCATATATTAGAAAAATGAAAAAGAACAAAAGCAATATGTGAAAGCCATAGTTTATGTTTAGAGCATTGCCTGAATTAATGAAATTAAGAATTTTTAATGAATGCGTTATGATGAGAGAGTGTTTAATTTTTTCAAAGTATTATTTTTTACAAAGCTAAAAAAATCTTTAAATATTCATATATTAGCTTGTTAAGCATTTAAATGTATTCACATGCGTAAATTCCATCAAATATTAATAGATGTTAATAGTATGATAAAAAGACTATTATTATATACAACAAAAATTTATTTAAATTAATAAGAAGGAATTCAAATAATATTCCTCTTCCCATTAATTATAATTTGAAAAATGTTTTTTTTCCTTGATTTTTCAGTCGTTCCTAATATCACTTTTTCTCATATTTCAAACTTTTATAAATTTCCAATTACTATTTTCTATCCCTTTTATGCAACAAAAACGCATGTTGATTTAATTTACACAATTCCATCAATATGAAGTCATGTTTAAAAGAAATTCTATGTGAATGAAAGACATCTTACAGTCTGTTGTAAGCTTTAAATAATGGGCAATATATATATTACTAATGTGTGGGAATCTCATATATCTTTTCAGACAGACTTGCAACAAGAAGAAACAAAATATTTATTTCCATTTTCAGTAATACCTAGACTCAAATCTGGAAACTTTCACTCTTACTAACAGATTTTCTCGCGGTTCGGTGGTCCTTCAATGATACCACTACAGTTGATGTATCACTAAATTATATCAATAAGATATCTTTGGGCATTTATTATGTGGTGTGGATGTGAACATCATTGCTCGTATTAAATATTCTTCAGTTCACGAAGTGACAGTTCGTCTAACAGAGAGTTTAATTTACTCTAGATCAGCTCTAACTTTCAGCAGGTGTCCTTAAAAATGTCTCGTTTAACCTTTATAAACTTATTCATTTGATAAAGTATTGGTAGACCAGATGTAATATTTCTTAACGCTCAATATCAATATTAATGTATATTGAAGAATGCCATGGGACTAAATTATTCGCCTCTGTCTTATAAATTCAAGCAAAAATGTTAACTTGACTTCTAATAATCTCTTGCTATCTATGTCTTTTGCAGAAATCTCTTCAATTATGTTAACTAATACGAATAAACTAATGTTTGCAACAGAATTTGCTATAAGTGGCTTTTTGGGAGATCATACTTGATATTCTTCTAACTTTTACACAATTAAATTTTAGCTAAGATGTGTATGTTATGAAAACTTTTGGTTGCACTTTCCATCTGACACTTACTGATCTGCAATTTTTAAATGAATTTTTCCTAAATTATTTAATTTTTAAAAATCTAAAATACGAATACTTGCATATCAAACATTAAGTTTTGAAAACTTGATATTAAATTTCAAAAATTCGAATCACTAAATTTCGAACTCACCTATTTAGAGTGCCTTCTAATACATTAACCATTTGCCTAATACATTAACTTTTTTATCCGAAGAAAATATTACATTTTCCGATGGGATTCAAAGTATGCAGATCAATTATGGAAATTTTTTATGTAATCTATTTCTAATCATAGAAAACTTAAAAAAATACTTAGTCGTTGATAAAGAACAGACTTATCTACTAAATTCTATTTTATAGCCATCACTATTCTCAGATAAGGATATTACGGTTCAGTGCATAAGAACTGAATTGAAATTCCGTTCGAAAAGCTGGAACTCCGAAATTTTGCTTCCAGCAGTGTACATATTGAATTCTCAAGAACAGAATTTATGTAACTTTACTTAGCTGACGGTGTTGAAAAATAACATAATGGTAAATTTCTTATTTTTATAAATAATATATATATATATATATATATATATATATATATATATATATATATATATATATATATATATATATATATATATATATATATATATATATATATATATATATATATATATATATATATATATATATATATATATATATATATATATATATATATATATATATATATATATATATATATATATATACATTTTATATATATATATTTATATATATACATATATATATATATATATATATATATATATATATATATATATATATATATATATATATATATATATATATATATATATATATATATATATATATATATATATATATATATATATATATATATATATATATATATATATATACATATATATATAATTTATTAATAGAAAATTTAATAAACACACTTTTAAAAAGGTAAATTTTATATTTTAACATCATAGATTTTGTTGCCAAACACAATTTTTAATAAAATTGGACAAAAAGTGAGGAAAATGAAATTAAATTATTAGTCCAGTAACTAACCATCATATCTTAATTTGAGAGTTTTTCTTTAGAGTTAAAGCAAAATGATAATTCAAATTTTATAAACAAAATGTTGATACAGTGACAATTTAACCATATAAATTAAATACAAATTTTTACAATCTTGGGTTGATAGTTTCATTTTATTAACCACGAACTTGATTAGATTTCATTTAAAACAACATTTTGATAATTTATTATATAAAACACCATCATTTGAAATAAACCGATAAATTTAAGGGAAACGAAAACTAAGGATGCTTGTTTGGAAAATTTAGAAAAAAAACACAGGTAGTTACAATTGATCTTTTCTTAATAATTACTAAAGAATGAATAAGAACAATCTATGTAAAATTTAATAAGTAAATTATAAAATCATTAAAAAAGTTTTAAATATATTATGTATTGATCATCATATCATATTAATATTTCATATTTTAAAAATCAATTATGTTAACATAGTAGAAGAAAAATAAGTATTTTCTTTTATAAAATGAATATGATTATGCTTTTTGTTTCAAATCATTTACCTCCAACATATTTATTTGTTTTTATGATATAAAATTTATTGCAGCTATTATTTTGTACATTAAAATAAACATTATTTATATATTCTTGACTGATTTTTATCCGTTTTTCACAATTTACAGGAATTACAAGTATTTTTGTTAGCATCTTTATTCTCCTACTATTTTCAAAAGTATTTTATCGAATAATCATTTCATCTGAAGTTAAAGATTTAATACTATAATAAATATTAGGTCGGGTATTGTAAGTTCTTGAGAGTAACCAGTGTTGGGGCCCCTTCTGTTGCAATGTCTGTTGCTCATGTTCCAATTACTGCGAATACAGGTCGGCAATGACCATTTGACCCTTTGATAGAAGCTCAAATTGATTCGCTTGCCTGCTAGTTACCAGACACAAAAAGTGTAATCTTATCTGAGGACATACATGGTCTTGCGCTGTGCGGGACAGCACCTAAGGGTGACGACCAATGTGTGAAACGCTTGGGAGTGAGGTGACATGATGCAACAGTTGATAAGCCCATTTTGAAGTCGTAAAGCAAACAACACCGAACGAACTGTTTCGACACATCCATTTCTCTCCACTAACACATCCATTTCTCTTCACTACACACATCCATTTCTCTTCACGCGGTTATAACGACTGATATTTCTACTCTCGACTGACCGGTGTCTCAACTACATCATACACTAATTTGTATATTTATTCTTGCTTCATTTAATGAAAAAAAATCAAGAATTTTCTTTTATACCTTATAAATTTTAAATAATACTGAACTGAACAATCTATCTCATGTAGTGATAATTTTTTTAATATACCTTTAAGCTCTGTCAGAGATAAAAACTACTAATTACATATAATTAAGTAAAAAAAAAGCTGTTTCGTTATTTTGACAACATTGAGATTATGAAGAATTATTTGTACGATTGCTTCTCATTTCATATGGTTTTGGAAAAACATATTTAGTGTTAACTTTTAGATTTTTAAAGATAAAAATTAATTAATTCAAATAAAGAATTTTTGATGATTAATTTATTTGAAAATTTTAATTAAGTCAAACAAGAATCATTTTTCATAAATTTTTTGACCCAATATCCATATGTTTAAATTTATCTGACATTTAAAACGTAGTGAAATATTTAATTAAGGAAATGATATTATGATAAATAAACTGATAGAAAATTTTAATTCTCTTAAGAATTTCTTTTTATTCATGTAATAATAGTTCATAGAATTTTAGGAAAATAAAATTAAATATACATTAATGGAGAAAGTTATGAAATATAAATATTATTAAAACTATTTCTAAGAAATACAATTAGTTATTTATGAAATAAAATTATTTTAAAAAATATTTAATTATTTGTTTCTTTTTGAGCTGTTGTTTTCCTTACATGAAAAATGTTTTAGTAATTTCTTAAAAAATGTTTAATTTTTTTCTTAAATTTATCTGAATTTACGTATTACAAAAAATAATGTCAAACAGAATCAAAGAAATGGAAAGGATGGTTTGATTGTACATCAATACTTTAAAATAAATATAAGATAATTGAATTTATATTTCCAAATTTATAATTAAAATTAAATTCACACGAATAAACAAAATATTTATGTTGCATCTAATAATTTAGTTATAATTTTATACTAAAGATAAAATAGGCAAATAATAAAATAATTATTTGGTATAGTCACATAAATATAGTTCAAAATTTAAAAATTTATTCGTCATATGCATTATGAATGCATATGTACAAACTGCCTCAGTCCAGCATTTATATGTTGAAAATGATGTTCCTGGAGCACCTAGTGAGTCGCACTCACGTGTCACAAGAAAGGAAACCCTAAAAATTTTCATTAACGCAACTTGATATATGTACATGTAGAAGACAGAAGCACAATGCTTAACTCCGATTATTCAACAGTCGCTGGAATCGAGTCTGCAGCATTTAGTTCTGAAGTAGATTGTCATATCACTAGCTCTTTGGATCCTGAAAAAAACTTTCCACGATGAAAATTGAACCTAAGCTGTTTGTATTAAAAGCAGGTACCGAATGACTACAAAACATGACATTTGACGTAATCAATTTTACGTAGGAACTGAAAGCCGTTTTAGGGCATTTTAACACTCCTCGCGTACACTGCCTTAGGGTAGAATTAGTATCGCGTGTCATAATCTTGGAAGCACTGATATCTCCTCAGCACTGACGCCAACCGACGTATGTATAGAAAACAAAATCATAAAATTCAGCTGTTCAATGGTACAACATCTGGTTTCTCAACAGCTGCTGGAATCAAACTCGTGACTGTTTCCTCTCAATAGCACTGTCTTACCACTATGCTATGGTGAGCCCTATGCATAGAACTTAAAGTATGAAAAGATACTAACAAAACATTTTTAATACCTTTATTTTCCCACAAGACAACGACCCTATACATACAGCTAAAATTGTGAAGGAATATCTCCTCTATCACACTCTAAGACAGTTGCGTACTCCTCCACAGTCACCAGACCTCATTCCAATCGAACATTTGTTGGCAAATTTGAAGAAACGAGTTAGAAATTATATTTTTGCAAAATTAAATAGATTTATATATTTTTATCGTGTGTGTACATCTGGTGTATATGAGCAAGGCCAAAAAGCAGAAGTAGAAAACATTTATTGACGAGGACTCAAAAAAAAAAAAAAAAAAAAGGAACAGGAGGGGGTGCAGCATTCTTTTTTCAAAACGAGGATCCATTACAGACAGAAAATCCGACTTTTTTCTTAGTTTTACAGCCAATCCTTATTCGGGATTCGAACCCGAGCCCACTCGGTGAGAGCTGAGGGTCATAACATACAGGTTGGGCTGCATATTTGTATATGAATAACGAGAAATAAATTAATCGCTAATATTATTTAAAAGACTGAAAAGAAAATAAAGCACTTCTTCATTTATATAACAATGACTAAAATTTTAGATATAAATATAATTTTAATAAAATATCGAAATTAGTTATCATTTGCTTCAACTTGGGACTTTCATTGTACATTTATAAATAAGATAGGATTGGCGAATAAAAAACAACATAACTTTAGGCTCTAATATTAATGAGTTAACTTTGGGATTAAATTTGTTAAGTAGAAAAATAATTAGGAAGGAATATTTCCGTGAATGTCATTTCAGACATTCTGACAACGCTTAAAACAATTTCTCGATGAAGTTCTCATTTAGTAAAATAAACATTTTGAAGATAGCTGAGTTTGCTTCAGCTAGTTAACGAGACAATACTTTTCGTAAAACTGCAAGTTAGTGCTGATATGTTCAAAAGCTGAGAGTTTATTTCTATCTAATGAGGAAATATCGTGTATTATTATGGATAAGGACGTCATAATATTGGATGGAAATGACGATTTTCTGTTAATGAACTTCAATAAAGTCACTTGATTTCTCCTTTGTATTTGAAATATATCGTATAATTTATTGTTCTCAATTCGTACAACATCGTTTCATTTCATTTAAAATAGATAATTTTTGAGCATTTAATAACAAAAATTTTAATTATTTTCAACATGTATTTTATTGAAGTTCTTAGTGTATTCACATTTATTTAGTTTGAAAATATAAAAGTGATTGTGTCTTATGTTAAAAGATTAACTTTTGCTTTGTAATTAGAAATATTTTCGTTTTAGTAAGTTATATATATATATATATATATATATATATATATATATATATATATATATATATATATATATATATATATATATATATATATATATATATATATATATATATATATATATGTATGTATGTATGCATAAACATTTTAAAATACACATACACATATTTTTTGCATTGATAAGCAAGAAATAAAGATTAAATATTTTAAAAAGTAATATTTTATTGTAAATGAAGTACATATTTAAACACAAAATAATTTAGTTTGGTAACATTTATTTCCTATTCCTTAATATTTAATACCTTATAATATTGGTGTGTTAAATATTAATGTGGGTGCCCCTTGACAAAAAGTGGAGACATTTTTCGCCAAACTTATTTTCGTGCATGACTTAGGGAAGAATATGATGCTAAAAACATGATAGAGCAACTAGAAATAAACTAATATCGTTAACAATATGGCGCCAATTAGCAAGAAACACAGGGAACCTTAAAGTATAGGCCACCTTATCTTGTTAATATTTTTCAACTAAATTTTCCAAGCAAAAGAATTTAAAAAATTGTGTATATTAATTCAATGGAACTTAAAAATTTGAGGAATAAGCTTCTACTTATTTTTTAGGAATTTTCTCACAAATATTTTTCCACTAATCATATTTTTAGCGATTTTATTAGGATACAAAATTGTAATCCAACACGGATATGTGCATCTTTTGCTATTCCTTCAGACTTTGAATAAATACGAGATGAATCGGAAACTTTGAAACGTGTAAATGAATCAAGAAACGTCCTCCGCTGATTTAAATCCCATAAAAATGTTCCAGTTGTGCCTTAAGAAAACAATTTTCTGCAATAGTATTTAAAAAATTGAAAGTATATAAGTTTTTTTTAACTATAGCAAAATTTAAAAATTATAATCATGATTACAAGATATGGAACTTGATTCTTCTTGGTATTTCACACCATACTGCTTATATTAAAATTATTTAATCTCCATTACAGTTTCTTTATCGTCTTTATTTAAAAGCATTGTTTAGTGCTTTCAAAATAGTTTTTATTTCTTAAATTATTTACATTTTATATAATTTGAGTAATAATATAATTGAGGATTATATTATTAAAAAAAATTAAATGAGTAAATGTTTCAGTATTATGAATTCAAAACGAAAATATTTTGAAAATATTGTGTGTGCGTTTTCTAAATATCATCTCAATGAAAAAGTAAATATTTAGTTGGTAAATGAAATATTTTTCTATAGTTATTGAGAAGAACGCTAACAAAGTTGTAACCATGTATTTTAAAAATCTATATGTTTAATTATATATTTTATTTAATAAAGTAATCAATTAGTATTCTATTAAATTTGCTTGTTTAGCAAAGAAAAATGTATAAGACTCGTTAAAATAAATCATTGAACCAATCATCATATGAGCAGCGCTATTAGGTATAGAAAGTTAGATGATTCAGTTTCAAAAATTTATAAACTATTTTACAAAAATAGATTTTTTTACATTGATAGTGTATAAGTAAAGTCTGTGTAATTAAATTTTTTGTACTCAGATTTGTTAACTATCCACTTTACTTAATCTCTCTCTCTTCTCTCTCTCTGTTTAACCCCAATGATTCAAAAAAGTATTAAAATGTTTTACTAATTCCTTTAAAATCCTTGTGGCTACGATTACAAACTTAAATTGATTATTTGAAAATGTGACAGAAATTGAAGGATGCCTTATCTCATTATGCTTTAATATTTTACAAAAGATATTTTTGACAGATTATATATTGGTATTTCAATTTATGAATTTTTATATAATGAAAATTAAATTTAAAATAGGATCAGTAGTCAAATAGATTTAAAGATGTAAATTCAGTTATATATTTATTATTATTTTAAAAGAAATTAGTTGGGAAATATAGGTTTTATTGGAATTGGGGATGTATTATTAAAACAAAGTTGTTTTTTAAACATTTGGGGGTGAAAAAAATCCTTTTTTATCAAAAGAAACATTAGCATTTTTAGAAAAAAAATGAACACATGTACCATATATACGTACCAAAGAGTTAATGTTTAAAAATAGTAAACTACGTACGTACGTGTAAGTAATTAAAATTAAATTTCTTTTAAAATAAAATATTATGGAATATAACTGAAATATGAAACATTCTAAAAAGTAATGAAAAAAGGCTTATATAATTAATATTTAAAATGAATAAGTCTATAATGAATTAATTGTAAGTGGCTTAAGTTAGTATTTTTAAGATGAAACAAAATTTTGCATTTAAGATATAAATGATTAAATAGTTTTTGCTAAACATATTTTTGAAGACTTTGTTTAAAAAAATTAATTGATATATTGAAGAAGATTAACATTTTTATTATATTGTAAATTTTATTTTTTCTAAACTACTTATAATATAATGTAACTATTAATATTGAGATTTTTAATTTTGCATTTCTTATGTGTACCAAATTTCTTTACACTCCCACAAACACACACACACACACACACACACACACACACACACACACACACACACACACACACACACACACACACACACACACACACACACACACACACACACACACACACACACACACACACACACACACACACACACACACACACACACATATATATATATATATATATATATATATATATATATATATATACATGCATATATATATTCATTACTTTTAAAAATTCTATATTATAGCACAGCATGTCAACATAGCAGGAAAATTGTGCATATGACATATTTTTAAAATTTCATTTTATGTAAATTATGAATTACTTTTAATAATTTCAAATAAATTAACTAAACTGTATAAAAGTAAATGGATTACTTGGATTATATTGATTAAATATTTGTGAGAAACTAATATTTTTAAACTACTATTTTCTTATTAAAATCAATCTTTTCTGTACTTTTTTAATACTTTACTGAGTATTCATAAAAAAGATAAAAAATTTGTGCAAATTATTATTTATTCAATTAGAAATGTTTATTCTTGTGATGATAACCTAATTTAAATAACATTCCGTTTGCAACAAAAGAAGATTCCGTAAACATTAAGCCTTTGTGAGTTCTTTAAATTGTTATTTCCTTGGATTTAATAATTTTTTTACGAAAAAGATAAAAACTAATATTTTATATAAATAAACGTTTTTGAATACAATCTAATTTTTTTATATTGAAGCATTAAATTTTTATCCTCCAAATAAGTAAAACACAAACTATCATGGTCAAAAATATTTTTAGAATAAATTATTTTGCAAATATTTCAATAATTGGGCTTATAAAATTTATTTTTGAATATTATTTTTATTTGTTTTGATGGAAAATGCAATTTTTTTTCAGTGATATAAGTTTGTGTATGTAAGTCAAATTAATCCTAACTATTCAGAAAATATTTAGTTTTGATAAAAATAGAATTAAATTAAAAATAATTTTTTAATATATTAGAATTTAATTTATACTATTATAGTTTGGATAAATTATAAAATTCATATAGTACATCTATGTATTCTGTTATATCAAGTTGTGTTTTAAAATACAAGAGATCACTTTTTGTTTTGAAATTAATTACCAATGGTGACTAAGCGGTTTTGATTTTCATTACAAGAAGTTGTATCGCCGGCAACTAATTTTAAATGCTGAAATCGAAACTATTGAACAAACTGCTTTAAGGCTTTCAACCATATTTACTCATTCTAATCTTTATTTATTCCCGAGTTGCAATACAAGTTTTTTTAAAAAATGGCACACAATTAAATTGAAAAATACTCTATAATTTAGACAAACTTTTGAAACTTTGTTTAACCGTCAGCCTTCAATTAATCCCAAGACACTGTAAAATTACCGGTAGTAAATGATCTGACAGGCTAGTTAAGGCCGGCACTTCCTTACCTCATTCATTTTTACCTTCTTCTTTATTTTTACATCTGTAATTAAATCAATAAAATGTTTAAGTTGAAAATTAAGGACAATGATTTGACTCAGGAAAGCTACAAGAAAGTCTTGGGAACATTTCTGACCCATTCACAGTGTAGAAATCATCTTAAAGTCTGGGGACACCTGCATCTCATTGGCTTTTCACTTTCCTCGGACTACTTTCTATGTTCACAATTGAATTCTATGAATTTTGACCATTTATTGACCTGTTCTACATTTGAAAACAAGCATTTTTCCTTGAATATTTAACTGTTCAGAACTCTACTGGAATTCGAGGGAAAATTATGATCTATAAATGTCTTAGAAGTAAGAAAAGAAGTACGATTGCTAATGCATATTAAACTAAATATCTTCTAATGGACAAATATGCTTATAAAAATATTATCCATGCTCATTTGGACTTTCCAGAAAATTTGACTCCAATACAGAATCCTTCACAAATATCTTTGTATGATTTTTTGTTAGTATAGTACGAAATTACAAGCACTATATATATTTTGAGAGAAGATATTGACGTTTAATGTCTAACATCAAGAACTAAAATTTACGGATATTTCCTTAAAATATTTTTCGTCGAGGGTTTATTTTTGCTATAGGTCATTGAGAATTTTAAGTAATTTCTTTGATAATTCAAAGTTATGTATAACCTTAGTTATTTTTCTTAATAATGATGATATTATCAAGCCGAGATTTTATAATTTGCAAACTGCACGAGTGTATGTAGTTGGTCTAATGTGGTAAAGCGAAAGTAAAGCGGTGCCTCTTGGATACTGGGAATCAATATTACTTTATTCATCTTCAAATGATCAGTTCCCACAATTGTAAATCATTAGCTCAGAAAAATTTAATCTTTAAGCATTTGAGTCAACTCTTATTCATTTTAAGACAAGTAGGAAACTAAAATTTAGAGTGTCAAGCATTTGGAATAACTTGACAATGAATATGCAAGCTTTTGAAAGTTCAAATATTTATGCTTTGCATGTATCTGCTCCACAATCTGTGCTTTCTTTTGCTTATTGTTTAAATTTGCTACTTGAGTATCCATAACACACTTTAAATGATTTTCTTAAAAAGATTATCTTAGGTGTTAATTTTCAATAAACTCAGTCTCCTATTCGACTTTCTGCAATTCACGTGCGATTACCTGGTAGAATCTATTCAAAGCTACAACAATTGGATGAATTCTTTTCGGTAATAATTCATTTACAGTTCATAACATTAGCATAATAACATTATAGTTCCTTCAGTTCATAACATGAACACAAACTTTAACGTGAACTCGTGATGACAATGGCAAAAATTTCGAGACTTGGAAACGATAGTCATTAAAAAGATTAAAATTAAAGAAATGACTACACGCAATTCGGAAATTTTAAGAAATTTTTGAAATTTTTTCATATAATTTAAAAATTAGTGATGTGAAGTTGCCATGGAAACCAGAAGTGATTACTTCATCTAATAATTACGAAGTAGCACTCAAATGATTTCCAAGGCGCTTTGGGAAACTCATTCGCGATCAAAAGACATTTACATAGAGCAGATGCAAGATTATATCAATAAAAGGTACAAGTTTAACTTGTCAACAATAATCGTTACAATGTATCTAAGGTATTTTACATGCCCGTCATATTGTGAAATTCAAAATAGTAATGAAAATAAAGTAAAGTACATTTGCTACTTCTTCTCATACGAAATTCAAAGAAAAATTTATAACTATTGTATTTCATCTAGTAAAAATCAAAACATTACCTAACTCAACGTTTCAAATTTAATCAATATCACCCACTTTAGTTCATATACTAAACTTTTGATAACAACTCTTGGATTTATCGCATTTTGCACAATTGTAAATTTAGAAAAAGTTTTATCCAGGATTAGCAGCCAATAAGATCAATAGAGCAAATAACTATTGGATTTTTGTGATGAAAAACAAGTTTTTTCTGAAAAAATTAACACTTTAGAGAGTAAAATTTCTTTTCCTAACTTTTTGACCCATTTCTAAAAGAAAATATTTCACGATTTGGAAGTAGATTATAATTCACATATATTTTACTTGAACAATGACATCCAATTTTATTTGACAAATCTCTCCATTTTGTACATCTATTGATTGGACAAAAACCTATTCACCTTCTCCACATGGGTGTTCATGTAGTTTTTTCATAAATACACTCTGAGTTCTGGATACTTCGATGTCATCAGGACATCAAACAAATGTTAATTAACAGAGATTTAAATAAATGTTTACCATATAAACTGTCCCAGGCTTCAAATTTGAAATAGAAGACCCTCTTTCAATTGTGACAGGCTCCCTTTTTGCAGACTTATCGATACTACTGGATATATATATATATATATAGTATATAGTATATATATATCATACTATCATATACCGTATATTGATATAGTTTGATAGTTTTTACTATAACTAACTGGCTAAATCTTTTCCAGTAGTATCGGAAAGTCTGCAAAAAGGGAGCCTGTCACTTAAAGGAAGGTCTTCTATTTCAAATTTGAAGCCTGGGACAGTTTATATGGTAAACATTTATTTAAATCTCTGTTAATTAACATTTGTTTGATTAATTAACACACACACACACATATATGTATATATATATTATTCTTCCTTTATATATTATACTAAAGGAAGTATAATATTATATATTATACTTCCTTTATTTCTCCAAAAGAGCTGCAATTATATGATCACAATGATATGAACTGTTGTTTTTTGGACTGCGAGCAGCTTTGTTGGGAAGATGGTGGGAATAGCTAATAGGTATTACCAAACAATATTTCTTAATGTCAGTTTCTTGTATATTACTAGAGGAAGAATCCTTAAATACAGTTTTGGTGAGAATAAAAGCATTCAAAGATTGACCACTCTTCCAGCCAGACTTGATCCTAAATGTGACAAGCCTAAAAATATTCATAGACAACAGGGAGATTTATTGGATACATTTTGAAAAAGATAGTGTAAGGAATATCTTGTAGATATTTGTTCACATCATCAAGTACAAAATATTCAAAAATCATTCCAAGTACGAGGGGGAGATAGGAAGAAAAATCCTACAAGAACAAATAAGACTTCAACACGTAAGGAAAATATTTTGGTGAAACTGATCAAAGATCACGTAGGGAAATTTTGTTACAGTAATCTATGAATAGAGGGAAAAGAGGGAATCCATCTGATTCAAATAACCATTCTTCTGTAGGTTAGCAAAGTTTATGAGGGTATTGTGACTAGTAAAGATACTAGCAGCGTCTTTACATCTCATAGATTCCTCTTATGAATGTAATCGAAATCAGGATAACCTACAAATTACTCTTTTTATTAACTACAATAGTAAACAATAAACAACAGTTTACAGTAAGCAATATTTAGTTTACTATAAACTGCTTTTTAACTCGTTATGTTGAAATAAAGCTTCATTTTTACTTTTATACTCACTTTATTTCACGTATATATATATATATATATATATATATATATATATGTGTGTGTGTGTGTGTGTGTGTATATATATATATATATATATATATATATATATATGTGTGTGTGTGTGTGTATATATATATATATATATATATATATATATATATATATAACTTTAACGGACAAAGCAAATCTTCAAATTTTTACATAAAAAATATCAACTTCATTGATTATTGAATTCAAATACATAAGATATTAAATAAAAAGTGTTGAATTACATATTGAAATAAGCTGTGGTTATTGTAATTAAAATTATATATATATATATATATATATATATATATATATATATATATATATATATATATATATATATATATATATATATATATATATATATATATATATATATTGTCTGTGCAAATGTGTTATTAAGGTTGTTCGTTAAAATATTAATTAAACAACTTGCATACAGATTTCAACTTTCTTAGATAAAAAAAAATATTTTTCCAAAATAGAATTTTAAACAGAAATATGAAAATGATAAAGCAACATTTGCAATATTTTATTATATATTCATTGACATTTTCAATAAAATATGTTTTTCCATAATTTATTTCAAGATTTTGATTTAGCAATATGTTAACAGATGATCAAAATCGTCTTTATGCATTGGTATCAATTAATAGTTTATTCAAAATTAGCTAGAAATTTTCCTTTCAGTATCAAACCTCATTATCCCATATAAATAAATCAAATTATTTCCAAGTAAAATATTTTTAATAAATAAATGTTTTACGGCTATTTATAATAAAGTAAAACTCGCATCTGTTTAATATTCCAAAAATGTTTCTTTTTGACACTTTACAAAAAAATTTTAAGGAAAATTTTTTTTATTTCATTTGAAGTTTGATTCTTTTAAAGTAAAGATTAAAATTTTCAGATAGTGGATTTGTTTTCCATTTTAAAAAGATCTAGATATACTTTGAGATTTAAATGTGCATTTCAAATGATGTATAAAGAGTTGTATAATTTCAAATGTGAAAATTTATTACGAAATATACAGGTAAGTATACTTCTTATTATCTTTTTAAACCATAATTAATATTAATAATCTAAGATTTAATAAACGTAATCTTTTTTATTTAGCTATTAAAAATAAACATGAATCATTAATAGTTTGAAACAAAATGTATAAATGAAAGTATTAAGTTAGTAAATTGCTTACACGTTTTTTAAGAAGTTGGAAATAAATTTCCTTTTAACCAGAGAACACTGAGACAGAAATTTCAATTTAAATTTTAAAAATACACAATATTTTACGAAACAGTATTCCATTTATATTTAAAAATTGAATTCCTAATTTTAAAATGTTAGACTTTTTAAAAAAAATAAGTGAAAATATTAAAACGCAGCCTTTTTTAAAATTTAAAAAATAATTGAATTTAAAATAATATAATTCATTAAAATGACGTGAACATTTTAACGGCACAAAAAGAATGAGATTTGCAATAATCAATACATTATTTGTGACTTATCAATATATTACATGTTCTTCTTAAGATCTTCCTTAAAAATAGCTAAAATAAAATAATTAAAATAGAATACATTTTATTACCAAACTCACTTTTGCTTAACATAATATACGTTTTCAGTAATTGTTTTGTTCTTAAATTTTGATACTTTTGGGAAGCATATACCTTCCACGGTAAATTGGTATTTTTTATGAGAATGGCTTTCCTGCGTACGATAAAATACCGGATTAAGTACAGATGCTCTTGCCACACTTCAAATCGTGACGTAAATCCAATTTATGTTCTTTTTATCACCCTCATAAACAAAAAGTAGTTCATCAAGAGAGTTACTTGTATTGGGAACAATAAATATCAATAGAAAAAACTCCAAAAAATCGCTTTGGCGAAGAAAAACCTGAATAATATACATTTGGGTGCATTAAAATAATTTATTCATTATTATGAAATTCAGAGTAGATTCTAAAACCATAAACTTTTTGGCTTTGGAATTTTGTTTTTAATTTGCCCTTATACATTTTTTGTCTCTGACATCATTTCTATTACGAAATGAACTTATAGGAAAAATAAGATATTTTCATATTTTTATGCAGCTAATAATAGTGGATTATTTCGACAAAAAAACATATTTAAAATCTATCTAAAATTGAATTAAAATAAAGGAAAAAACTTTATTCCTTAAAATATTTAATGAAAATTATATGAAAGAAATGAATTCAGAAATTTATAAAATATCTTATGATTGCTGCAATATTTTTTTACTTATGACAGTTCTAATTCACTTTGGATCCAAAAAGATTTATTTTTGAAATTCTCTTAAAATTTAAAATATCAGCAATAATTTCTTTTTGCTCTTAATATTTTGGTCTATTAAATAAATTTCTTTCATAGTATAGAAATTTTTCAAGTCCATGAGAAAAAATTATTAAATTTATGGAAATTTAAATACTGTAAATAATTTAGAGTAAATATTTGTCAGAATAAGATTATTATTCAAAATTTTAGAAATAGAAACGATTAAGTTGAAGGGAGTTAGAAGTTTAAATAAAAATAATTACCAAGCAGTTGAATTTTCTTAATAGAATATTTTAAAATTTTTATATAATAAATATAAACTTTTAAAGGAACTCTTTTTAGTTTTTATTCAAATAGCTCATAGAGTTTACTTTTTAATAAAAGTTAAAATAAGTTATTAAAATATATACATTCTAATATTTATTAATCTATTATTAAATAGATATTTCTATTAGTTATTAACTTGAGAAACTGTCTGTTAAAAAAACTTTTTTTTATAATTGTGCATATACAAATTTTTCAATACAAAATCCTTTTACTAATATTTTATTCCATATATGAAAATACTATAAAAATTTTAGAAATTAACAAAAATTTGAATTTTAACCATTGAAACATAAAACCATTTATTAACACGAAAAATATATACCTTTATAGACATACTTAGAACTTAAATATGTAAGTAATAATTCAAAGTAATAATAAAGTATTTAACAAAATAATAACGAAAATTCTTACGTTATTAAAATAATTGTAATGACATTTTGTAATAAATAAGTAATAATAAAGTAATAACATTTTGTGTTGCAAAATAATAATATAAAACATTTTGTGTACTTAAGATTTGCATATGTATATTTTGTAATTGGTTAATATTTTATTTTATAGGATTAAAGTTCAAAATAAACTAGGCAAAATTATATCTAAAGATAGACTCATTATTTTTGTTTTTTTTCCAGAAAAAATTAATCTCGTTGCATATGTCAGAAATATTCTTTTAAATATTATATAGAAGTTGTATTGTGATTTTTTGTGTAATTTATTACTTTACCTTAAAAATTTAAGCTAAAAATAATTATTAACTTTATTTGGTTAATAAATTTTACTATAAATTACACTTTTGCTTTTTTATTTTTTATTGTTACTTGAATTGAATGTTGTAAGATTTACGTTTATGATTCTCAATTCGTTAAGAAAATAGGAATTAATAGGAAATGTCTAAATATGTTTTATATTATTTAATGACACATTAACATTTAAAAAATTGATGCAGAAAAATGCTATTGGTAAAACCTATTTCAATCTTTGCAAAGCTAAACAAATTTCTTTTTCTTAAAATGTATGGTTATCTTTTTAAAACATTTAAGCATTTCAAATGCTAAATACTTAAATTTCTAAAACATTCCTACTAATAACCCTCACATATCAATGCCCGTTAATTTAAATAATTGTATATAATTTTTAAGGAATGATGTACATTGGTAGAGTATTTCAGTTAGCAGATAAATTGTATGAATTTTTATGCAAATGAGGTAATATTGTCGACGTAAAATTCTTATTACCTTGATTCGTGGTATCATAAAAGTATCAGTATCATAATCACTCATGATGACGAAAATAGCAGTATAATTTCTTTCTCAGACTATATTCTTTCTACCAGTCAGCATAATGGCATCTAAAGAAGGCGTTAACTACCCATATTCCTCTTTCAGCAACTTACTTAACAACTTTGAAAGAAAATGCTTATCAGTCAACGCAATACAGAAGTAAAATAAATAATATGTAAATGATTTTTTCTTACCTTCATGAATTTTGCATCTAATTATGCTCAAACGAGATTTTTATGCGCATTTACGATTTGCTTTTCTAATGTTTCTATTTTACTTCACATGCATTTAGAAGCTTATTTTTTAGATCATTTTAATGCCATGAATTTAAAGACAAACTTAAAATCGGGAAATTGTCTCTTCAAATTATCTATTTATATAAATTCAAGTTATTTTTATAGTTATAAAATATGTGGCACTATTTTGAGTTTAAAAGCATATGAAAAGTTTAATATTTGTTGCTACAGTACCTTATTTTTTGTTGAATAAAATTTTTGACACAAATTTGTACAAAACGGAACGAGATAGAGAGAAAAAGTGATTTACAAAGTTGTAGAGCATCCTCGATTTAGTATGAAAAGATACATTGTAGGCATTAATGTGAAGAATACAACGGTTAAAACACGCATTTGTTGTTTCGTGCTGTGACGTGACAAAACGATCTAAGAAAGAAAAAAACAAATAGTTATATCAATATACTTTATTTAAGATGTTCAAACTATTCACTGTCGGCTGCAATGAACATTTGGATCCTTGTTATTGCTCACTAAACGTTAATAGAATACCGCATTTGATGTCGAACGTCAACGTAACATTTAAGATTTTTCAGTGCCCAGTTATGGGTGCTTTGCCTATTGTACATACCATTGCACACGTACGATGTGCCCCATCACAGCACGAAACAACAAATGCGTGCTTTTATCGCTGTATTCTTCACATTAAGTCCTACAAGGTATCTTTACGTACTAAATCGAGGATGCTCTACAACATTGTAAATCACTTTTTTTATCTATCTCGTTCCGCTTTCGAGATACGAATTCTAACTCCACCATTTTCCACCAGGTGGCGCGGTAGGTGGTTTCATTCAGTAGCGCACGGCTACTTTACTATACCTAGACACCATTTTTATGAATATAGTAGCAGCCGTTCCGAAGTTAAGAGGGTGGCGCAAGGGACTTTAGGAAACATACTCTCTCTCTCTCTCTCTCTCTCTCTCTATATATATATATATATATATATATATATATATATATATACTATTAGCCATTAAAATTGCTACACCAGGAAAGCGGCACAACACACACGTGAAATTTGCATGACACGTAGAACTTGCTATGATATGCAAATGATTAGATTTTCAGCGCATTCATACAAAGCAGGCGACAGTAGCGACATCTACAATGTGTATAAAACCAGAGATTTGAAAGCAGTTTACTCATACTCAATTTCCGTTTCATCGTTGTTTTTGGCAAAGAAAGTTGTTGTAATACCTCGTGTAAGAAGAAGAAATGCCTATCAGCACGTGTCTGACTTTGATCGAGGAAAGATTATAACCTACCGGGATTGCGGTTTATCGTACCGCAATATTGCTGCTCGCGTTGGTCGAGACCCCATGACTGTTAGCAGAATATGGAATCGATGGGTTCAGGACAATCATACGGAGCGTCATGCAGGATCTCAGCGACACCCCATCACTAACAGCAGAGAAGACAGACATCTTATCCGCATGGTCACAAGGGATCGTACAGCCATGTCACGAACCCTGAGTCGAGAAATGGAGTCATTTGCAAGGCAACAAGTTTCTGCTCGAACAGTTCGACGACGTTTGCAGCAGCATGGATTGTCTGCACGGCGACCATGGTTTTCGCTACCATTGACTCTGCGTCACAGTCAGGAGCGCCTTCAATGGTGTGATCAGCGACGAACCTGGACGTGGAAATGGCATCATGTCATCTTTACAAATGAATCTCGGTTCTGTATACAGGACCATGATGGCCGCATCCGTGTTTGGAGGCATCGTGGAGAACGCGCATTGCCAGCTTGCATTGGACATCGCCATACTAGCCCATCTGCTGGAGTGATGGTATGGGGTGCCATTGAGTACACATCTCGATCACCTCTTGTTCACATTACCGGCACTTTAAAAAGCTACCGTTACATTTTCGATGTGTTAAGGCCCGTGGCTCTGCTCTATCTTCGAGGCCTCCCTAATGCTTTGTTTCAACAGGATAATGCACGACTGCATGTTGCCTGTACGGTTCTGAACTTCCTTGATACAGAACAGGTTCGATTGTTACCCTGACCAGCACGTTCTCCTGATCTGTTACCAATTGAGAACGTGTGGTCAATGGTTGCCGAGCTATTGGCACGCCCTCACTCACCATCCACTACTGTCGATGAACTACTGTGGCATAGTCGACTACTGTGGCATAGTGTTGAAGCTGCATGCACTGAGATCCCCGTACATGGCATACAGTCTCTGTTTGGCTCCATGCCTAGGCGGATAAATGCTGTTATTGCAGCCACAGGTGGCTGCTCTGGGTACTGATTTCTCAAGATCTATACATCCTAATTTCCGGTAAATCTAATCATTTGTTCTTTCTACTATAATGTATGTGTCCAATAAATATCGTTCTGTTATTTGCATTTCTTCTTGGTGTAGCAATTTTAATGGCCAGTAGTGTATAAATATATATATATATATATATATATATATATGTATATATAATATTACCTTTGCACTATATATAATTCGAATCTGATTATGCACTTAATTTTAATTCAAAAAATATATAAATATTTTAAATTTACAAAAAAAATTTCAATAAATAGATAATTGTTTAAAACAAAAAAATGAACACACTAAGTTTAATTTTGATGAAATGAAAAGTTGCAATTCTTTGAAAAGACATTCCTTTCAGTTTTTTATTCTACTTAATTAAAGCATTTTCTTGTTTTTTCATAACATATTAATATTTACAAATATGTAATCAAGTTATATTGAAATTTTCTTCTCTTAAATGCAATGCGTGTTTTTGAATAGTAAGTACAAAATAATATTACGTTACAGTTAATGAAAAGTAAATATTGTGGATTCATTTAAAAAGCATTTGTATTTATATTTTTCAAATGTTTTTCAAAAAATAAATTATTTCTTGGAAATTAAAGAAAGATGAAAATTATGAAATAAATTTTTTTAAACTATTTTGGATTTTATGTTCTTATATGAAAAATAAATATTATTCACAGAAACAATTGTGATGGGTTAACCCATCATTATTTTGAAATAAATGCTTATATAATTTTACAATAAATTTGATTATAAATTTTCTTTAAGTATTTTTATTTTAACTTATTCAGATATTTTGTGATAAAATAAATCCAGTATATATGTTTAAAAAATGCTTTATATGATATTCTTATAAGAAACATGATATTTTTATTTAAATACTAAGCAATCAATTAAATACTAAGTAATCATTCCAACAGAAAGAAATCCAACATAAAATATAAAGGAAAATTTTCAACAAAATTCTGTATTTCTAATTCTTTTCTTTGAATTCATAATAAAGATTTCCTAAACAATTGAAAAAGACAAAATTACCAAGAAAATTATTAAATTTATAAACTTAGACTGCAGAAATTCGTTCATATTAAAAAAAGTAAAGTTGTTTTGAAATAAAAATATAAAGTTGTTTGACAAATATGCTAATATGTATTTGTTTAAATACAGACAAAATTCTAGCTAATGTTGAAATTGGCCCTGTAGATTGAGATTTAAATTTTTCCATACAAAAAACACTTATCAGTTTTCTAGGAAAATAGCAAGGAAATAACCAATAGAAAGGAAGTAACCAGGAAGTAATAATTACATATCCTTTCTAATTTTCATAAAATTTTGCTATTTTCCATTAGAAATAATTTTATTCTTAGAAGCTCAATGTTCTCCTTAGAAAGTAGAGATTGGTTGAAATGCCATTTAAATAGAATTGAATTAATAACACAAAAAATTAATTAGTTGCTGACTTTTAGAAAAAAAATTGTCTGTGCTACAGGATTTTACTTTTTAGAAATGAAAATTTATCTGGCCTTTCTATTTCAATTGAGGCAAACATTCTTGCTAAGATTCATGTAAAATATAAAGTTCTTGTTTTAATATAAATGTTTTCTATAATAATTTCGCTCTCTTTCTCTTAAACCAAGGAGATGTTTGGCAGAAATAACTTTTTATTGTTTGATATTTATTTATACTTTCATATGAAACACATCATACATGTTTTTGTATTTTATTATATAAATCAAATTATATTTTTAAAATGGAGTATTATATATTTCAATATAAATGAATATTTAACTTTAAATGTAAACTTCAAAATCAATACACCAAAATTTATAACATCAGCCTTAATAACATTTGTTGATTCATGTAATGAAATTATTATTGATTTAATTTTAAAAGATAAAATTTGAAGGATATATATATATATGTATATTTTATATATATATATATATATATATATATATATATATATATATATATATATATATATATATATATATATATATATATATATATATATATATTTAATGAAGTGAATTCACCGTAAATGTTTTGTAGTTTTTTCTTATGAACATGAATAAATTAATTAAAAATGATCTAAGTAATTTGATTATTCGTAAGATTATATTCATTATTTCAAATATGAAAGAATATTAAAATATTGAAAATTTGTTTAATTAGATAATGATTTAATTACATATTTACCTTTATATATTTCGAATGTAATGTGTACGTGTGTGTGTGTGTGATTATTAAGGAAATCATTATATTAAATTTTTTTCTATTGCCTGTGTATTGAGTTCTCATTATCTTCACATGCTTTGTAAAAAGTGTTATAGATCAAGTTTATATATGAGATTACGACTGTTTCATTATTTTTCTATATTTTGTATGAAGTGTGAACTATTATGCAATTTATATTGTATTTGACTACTTGTTTTACTATTATTCTTGAAAATAATATAAATATTCACATGAATTTGGATCTCTGCTACTTATGATAAACCAGCTAGTAGTTAGCACATAAGACTATTAAGGATCATTTCCTTTCACTGCATCTCCTAGAAGTGCCCTCCCCCCACTTCACCGCACGTGAACACGCTTGAGTTTTATGTGCACGCCCTTGTCAATTTTTGCGTTGTGATGCTATTAGCGACATTTTAGATCTGATTTCTTCAATTTTATGTGGATTTGCTTCGTGTACCCGTAGTGTACCCTTAGCATTCCCATAAGTGAATGTCACAAGTGAACAGGTCAAGTCACCGAAGAGACCACAAGCATTTGTTGATCGTCTATCCAGGAATATTTACCTCATGCCCACTGAGCAAGCATGATCTGAACTGTTGCATGTTACACCGTTATACTGAAAGTAACACTAGTGAGCCTTCTACTCTGGGAAATTTGAATAAATCTCCTCTAAGATAACTAAATTCAATACACTGTTTATTGTCGTCTCAAAGATTGTGTGCCATTCACACAGGGATTTTGTAGACAAAAACGTAATATACAAATATAAAAAAAATAATTCTAAAATTAACGATATTTTATAATATTACGATAGCCTAGATTTACGTGTTGTATTCCGTATAAGTACATATATACATAAATAAAATATAACTTGAGTTATAAGTATAATCAAATAGAGTCATGAAAATTATAGAACCATATTCCTCATTATTATTGTAAACAATAAATAAACAATTTATTATTTGTTGATCACATATAAATAAAAAATATTAATTCATTAATAATTGCTAATTATTAACTATAATAGCTTAACTAATAAATTTAATTTTTAATATAATTGGACTTTATGTGACATATAATATCATTAATGCACTTTCAAAAATATTTCAACCTTTTTATTTCTAAAAAATCTTACAAATAGCTAGATATTTTCTAACTGATAAAAAAATTACACATACTATACATTACCTCTCACTTCTATTATACTTCCAGAGTCTTCTATTATACTTCCGGCTTATAATAAAGTATCTTATTAATATAGCTAATTAAAATTTTTATCTGTATCTTCACATTCATTAAATTGGATGATATTAATACTCTGCTGCAATCCATTTTTAATGAACGAAATCTCTGCTTCTGAGAGTAATGGATTTGTTTTAATTTATAATTTTAATATGCTACATACACTGTAAAATACTGGGAAACTGGTCTTGAATGAATTAATTACGTTATAAATTTTTAATCTGGAAAAGAATTTATACAATATTTCATAAAAAATGGGTCTTACTTAAGAAAAACCTTTAAAAAAATTCTAATTTAAACTAGTAATTATTTAAGTGCAATCAAGCATATGAAATATATCAAGCATTTATTAACAGAATATAATTTGATAATCCAATGATACTTTTAAATAAAACTTCTTAATTAGAAATTGAAATTAAATCTGCAACTTTAATTTTAGAACTAAGCTTTTAATTATTCATAATTGCTTTTTAATTTCACAAACTCTAATTGTTCCAGAGTTTTATTTCTTTTTTTATGCATTTTAGAATCATTTGATGATTTAATTTACTAAATTTCTTGATGTTCATATATATGGTTGTAGATTTAATCAAATCGCTCCTTTATCTATGATTGGTGTTTTACCCACAGTATGATCACATCATATTAGTTCGATTAAAGTATTTATATATATGATATTTTTGGAGCCATATTCCTCCTTATTATTACAAACACATATGTAAGACAGTTTATTATTTGTTGATCATACTTAAATAAAATTAGTAATTAAATTAATATATATATATATATATATATATATATATATATATATATATATATATATATATATATATATATATATATATATATATATATAATCAAACTTATGTGATGATTATAACTTATATTCAACACCAGTCATAGATGAAGGTACCATTTTTTTCAAATCTACATAAATATATATATATTAAGCTCTCTTAAAATTTTTCCTTTTCTCTCTTTTTATCTCATCATCTTTATGTATTTAGATGTAAATTTATTAAATATTAATTTGGCTTCCAAGATTTTAATGTCATTGATTATAGCTTGTTTTCTGCTTTAATTTACACCTTACTTCAAAGCGTTTTCGTTAAAGTTAAATATAGACCTCCTATTTCTACAAATATTTTAAAACGAAAAGTATTTTCCAGGTTCGTTGGTTCGAACTCAATTCCTTTTACGTCTCACATTTTTAATGTAAAAATTAAATATTCATACATAAAATGATAAGCATATTCTAAAGCACTGTTTTAAAATATACATATATATATATATAAATGCTCTCTTTTGAATAATTTAACACCTAACTGATAATGAATGTTAAACATTTAAACTCTAAAAGTATAATTTTTGAATTATTATAAAATGATAATCTTAAAATTTATATAAAGTATAAATTTTTCTCATAATGAATACATTTATTTTATATTCGCGTATTTTTCATAAAATATGAAGGCTACATACATGAAGCAGCCTATTTTTTAAAAAGATTAGAAATAATTGGTGGGGTAAAATTTAAAATAATATAACTATAAAAAAATTATGAAAAAGTTTCTATTTCAAAAAAATTTAAAACTGAAGAGCAAAAAATGTTGAAATATAATGAAATACATTTCGTAATTTAATTTAAATAAATTCTTGTATAAATTAATATTTTGCATTTGTATTCTTATTTTTAAAAATAAAGGAAAGATCAGTATGTGGCTATAATGTAAAAAATACTGTAGTTATAATATTTTAATAAATACATTAAAAAAATAAATCGTTATTTAAAAGTTTAGAATTATCACTTGTTAATTAAATTACTTTATTGTTAATTTAAGTTATCTATAGTAAATTACATTTATTTATTAAAATGATTAATATTTAGATTATTAAGAAATTTGTAAAAAGTATAATTATTTTATTAATACATATTTTATATTAATCACATTTTTATGTGTATAAAAATGTTTGGTAATATAAAATATTTAAGTTATTTAATCTCATTTATAAAAATTTTCTTTTCAGTTATATCCTGAATATCCATCATTCAAAACAAACATGTGCTTAAAGCTTAAATTTTCAATGAAATAAAAATGTTTCTTTCTTAATCACATTCTTTTACTTTTCTGTAATACTTCTTGTATGACTTAAAAATAAAGCCCCTTAATTTTTCAAAAACAGTACTTCTCCTTTAACAATTTTAGGTTTTATAAATTTCAACTCGAGTATTATTAGCTTAACATCTGTATCAGGCATACATAAAAGTAATGAAGTACAAATATTTATCAGTCAAAAGTGCTTGATTAATTTCAACATTTTTTAAGAACAATAATAGCTTTTTCTAAATTTTATAAACAAACCATTAAAAAATAAATTTGGATATATCTACACAATTTCAAAGTCTCTATAAAGAAACAGTTAAATTATTTTACACTCAAGTTTATTATATTTTTCTAAGAGCAAAATTAAAAAAAAATATTCATCTATCGGAACAATTGTAATGACAACGTTGATGAAGTTAAGCAGTATTTTTATTCGTGAAAAGAAAAGTCATATTGTAATGCAATGTTGTTGTATTACACTTTCATTATTATAATTGTATACTTTCAGTTATCAAACAAAAAATCTATAACTCAAGTAAGAACAACAGCTTTGTTATCGTTAACAATGGCTGCCAAAATTGGCATCTGTTATCAAAATTTTCCAATTTTCTTTAGTTGAGTTCATAGTTCCCACAGATAGACACGTACTTTCAAATACTGATGCATGAAAATATTTCATCAAAATACACAATTTCTTTTTTTTTATATTTCTAAGTCAGAAAATTTTAATAAATATTTTATTGTAAACTTCTAGCTCCAAAATTTGCGTAGTCTAAAAATTTAAAAATTATGTACATGTACAAAAAAGATTACTATTTTTAAAAAATGATTACTTCAGAAATGCACATGCTTTTTGTAAATGCTTGGATTTAGAAAATACTGGAACTTATTTTATGAGATATTTAGGATAATATGAATAGTCCTTAAAGTTAATTATTTAAAAAAAGGAATATATCTAGCATATGCAACCTATATGTTTAAATTTCTTTTAAATAATATTTTGTTTAGCTTAGCAAAATGTTTGTTATCGTGTAATCAGAAAATGAATATTGAAATTTTGTGATAAACTAGCAATTACCAGAGCCAAATAGTTGTGTATACGTTTAGTATGAAATTTTTAAACATGTTCGTAAAATTTTATAATAAAAATAAGCATTGTGAAGTCTTATTAAAACTGTGGAAAACAATTTTCAATACTTAAATCATGAGCAAATAATAAACAATATTAGTGTGAAATTTAATTTTATACAGTAATGAAAATAGCTTCATAAAAGTATGTTCTTTTTTATTATTTTAGTATTTAGAAACCTAATTTCATATAGAGATTTATTCCTTCAATAAAAACAAATATTTTTGAAAATTATGCTAAGAAATTCATTCAATTATATTAAGGTAGAATTCATTGGAAGGGAAAAAATGCAGTGTATTTCGTAAAACAAATAATTACTGCTTTTAAATAATTCATGTCATTAGTACATTTTATATCACTAGATTTTCAATATACAATTATACTGTAATTTCCTTGATTAGATGTTAGAAATTTAAAATTTTTCAAATAAGTAAAATATTAATATTTTTAGAAATGCCCTTATTAGGAAACAAATTTTAGAGAATCAATCCAGCAACAAAATTATTATACTTGATGTAATTTACTTATATATAATATTTTCCCCATTAACTCTTTCACATTCTTTCATAAGAATATTCTTAAATATTAATGAAATGTCACATCGGAAACAAAAAATGTAATTTTCAGTGATGTTTGATAAATTATCACATTAAATATGTTACTTATGATAAATATTACTAAAACTATAAGCTCAGTGACACGATAGGCCACGTGGTCTATTGTGCCCATATCTGTTTTTATCATGGAGGGCTCAGAGGTGAAAGCATATATCCTGATTAAGTGGTCTTCCTAATGCAAAACATCCATATATATAAATAAAATTTTTGTATGATTATTATATCATTATCACAAATAATCAATATCGCATTACATTATTATAATTTTGATAATTGTAATTTCCTTTTTTTTTGCAAAAAGTTTTTAGTCATTATAAAATGCTATAAAAATACGTCTTTTGAGACAGTTTGCTATGAAATTATAATATTTTATTTATGTACTTAAGCATTTTAGTTTTATCTAGTGTTAAAATCTGGAAAGCAATTCTAATAATCATTTTAATTTATCAACATTAAATATATAAAAAGCAATGCTCAACATTGTTACACTAATATTGTACCTTTTATAGAAATACAATTACTTATATGTATCTGCTTTTTTAAAGAACCTTTATTAAAGTAAACATTTTTACATGCATACAATAAGTTTCGGATAAAGATATTACTAATCATATTTTCCATTTAGTAAAATTTCACTCGATCCTAGAAAAATTTTCACTGTAAGTATTCGTTTTGCGTAAATCATATGTGCAAAAATGCATCAATAAAATCCACAACATTTGATTATATAAATATTTACGATAATACATGCCTCATTATCGTAAAAGGAAGTTTAAAGTATCCATCAGACTATAAGCAGTTTAACTACATATTGTAATGCTTAGAGAACCGTGGACTTGTCTTGATAATTAGGAATTCATATTCATGAAAATCTCTTAAATTTTCTCAACAATAAGCTGTTTTATTATTTCGTTGATTGATTCGATACTTTTTCAATCGTGACAGTCGTCATCTATAAAGGATTTGGAAAAAATATTTATTCTAAATAAAAGTAAGTATCTTCTAAAATGCTTCTTTACGTTCGACACTATTTTTAAAATAAAGGAAACAACAGTACACTCGAGTTTATTCGAACTGAATTGAAATTCCACTTGAAATGTAAGTATTTCAAAATTTTACCGTAAGCAATTTTTAGTTTCACGTTGAATTTCTTGAACAGAATTTATATTACAAGTTACCTCATTTACCCAACCATGTGACATTGTAAAAAATAAAAAGATTAATTTTTATGTATATAAATAATTTAGTCAGTGAAATGCTCTTTTAAATTTTCTGAAATTTAAATTCGAAAATAAAATAATGTTTCATTTTATTGCAATAATATAACACATTTCATATGTTTAAATATTGTTTTCAAAGAAAAAAATTGTGATAAATAAAACTAAGCAATTGGTTCAGTGATTAATAGTTAAAAAATAGAATATAATGATCAAAATTTGAAAAAAGAAATAAATGTAGAATATTATAAATTTTTAAGCTAAGATTAAACATTTAAATTTTTCAATTTTCATATTGTTGATTGCGATATGGATTGATTTCATGTAAACCTATATTTTGGATGTTATGATACATACCATTGCATAAAATTTTCTCTTAATTTTTGCAATATGAAAAATTTGATTTCGAAGAAAAGTTGCTAAAATTTTATATTTTTTACATAATTTGCTTTGCAATAAATTAAATTCTTACAAAAATAAGCTGTCTTTGTTATTAAAATATTATAAAAAATTTAAAATAAACACTAATATTTATTCAAATAATTATAAAAGCGTTAAAATTTTGAATGCTTTGTAGTTTTTGTTCCATATTTTCGTGGTAACTTTGTTAGCGTAAGTTGATATTTTAATTAGTTAAATAAGGTACTTCTTAATTTACATAAAACTATTGTTTAAATTAAGAATAAACATTTGTCTCAATACTTAAAAATATTTAATTTAATAAATTTATTTGTGACATAAAATCATCAAGTAAAGAATTCTGTACTTATATACGAGTCCAATTTACTTAATCGTAATTAAACTATAGTTGTATTATAGAGAGAGAAATGAAAATTGATATTAGATTCTAACTACACCTGTCTTACTATTTTTGGCATTCACTAGTAGAAATTATAGTAATTACAAAAATATTAAGATCAATTGATTCAATTAAAAAGGAAAAGCAAAGCAACTACTTTTTTGCTGTTATCTTTTCTCCCTTTTTACAATTTAATCTACGCAAATTGTGGAAAACAAGAAAAAAGTATATTAATTAAAATTTGTTACAGAGCAATGAATTTTAAAGATAACCCAGATTAACAACTAAAATCGAAATTATTAGAAAACAAATAAAAACTTAAGCAAAAAATACTTTTGCATGTGTGTGTAAATTGAAAATTTTAGTGATGTCGAAAAACCCATACATATCTTTAAGGCATTTTACTAACTCCGAAAAATTATTAACTTACAATATTAAATTTGCATTTTAATGAAAGCCTGTATTTTATATGAAGTTAAAATATTTTATCACAAACATGTTTTGATTTTAAATAAGAGTTTAGTTTGTATCCAAATTATATTGAATAATCTCATGGAATCAATAATATTTCGAAATAATAAACGTTTTTATCAGAAATGATTATTGTACAAATAATTAAGTAAATATATTTTGTATTATCAGGTTCAAATGCAATTGAAATTATGGTGTGATAGTTTTAAAAAAATTATTGATATGGAATAATTTTTAAGCTGAATTGCAAATAAAGAAAACTTGATTACGCAGAATAAAATCAATGTAAACAAGTTGGAACAATTTTAATTGCGTCCACCGATGCTAATTTTGGCTTAATAGTACATGATTCAAACTCCATCAAATTTATAATTAAAGTGTCACACAAAGTAAGCCGTGATTAATTGATTTACTGAGATAGCGTGTAAACAGAATAATAGAACTTACTGTGGTGAACCGATAGATTATATGCGGTGGTAAATCTGATTTCCGCGGACATCATTAACATAAACGCTGATGTTAGGTACAGTTATAAAATCATTTGTTTGATTTATTTCATTCTGATAAACTTTCATTTTAATACAGCTCGATTAGAAAACAAAATTTTGTAGGTGAAAGTTATTTAAAAATATTGTATCATATATATTTTTGAAAATATTTATTTATAAATTTTTCAAGAAAGTTTCAATATTTCTATATGTTCTCTTACTGAGATTGAAGTAAATGTCTTGGTTTTTTGAATAGAGTTTTAAATATCATATTATTTAAACATAGTTCTAAATTCAGAAAAAAATGTTATGTAATTCAGGATATAATTATTATATGCGTTTTCAGTAACCATGTATTACTTTAAATGTTGTTAATGACATTACGTTATAAATATTTAAATTTAAGAAAACTCAGTTTTTCAAATTCTTAATTTTTAAAAAAATTATCACTTTAAAATATAATTATTAATAACGCCTTTTCCTGAAAAATGCACAGTCCAGTTACATTAAGGAAGTCACCTGCCAAAATAACCACATTTAGTAAAATGGACTGCTGCGTCAAGTAGATTCCTGAAGGTGTTCACTAGGATGTTGAACCAGGCCGACTTCAATGCCGTGTCAACTGTGCTATATAACTCGGGCCACGAATAATCCACGTGGCCACATAATCGAATCAAGGTTATCCCACTGATTCTCGATTGGGTTTAAGTTAGCTGAGTTTACTGGCCAGGGAAGAACTTTCAACTCATCTTAGTGCTCTTTGAAACACGCACCTACACTGACAGCTATGTGATACCTCTAGCACTGTCCTGCTGGTAGAAACCATCGTTCTAAAGGAAAATAATGCGCATATAAGGGTAGACATGGCCCACAGTGGCAGATGCATACTTGTATTGATCCACCATGCCTTAAACAATGATAAATAGACTCAGAGGATGCCAGGAAATCATTCCCCATACAATAAAGGTCCCGCTTCTTATCTGGACTGTTCCGACAATGGTTACAGCGTGTTTGCTTCCAGGAGTTTCTCATCGTATATGCCTACGTCTATCTGTCTGATCTAGCATAAAACATGAATCATTAATAAGCGGCACCTGACGTCACTCAGTAGACATCCGTACATACTCCCGTGCAAATTTCAGCCTTCACTGCCAATGAACAGCAGTTAGCATAGGTGCATGTACCAGGCGTCTGCTTCGTTTGTACTTTGCTTCGCCATGTACCAGGCGTCAGCGTCTGCTTCGGAGGCCCAAACGCAGCAACGCTCATTTAACAGTAGTTTAGGAGACACTGTCGGTAATTCCTTGGTTCATCTGGGTGGTCAATTGCTCAAAGGTATGACGGGTATTCTCCCCACGCATCTTCGCAGCCGTCATTCATGTCTGTCATCTACGGCCCGTAGAGCACAACCTTCTTCCCGTAACTGATTTTTGATAGTCCCATTTTGCTACCCACCGTATGCTTTTACTACGGGGCACGCGAACAATTCACAAACTTAACCGTTTCGAAAATGCTTCTCCCCTTTGCCCGAAGGCCTTTATTGACATCAGATTAATCGCTTAGTTTCTGCACTACGCTAATGATTACAATTTTTAAAATTTTTTGCTTTTCTGATGCTTTAGTTATTCTTTAATTGTACACATTTTGCTCTAACAATGTATAATATTGTTTTAAAAAATGTATTCATTCAATTAAAAAAAATTGACATAAGACATAAAACATTAAAATCAAAGGGTTTTCAAATTATTTTTGTTAAAATTACGACAAAAAGACGAAACTTATCTTGCTGCAAAGATAAAATAAATTTTTTATAATTGTAATAAAAATTATAAATTTTTGTATAGACTTAATATTTTCTTGTTAAAAATTCAGTGCATTCAAACCAATTTAATATATGTTATTAAAATCAGAGTAAAATATATTACTTCTGCTGAACATAAGAATAAAGTTTCAACACAATCACTTCTAATTATCACCATTAACTTGTAAGCCCCTAGGCATAGAAACAAAGATTTGTTTAAAGTTTAATGGAATTACAAAGAAAGAAAAGATTGAAATGAAGACAATGTTTATCAAATAAAATGAATTTTTTTAACCATAGCATTTAAAACATTATCTTTTGACAAAAAGTATTTAACACAGCTCTCATTTCGAGTGAAGTACTTTCCCATAGAGCGTCTAATTATCTATGATTTCTTTGCATCGTCTCTCAGTGAAAATATCAAAAATTCAGTATTATCTAACATTTATCAATATCCAACATTCCTCGTTTTGAGAATATATTTCCCTTAATCAGCATCAATTCAAACTCACTGGTTTATTATGGTTCTAAATACAATAATAAAAAGCAGTATGAAAGAATTAATTTTAATTTTTGTAACTGAAGCCTTTTCTTTTAGCTGATTTATCAGCCTGAAAATTAAGTTTATACCAATTTTATCTCTTAGCAGAAAAATGTAGAAAAATTAGTTACAAATAACATTAAATTATAAGTACTTTTTATATCTAAATGCCCAAATTTATCATACTCAATTACCGACAAGATTATCGCAAGGAATTTTCATAGCTCTATTATCAGAACTTTGGTGTTCTGATATATAATTTCAAAACTCAAACTAATCTTACAACTCAAACTTCTTATCATGCATATTAAGCCTGTTATGACACATTCGAAAATTTTCATATCAAATGTAGTATCTCATTAAATAACGATGGTTTTGTTATGATAACATACAACTCATCAAATCTTAGTAATGCTAGTCTAAAGTAAAAGTATTTAGAGTGACTCCATGTTTGGAAGTTTACTGAAGCACAAAAAATTAATAAGAGACAACCGTAGAAAATGAACAAGTAAATTGGTTTCAAATATAATTTTATATTACTCAAAATTACTGCAATAATCTCTTCACTATTAGACTACGAGTTATAATTTCATTAAATATAATCTCCTTCAGAACATTCAATGTATTCAATCATTACTGTTGTTGGATATCTTCGGTGAACAATAACGCTAAAAACCAAGTTTATGAAATTTGTCACTATAAGAAAATCTAACACCAAAAGTAGACTCGTGAAAAGACCAATTCTGGAATGCCCCAGACAATCTAAAATATGGTCAGTAGCGGCCTGATGGTCCGCAAGCTTCAAACATGCTGGGAAAACTTTTTTCCATAAGACTGGGACATAGATTTTAAGTGTCCCCCCAAAGTACTACATGATTTGACTTCGCCACGTCGAGGGCGAACCTGGCGTACCTGGCGTACCTACTACATACCTGGGCGGAGTGGGCGAAATACGTTGGGAGAGTATGTTCCAGGTAGGGTCACTCAAGTCGTGAAGGCTACTCGTTGGAAGTTTTCAAGTCAATCTTCTGTAGTCACAAGTCAGTCTTCTGGTGCTCCAGTCATTTCATCTTGGCAACAAAAGCTTTCATTCCTTCCATCCATAATTATATCTAGGAATTATTCTTAGTAGCAATAATGAGTTTCCGTGACTTTATTTGTTTTCTTTAGACAGTCTTCAATTTCAAACATTTCTTAATAATCTAAACAGATAGTACTTTAGGGAAATTATCAAACAAAGAAGACATTATAATGAACACTAGTCTACTTTTGTTAAAATGTAGAAGACTTAATAAAGGTATTACTTCATTATTTTATGAGCAACACTTTAATAAAGTGTATAACACCATATAAAATGAAATATATATATACTATATATATATATATATATATATACGTTACGTTTAATATAATTGTATTAATAATATATAATAATAATAAACGTATAAATTCGTTTAATATGAATAAATACAATATAAATTATTTTAAATTAATGCAAACTAAATAAATTTAGTGTGAACTTTCAGCAACAAGAAATAATTCCTTACTAACTCAAAATTTGTCAAATAGTTATTGTTATAAAATATTGTTGTTAGTCATTCTTTTGAAATTACTTTACATTTTTGAAATAATTACTGTGAATAGATAAATTATTTTGAATAGTTAATTAATAGAAAAAGGCAAAATTTAAAGAAAAAGAAGGAAATTTAAAATTTTAACAATTTTTGAAACTGACTTTTATTACACATTACCGTGACAGCACACTTTTTTGTTAAAAATATTTCGTAAGTGTCTTCTGTTATGTTCTCAAGCATGAATAGAAAATTAATTTTTTTTAAAGTTTATGTTCAAAACAATATTTTAATTATAAAGTTTTCTAAACTTTACAAAGATCAATTTTCACCTCTTTTGTCATATTTCTTATATTCTATAGAGTCAAAAGTTTACTTAAAATTTAATTAATTTCTAAAATCTTTGCTAGTTTACATAAGTTAACTTTTTCGATGGTTGATTTTTAAAATCTTTTTACTCATGGCTTTTTTATAAACAGTATTCCAATCAATGGTTCTTTTTAACATAGATGTTTATTTAAAACGAATTTTTAAGCTCTTAAATTACCCAACAGGTTAAAAAAATTCTGAAATTTAGCTAATTAAAAATGAAAATTAGAATTTTTTAAATTTTGATGTCAGATATTTAAAACAAATATTTTCTAACACAAAATTAAATTGTACATATTTATCAAGCTAAAATATTGATATCAAGTTCTCATTTTTTGATTATTGGCACATTCTTTTTTATAAGACAATAATCAAATTAGAAACCAGTTGGATTAGTGAAGGTATCAAATAATATATAAATTAGCTTAAATTAATGCTAACTAAACTTTATATTATGAGATTTCAGCAACAAAAAAAACCCTCCGTACTAATAACATTCCTATTTGCGCTTTTCAAAGTATATTTCTGCAGTGGTGATACATTTTTTCATTCAAATAAACCGATTATCAAAGCAATAATTAAGAATAAATAAGATATTTATGATTCAGAGTGCTTTTTTAGGAATTGTTAAATTACTGAATAAGCTTTTATGTAACATTTATGAACGGAAAAAGAAAATTATAATGTTAATCACTAAGTTCAGTTAATATGATCAACGAATCTTCAATTCCGTTTTGTATGCTTTAAAAATATCATTTTTTGCAAAACAGTATGTGGACCTGATGCAATATGAAGTGAAATGTAGAATTTTTTAGTCCGGGAAATTCCTCTAACAAACAAATTGTGGAATACAAAAAGCTTTTACTTTTCTATGAACTTTTAAATGAATAATTTGATTTTTCCAGATTACCTCTAAAGTGGCAATCATTTTTTAAGCAAATTTTGCTCTAACAACTTTTATAGCTACAGAGGGGACTGAAAACACTTAAAGAGTTAATTCAACTTAGGCTGATATGAATAAATTCAATTTTATCTTACACGTTCTAACGTTTTACACATATTTTGAGGTATGCTATTTTAAGCAAACCTATTTTTCAGCTTGAGATAAATAATAAGGTAATCATTGGAAATACACAATGTTTCATTTTTAAAAGTCCTTGCAAAGTTGTATTTTCACAGGTTCTTGAAATATTCTAAGATCCTTTTACTTCATTCTTTGTTACAGCGCAATCAGAATCGACTATTTTGCTCATAAAAGCAATAAAAATTGCGGTAAATGTTATTTCCTTACCAAACGTTGACTTTATTCTATGGTTGAATTGTTCCTGTACCATCCTTATCGTATATCATGAAAAGGCTAAATGTCTAAAGTTTAGACAAAATTAAAAAATAGCACATTTTTTCACATTTTATATAATAAATCAATAGCACTTTTAATTCTCAATAATTTACTAAAAATTAGAATTTTACAGTTCTTAATGTTCCTTAAGAATATACGATATTTAAATTTTACAAAATTCTATGACATAGAAATCGCTTATTTTCCATGGCCAAATTCTGAAAAAATTAGGTCGATATTAATAGAAATTTATAAAATCTTCAGTTTGGAGCACTGAAAAAGAATAAGACCTTTAATATAAAATTGATATTTAAAACTACATTTAAATTCTATAATAATGCTTTCAATGTGATAATTCATAATTATTAAAATTATAATACCACGCATATCACTTATTTTCTTTTTTATTATACATTAATTCTTAATTTTATGTTACACTATTCTTTTAATCAATGTTTTACCATAATTTCGGACATCACATAATCAAGCATACATTTGAATTTTAAATTTTACAGCTATCCTTACAACATAAATGAGAAAGAGAAAAACTAATGTTTTGGAAAAGTTTCTTCTACATTTGAAATTTTAATTAATCATTAAAACTAGAAGCTATGTAATACTTGTTTAATAAATCGAAAGGCTCAAATTTTATTAAAATTATTTAAGTCAAAACCATTTACACTTGAATTCCAGTGCCTTAATTCTATTTTAATGCGAGGCTTTAAATTCAAATTGCCTATTTATATCAATAGAGTGAAAAATTTTACTGCCTCCAGGATGGATTTTCAATCACTGCTCATTCATATACTGAAAGTCAATCCTTAACTACAAATAGTTTTCTCCACGTGCAGAATTGTGAATCGCTCGGGGGTACTTTAGTTTTCCAACCCTCCATTAATACTTTAATTCCTGCCTGCATTTATTCTAGATATTTCAAAATTCTATGGCAGTGACATTGTTTTAACAATATTTAATAATGAACTAACTTCCATGATTTAATTGATAGTTTAGATATTTTCTATTCTTAGGTGTTTTCATAAAATATAAAATTTTAATTATTTAGAATAAGCCACTCTGTTTTGCTTTTTTGCATACTGAAAATTGAATATTTTTTGTTATATCACATAGAAAATCTTACAATTCATAAAGAAACTAATATATTCTGAACACTGAGATTTATGAAGTTTTTTCTCATTAAGCCTTATTTAGAGTTGATTGCGATAAGTTAATAATAATGAAATTTAAATATACAGATTTAGCATATGTATGTAGAGACATTTGAGTAAGAAAGCGTTATAGAAGTTACACTACACATAAATTATCTGCATACACAATTAAAGAAGCATTTGAAGAAACTAAACAATTCAAAATATTTTCATTGAAAGTTCCAACAGCGCCGCTTATTTGGCACCGGAATATTTTACAAAACAATTTAGCCTTAAATTTATATAGTACATTAATTCTTACCGTAACTCAAATTTCTGAAATAAATTATTTAAATTATTCAAATGTAGGAGCATTTTCTGAATGAAATAAAAATACACACATAAATTTTTATTGCTAGATTATAAATCCAAGGACCAGAGAAACTTTTTATTTATAAAATACATTTTTCATCGAATTTCAAAAATATCTTGTAATACATAAAAATATCGGAAAATTTCTTTATAGATACAACATTCAAATATATATTCACTAACTTCTAATAAACATATGTAAATATGATCTTTCAAACTTTATAAGAGAGCAATTAAGGAACAGCCGTTTCTCTTCTGAAGTTTCTTATTGGTTTATAAATGCTTAACTTTTATATACATAAATATTCTTGAATAAATGACTCATCTACAATCATGTTTTCAAAGTAAAGTATCCCATGAAAAATAAATATCCAACAAAAAGATTATGAAAACCTTCAGCTTTCATTTAAAGTAAATCAAAAATTATTATGATATCAAAATTTAGATCTCATACCATTTTGTACAAAATATATAAAACTCTTTATTCATTTTTTAGTTTTATTTCTGACATAATTAAAACGTCATTAAAATACTTCTTAAGCTGACTGGTTGTTCAAACATAACATTAGCATATATTAATGTTTGTTATAAGTTAGAAGTCAATGTTTTTAGAAATAACAAAAATAACTTGCTTACCAATAATTAATTCGAAGTGCAATAAACATATATTCAACAAAGATAATTTGAAAATTTTGAAAGTTATTGTTGTAGTAACTTTTCATTAAGAGATAAATAAATCAACGATAAACACAAATTTTAATGTGTGTGATTTAGACTTTCTATAATTTAAAGATTTCTTAATATTAATTTAATTTAATCAATTATTTCGGTTTTTTTTCATATCACTTATTACTAAGCAAAATAAAGGACATAAATTGCAGAAGTTTACAGTATTTGCTTGTTCAAAGGGAATAAAAACACTCTTTTTTAAATACAGAAAATATATGCAATCATCCTGCGTTATTTGCGAATATATTTTAACAAATAATTTCATAATTATAATATAAACTTGTATATTATTTAACACACAAGCAATGTTTAATATGTTATGTATTTTCTAAATGTTTTTTTAGTTCTTTGAATTTAAAGAAAACATATTTTTTAAAACCAAAGAATTAAAGCTGAAGAAAAGTATGGATTTGTGTATATTTTATAATATAATTTTATTTTCTAACTATGAATAATGGAAAACTTACTTTTTAATTTTATATCACACAGTCTTGATCTTTAGTTTGAAAGTTATATTTCTATAACTATACAGACAATGTATAAATAAGCTGAATTAAGTAGTTAAAAAAACTGAAATAGAAAACGGAATACGTAATCTTTGCTTCATTAATGTAGAATTGCTTAAAAATTAACTTTCAGGAAAATTAATTTTTCATGCATTTTCAAACATTTTGCTTTTGAAAGAATGTGTTTGTAACATAGCAAATCCTTCTCGTTGTGTGTTTTCTAATGTTGTATTATGTAATAATTGAATCTGATTAATTTTAATTGAAAATTCTTTTAAAATTATGGGAATTAATTATCTAATGAGAAATGTAGTATTAAAATATGACACTTCAAATGCATAAACCATCGTTTACTTTTGTAAAATGACTTTTTTGAAGAAGTTGATTTATTAATTATGTTTAATAAATTTATTAATTATTTTTTATAAAATAGAAATAAAATTTTTTTCACATGTTATATTATATTATTATCATAATTTTTATAAACATTTAGCAGAATAATTTATAGTAGACTTAAATATATTTTGAACAAGAATATTTATCAAAACGTGAGGTATTTCAATTAAATGAAATCTTATTTATATTCATTTAGATGAAATCAAATTAACGTAAACTATAATGAACGAAATGAAAGAACTATAGCCAGAATTCAACTTGTAAAATACTTTTCAATTTTGGGACGAAATTTATGATTTATTTTGTTGAAATACTTGTTGTTCAGAATCTATTTAGGAAACTGTCAAATCCAGTTTTCAAATAACCTTAAATGCACATTTTGAAACTTTAAGTCAGCAATTTGAGAGCAAAGTTTCCAAGACTTCACCTTTCAATATAAATTCAAGGAAATTCAAGAAATATAATATTTAAATACAATAGTATTAAGGAAAATAAAAAAATATAAATGAAAAAACGCAATCATGAATGAGTAATCATAACTTAGTTTCTAATATAAAATGAATATTATTTTCAAAAATATAAAAACAAATTTTTCAAATTTTACGATGAAAAAAAATTATCATTTATTAGGATACAGACAATAAAAGCCATTACGCAGATATATTTTTGGAAAAAGGCAAATAACTCATAATCTATTAAATAGTTCATGTAGGCGTTTCAAGTTGCATATATTTTTAATTTAAAAGTAGAATATTCATATATTCCCCAGAAAACTAATAATACCAATGAGAAAAATATATAAACAGCTTTTACTAGAAATATTTGTGGTAACGGGGAACAGTATCACACAACATAGGTATTAGAATTTATAATGTTAAAATATTCAAACAACACACACCACATTAAAATGTTTTTTAGTTATAAAATAAAAAGTGCTATATATATTTCCTTCTTATTATATATAGAAATTACATGTTAAATAGAATAAAAAATAAAGAAGAAATTAAGCAAGAAAAGCATTTCTATTACACAAATTTACAAAACATTTTATGGTAACACAAATATTGAATGTAAAGGTGTAGCTCGTAAGCTAATTTAGTTCAAAAATGATTATAATTAAAGTAAAATTCAGTGATTATCTTTATATAAAATTTTTCTCTATATAAAATCTATATAAAACCTTTATATATTCTTTAAATAAAATCTTTATATAAAAATTTTCTAAACATCAATAGTTTTAGAATTTTATGTTATTTACATCAGATGTTGTAAGACAAACATTTTCTCATAAAAGTAAAGTAACTGTGATATGGTTGACTATCAAATAAAGAGAATCATTATCTACATTAAAATATTTCATATTCACTAGTATATATTGATGAGTATAGAATTTTCTATCTTTTTTATTCACATTTTCTATTTTTAAAAGCAGAAAGAAAAGTAAAAAATTCTTTAAAAATAATTTTTTGAGATACTTAAAATGATTTAACTAAAAAGTAAAAATAAATTTTGTATTTAAAATATTTATAAACTATTTCGAATATATTATTCAATATAAATAATTTTTCGTAATAAGATAATTTACATACCAAATATTAAGTTAAATGAAAGACAAAATATTTATAGTTTTATTAAAGTCTTTTATAATTTAGTATGACAAGAAAAAATTTCTTGTAAGCTAGTAATAATCTATTAAAATATATTTTTAAAATGTATAAGTATAATATTTATCTTTATGATTACACATTTCATATTTTTTCTCGTTTTTAAAATTATTGTCTTCAATTTAGTGAATTTTATAAGAAAAAAATAAATGTTCTGCAATAAATTTTAAAAAATTACAATACTTAAGTAATGAATATATTTAGCCCAGTATTCACTCATGTGAAATTATTTAAAACTATTCCACTTATTGTAATATTGTATCTTATTGTGACATGGATAGAAATATTGCAATCTCAATGAGTTTTATCTACCAAATATAATTGAAAATATTTTAGAAATATACTTAATTGTTCAAAGTATATGAAGAAATGAATATATTTTGGTATTATAAATAAATATGCTCTCCTTTATTTCAATCTCATGTCAAATAATTGCCAAATTCTGATTCTGAATATTGTTCAACTGTGTTTCTTTTTTATATAGTTTTACTGATGGATTTAAGAAAGTTATTTTTCGTTGTTAATATTAACATAAAAATAAAGTTTTCGACAAAATAAGAGAAAAAAATATGTTGTAGACTTCTTTAAAAGTATCAAAAGCATACAAAATATCGATTTAGTCTCATTGTAATAAATATAATCATACATTTATTTGACCACAAATAGTGAATACAACTGCATAATATGTTTAAAAATTTCCGCTGCAATGGATTACGATAGAAGAAATAAATAAAAAACTAAATAAAGATATATGGAAGCAATTTTTAAGTACCCGTGAATGTTTAAAATGAGATGCTCATCATATTGGCAATTTAAACCAATCCTTTTATGAATGAATAGAAGAAATTGTAATCTGTGTACAGGTAGTTCTTCGATTGAAAATCAAAGCTTTTTTATGTTAAGCTGAAGGTTAAAATTTAGTCTCGATCTAAAAGCAAAGTTATGTCTTGAATAAATTGTACTTTGTATTATTTACATTTAACTAGAAATTTTCCTTTTTCCAATACTTTAAAAATTTCTAATGAAAAATCTTCTAAATCCTAGTAATTTTAGATAACATATTTAATAAATTCACCATTCAATATATTTTAATCTTCTACTTTATTCAATTAATTAATTTATTTATTCCAAGGTCCCAGAAAATTGAATATAAAAACGCTAGTTCTCAGCCTTTTAATACATTTGAGCAGTACCTATTCAATTAATAAATATTAGAAAACGTCGTTATTATTTAAAATAAAAAACATTATTAGCATTATTTTGAAAATTATTGGAAATACAAATGAGAAAAAGTCTGATAATTAAAACTTGACACATAAATTTTGTTGCTGTGAATTATAAAAAAAATAAATATTTTGTAATTAAAAAGGAAATTAAATTTGAACACTTTTTTTAATATAATGCAATTTATCTGAAAAAGTTCACAAAAGTGTAATAAAAACAAAATAATAAGAATTTTTCTAAAAACAACTTTTTTTTTTACTTTTCATGTTATAAATAATCTCAGACTATTTGTTGCTAACTGATATGGAGAATTTACTTAATAAATGTCACATACATTGTATGCACCACTTAACAAGAGGCAATGAACTTTCCTCTTTGTGCCAAGTGGCACGACTTAATGACTTTAAAGCTATTTGCTTAGGCATTTAAAATAAATAGTTAATCGTTATAAATATTGGAATAAGCAATTGTTTTATGATTCATTGTACGAGGTTCATCCTCAAAGTAAATTTCCCACCTCTACAAAAGATTGCTCTGCAAAATAAACGAAACGCAAACGTACTTGAATGGTAGATTACGGGTGTGCCTATCATATGTTGCAATCAGATAGCTGATATTAAAGTCGTTATAGTGCGCTAAATTATCGGATCTTATTTCTTCACCCGCTGACTACAAGATGCAACAGTAAAAGTTGAACAACTCTAAGGAATTTACAACGAACCACTCAGAACAAAAGGCGTGGGATGCTCAGTGCTAGTGTTTTGTTCCTCTATTATAGTCCTCACCCTCATCGGATAAATTCTACCTAAAAACTGCTTAAAATATTAGCTGGGAAGTATTTGATGATCCACCTTATAGTTTGGAGCTTGTTCCTAGCGATTTCTAACTGTTTTTACACCTGAAGAAATTTTTCTTTCTTCCCCAAAAGCAAAAACACGCAGAGACAGCTAACATGTTAGCTCCATTTCCAGGCAGCAGATCTTATGACACTGAAATACAAACACTTAACCCATGGTATGACAAATGTTATCATTCCGATGATTTTTACGTTGAAAATTAACGTAAATATTGTTGCATCTTTTATTTCTGGGTAATTGTTTGTTTTTTTTTCTTTTTTTATGAGTCATGGGAAACTTATTTACCTGATGACCCTCGTAAACTTGTATAATTAAATTCTAGGAACAAAATTTTGGAAGAAAGATACTATAGGATTTTAAGAGTTGTAGGTATATGCACATGTTATTACCAACTGATAAACTTTTAGTATTTATGGACAAATAATAACACTGGAATATAATAAAAACATTAAAATTAATAAGCAAAAACATTAAAATAAACAAACAGTAGACAATTTAATAACTGATTTACATGAGGTAGAGGAATAGATTTTTGCTACAAAAATTTATGTTATAATTGAAAATATGGAATAAATAATATGACGAATATTTCACACTATTTTGAATAAATAAAATGCTTGAAAAGCATTTATAATATTTTATTGATATTCCATTTTCATTGTATGCTCTAAAAAGGATTTGTATTAGCGACTATGTTTTCATGCAAAATTTTATTTTTTAATGTTATTTCAAAAAAACAAAAGAAAAAAATACAGACTTTGAAATCAATAAGAGAAATTGTAAAGGTTTTAAGCTTCTCTATGTGCTTTGTAAATATTATGAAGAAAAAATTCATATATATTTTAAAAAGAAGTATATTATTTTAATGTAACTTTTTTAAACTTTTAATGTAGGTAAAAACAAATTCTACACTTCGAAAAATCAACCCTTAATATTTATATTTGTAGCTAAGTGTGATTCTTTGGTCATAAAATGTTTTTTATTGTTAAAACACAAAACAAATTTTAAAAAACTCAGACCAAAAATTTGATATGCAGTTAAAATGAAAATATAACTAATTCTCAAGTAATCGCTTAGATTTTTTAAACAGAAGCTTATTCTCTTAGAATACTATGAAGAATTCCACTACTGTAAAATGTTAATAAGAATAATCTTGTATATTTCAATAATCTTATATGTTCTTACATATTTCAAATAAATAAATATTCTTGTTTTTTTTAAAAACAAAAGTTGATAATTTAGCAAAAGAAAAAATATAAAACTTTAAATGAAAAAATATAAACCAAAATCCTTCACAATACACAATTTTACATTATATATTAAAATATTTATATTCCATATATACAGGTATTCAGGTATTCCGAAGCAAACAAAATAAAAATATATTGCTAAAAGTTTATAGCATTCCGCTGATAAATAATTGGATACCATATGTCAATATTTAAGTACTTTAATATTCAATATTTTAATACTGATATTTTAATATTATTTTATATTCATGGATTATAATCATTGAGAAAAACAAATTGTGTTAAGTAATTATTAGTTCATTGTTATTAAATTATGTTATTAGAAAATTTTCTATATATTCCTGAAGCTGTCAAAAAGCAGTTAATATTAGAATGACATCGACGACTGTTAAGATTAACCTAAATTAATAAATAAAATTGTTATCAGTTTGTGAAGTCTACTTAGAAAGTAAATATATGTACCTGAACACTTTTTTTCTAAAATTTCCCTTGTTATTTTTTATTAATTTGAAAGAATTGTTTTCGAAATTAGATATTTTATACGTATTAGATACCTCTCTGCTTACAATTGTAATTGTATATTATCTGCCATTTTTTTCTACCTACTTACATACATAAATTAAAATTCATGTTTAATTAACAAATACGTTTAACTCTTAATAATATAGTCTGATTGTTGAAAATTATTTTATATCGGTATATATGCAGTTTCAATTCATATTTTGATATGAACGAAATTTAAGATACCTTGGTTTTCTGCAAGACCTAATAAAAGTTATATTTGGTCACAGGAATTCCCATATCATTTTAACCAGCATTAATTTCATTTGATCAGTTTTTTCCGAAGATCAATTTTACAATTATTTCATCAGTGTTTGCTAAAAATATGCCCATTCAAACAAGTATCTTTTAATGGTTGAACATTACAGAATTTGAAACATTTATATAATAAACTGCATAAAATTTTAACAATATACTTAACTTGCTTTGCAAATGTAGGAAAATATTGTTATTATAATTGTTTTGTACATTTTTTAATTAAATAATTTTGCAAATTTTGTCGTTAAATAAAATTGAAGTTTCTACATATTTTATAAAAATGCATAGTCAAAAATTTTAAGAAATTACTAATAATATTGTACATGATGACTTGGGTTAATGTAACTTCTTTGATTATTGAGATCAGTTCAGATACATAAGATTTCCGTAACTCCAAAGAATGTTATTAAAATTTTGGAATTGTGTTTAAAAAACTATATTTTCAACTAATGGTAATTAGTTTAGAAATGTTTAAAGAACTAATTATAATATATTTAAAATTTTTTGAATATTATATTCGTATATTGATATATTTTCTTATTTAAAGCTTTAATTTAATTTTAGAAATAATAAGAAATTTATCGTTTCTATGTTTGCTTATAATAAGAATTACGTGAAATGTTTCAAATATGTGAGAAGTTGAACTTTCATTACAAAGAAAATGACATATTGACAACAGAAAGAATATTTTATTCATTAAATTGTTATCTAAAATAAATAGTAAGATTAAAAATATTCTAGTTTATTCAACTTTAAAATAATTTCTAATTATTTAACACTTTATTTAATATTTTTAAGAAATAAAAATAATTATTTTACAATGTAATTTTACACAATATATTTTTTCTCTGAAAATTGAATATAAATTTCTTGAAAACTGCTTTTCTTGGTAATAAAATATATGAGACATTTCCCGTATTAGTTAGATATCATTTGTGATTAAGTGGAGATATTTTTCACCAGATATCATAAATTTTTAGTTCACCAAATACTAAGTTTTGGAAATAATTTCCTTCATTAATACATTACGTTGGTTTACTGTATGATTATTTTAGAAACAATTTATTTTTAATTATTGGAATTTATCCTTACGTTGCATTTTATTTGTTAGATTAACCACGTGTTAAGAAACGTTTCCCGTCAGACAAAATGCATTACTTATCTATCCTAACATTTCTGCGGCAAAAATTATATTATTAATTTTTTTTAAAATTCATTAATTAAATTTTATTTTTAACTATTGCAGTATTTAAAATACTGCTCATATTGGTCAGAATTTCGTGGTAAAAGAAAGTTGATAAAAATATCTTACATTAATTTATGTACATAATTATTATAATCGAATATTTTCGGATTAATTTAAGTGACACAAAAAATTAGCTAACATTGGCAATGAAGCTTTAAAGACAGAGTAATTAAATAAGCCTCATATTTTTTTTCTAAATAGTGAAAGATTTTTATCATGTTAAACATAATATTATATTTTGTTGAATTCTGTGGATAAATAATGTAAAAAATAATATTACAAAATGCTTACCAGTAAATAGCCAAATGAAAAAAAATGATTAGCTTTTAAATTATGCAAGAGATATCAACTCACGGTATGTGTATATAGGAAAACATCAGCAAATTCTTAAAGCAAACAGTATCTATCATGTAGTTTCTAAAATCAGTTTTACTACTGTGCTCTTCAGATATAGATAATTAACATCTTCGCAACAAAACTGAGTGCTTTCTCAATACTCAGTACAAAGCTGGAGAGTCCCAGGGAGTTCGGCACCCAAAACAAATGCTTAAAGCAGATAAAATTGTCAGACTTATAAGATTAGCCATTCCAAATGAGAAAGATTTCACTTACCTTCTAAAATGCAAAATTTATGGGCTGAGTTGAAATAAAAAATAAATAAATGCAATCAGGCACAGTTTAAACCTTGTAGAACATTTAAAAATAAAACGTTTTCTTTACAATTGGAATTTACATAAATAGATGCATTATATAAGCATATAATACAATCTAAAATAAATACTAGTGCTAAATATTTGATTTGATTAAACATACAATAAGCAGAGATTTTATATATATAGTTAAGAAAATAAATTATATTGGTATTATTACAAATTTAAAATAAAACATGTAAGTTAAATTTAGTTATAATTTATATCTAAAAGTTTAATCTTACTTTTTCCGTTTTCTAATATGCTTAAGAAATAGTAATTAAAATTTCAACCTGACATTTTATTCGAATATCAATGATTTTTAATGTATACAGCTAAGAATATATACTTATTAAATTCTTTCAGGGAAGTCAAGTATATTTAATCTTTCGAAATTTTCAATTAATAATAAATAAATAAAGATATATCTTAGACGACATGATAAAATCTCTGTTCATTCACAAAGTTGTAGTATCAAATAGATGCATAAAAAGTAAAACAAAACATAAGTTGAATTTAAATTTTGCTAGGATCATAGGTAATTCAAATTTTTAAGAATCTAATGATGAAAAATTCAATATAAGTTTAAATGTCAAAAAAAAAAGATTAAATTTGTTAGATATTTTTTATCCTAGTACCTGCCAACTAAGCATTTCAGATCTTCAGTTAACTTTGTGATAGGCTTAAAATTTCAAGATTACTGGCCAGAAACTAGATACTTTTAAGTGTTTCAATGAAAACATCAAACAAGCAATATATAAGCAATGAAAAAGAAAATATACATTTGAAAGATTTTACCCCTTGTGTGGAAAAACATCAAGAAATGTCAGGATAGTTAAAATAATGTTAAAAATTACAAGTAGTTGTAAAGAACACACAATGTAAATATATATAAACTCAATTTAAAATTTTTGAAGACATATGAGTGAGTAAATTGAGTAAATTACAAGATATATATAGTTTATTTTATATTTGTAAGCATACTAACTACTCAATAGTCATTAATAATTTATAATTAAAATTGGAATTAAAATTAATGTTAAGTAATACTTGCTTTCATTTAATACTATGAGATCGGAGGAAATTTATTGGTATTTTATGGTATTAATTTATGAAAATGGGCAATGAACTGGATTATATTTATTATGATAATGATGGAAAAATGCCTACTTTTAAAGGTCAAAAAACTATCTTATTTTTTTTTCAAAGCTAAATAACAATTTGTATCAATATATTTTTTTTAAAAAATATTTATAATAGTAAAATAGTATCTTAACCTTATAGTATTAATTTTGATATATAAATTGTTTTCTGAGTAATTGTATTCAAACCGCAAGAATCAATATTTAGATATCAAATATCCCGAAGCAGAAAATTTATCCCAAAACAATGCGACTATCTTGTTGAGAATAATTCTTATATTAATGGCATTTAAAGAATAATATGCAATCTAATCATTAAAACTGAAACATGATTACTTCTTTCTTAATACCATAATCCTCAACAATTGTCAACTTAAAGACATTTAAAAGTAAAGTTAACTGTCAATATATGGCTTTCAGCAAGTTACTTAATAACAATGAAAGAACTTATTTTTTAAATATGGAAGACAGCAGCAAAATAGTAATACCCTACAAATGTTAGGAATTTCCACACATTCGTTATATTTAAGTACCTAAATCTTTGCCAAGAGGTATTTTTGGCGCAAAATTCCCATTTGCTTCTACAATTTTTTATTTCTATTGATATACGCCAAGAATATTATTTTTAGTTTATGTTTTCTTAATAATTCAACTTATATTCAAACCAGAATATAATTACTCAAAACAAAATTGGTGTACAGAATATAATTTTATAGTAAGATATTTAATATTATTTTCATTTTAAATCATTTGTTTCTTTGAAATAAGAGATTTATATTTTGTTTTAAATATAAATAAATATTTATAAAAATGAATGTTTATTTATAGCTCTTAATTTCAGAATTCGTATTCATAAATGCAAAATATTTAAGTCTATAATTTTTACACTAGGTGAAAGATATTTCTCCGTAGATATTTTTATTCTAAGCACGTTTTATAAATGTTTTGAAATAAATTATGCTTTAACTGAGAGGGAGAAGTTTTCAATCAATGACGATTTAAAGTTATTATTTCATTTACTTATTATTTTTAAATTTATTCAGTAAAAAATATAATGCACACACGCAAGCAAAAAATTGAAACTCCCTAGAAATGCTTTGTCAGAATACGAACAAAATCTGTGTTCCCAATATCATATGCAAACTTTATTGATTAATGAAAAAAATATTTTAATTTCGAGATCAAATATATAAATACATAATATTGCAAATATCATACATTTCTGCAACATTTTTAATCTTATAATTAGCTAGAATATACAATGCAATTCCTTTTATAATGTTACCAGATAAAATATTATTAAATCCTAAGTATTTCTGATTATAAATTACATAAGAATAGACCGTAGGATATAAAACATTATCCTAATAAATTTCCTAGCAAATTATTAGATGTTGGAATTGTGTTAAATTTAGATACTCAATAGATCACTTGAAAATTTGCAAAACTTATTTATTTTAGTATTCTAATGATGATTTTAATGAAATATGAATTCTTCTCCTATTGAATATTGAACGAAAGTGGCCGCTGTATATATATATATATATATATATATATATATATATCGTTTTACACAGATTTTATTTTTATATATTTAAACATTCCAAGGCATGAAAAAGCTGGAAATAAATGTGCAATGATGTCTTAAAAACTATTATATTAGGCAGAATATTAAAATAGCTAAAAGTTCTGGCTTGGATTTTATAAATATAAAGACGTTCATCGTTAACAGTTGGACAATAATAACAAAAGAATAAAATAATATTTTTAAATGATTATATTCTGGTCATAAACTATTTTAAAGCTTTTTTGATTCTGTCGTTCATATACCATGAACCATTCCCAGATCTGCAAAAATATTCATTATCAGAGGCATTTATCTGACTCATAATTTCATTTTCTAATGATTTTAATAGAACTTGTTGACAAAAGGTAGGCTAAAGGATATTTTACACTTGTTTTGTTTTCATATGAGGTTATTCAGAGCAATCAATGATCTGCCAAATCTTTACAATCAATGATCTGCAAATCTTTACAATCAATCGTTTACAATTAATGATCTGCCAAATTAAACAAATATGTTACTGGTGTACACAAAATAAATTTCTTAAATAGCATTTCTTATTCATACAGTTAATACTTTTTACTAGTTAAAGAATAACTTAAAACGCTACGTTTTAATCTTATTTTTGAATGATTTAAAAGAAAATTGGCTTTATAATCATGAAAAAGATACTTAATTAATCCTTTTCAAACTGTCAAACATAAAGTAACAAAGTGGTAAAGCTACTATTTTGTTTGTGAATACTTATACAGTAAAGTTTTCAGTTTCTCCGGAGTCTAATGCAATTAATCTTATGAATATTAAAAATACAAAAATGTATTTTTGTTAAATTCTTATACATTTCCTTAAAAAGGAATATTTTATTATTTTTAAGAAAATTATTAAAATAAAAAAATAATTTTATTGTTATTGAGTAAATATTGAGTAAATATTTGAATGAATATTCTGTTATCCTTAAGAAAAATAATTAATTCTTTTATGTTCCAAAAAATGACTTATTCTTTCTAAAATATAATATAATAATAAATAACTGAATTGAAAATATTATTTAATAAATCTTAAAAAATTTATTATTCAAGTAAAATTCATAGAAAAATTGTTTCACGAATACAATTTTGTCAACTTAAAATTTGTCTGAATATTAATGAAAAGAATTAAGATGTGAACTAACATATTTGCCATAATTTTGGGTAATACATGACATGATAAATTTCATCAGCAGTTATCTTGATATTCACATTTATTCATATTCAGCTCTTCCTTCTATTATCTAAGTAGAAAGACTAAGATGTTTAGGACAGATTACATGAAGTATATAATGTGACCATAAAATTTAAAATAGTAGAATAAATATATGGAATCAATCTTACACATTATTGTTCTTCACATATGGTGGTATTAAGATTTGATATTTGATTGATTAACTTAGAGCAAATTTTAATTACTTATATAATTAGTTTAAAAAATGTCTCATCAGTAACTTATTGGTTCGAATTTAAAATTCATTAATTATAATTTTATTCAGAAAAACACAGTTATGTATATATAATTTTATATGATAATTACATATGAAATACAAGAGAACAAAGCTATTTGATGTATATTTTGTAATCAGATTTTTCGATCCTAAAAAATTTACTATCCATATAGACACATAAAAACATAATAGAGACATTAATTTAAATTAGATTGCATCAAACTGTATGCAACATAAAATATTAACTAGAGATAAAATCAAAAATTTGTGTCGTATTATTAATACGGCACGAATTTTTGATTAAAAATAGTTTTAAATAATGCAACATATTAATTCATTTTATCCCTTATTCCTTAGATGGAGCATGATACGAAAAAGAAATAAATATCACTGTTATATAAGTCATTAGAAAAGTTTTCATTACTTTTGTAAACATTTATTGGCGTAGCTTTTAAATCCCCCTAATGATGATTCGAATATACCGGGAAGAAATGGTTTCCTAAAGTGGTATATGGGATTGCAGAAACTCAAAAACTTCAAGAATACTCACTTTAAATAAATATAACGTAAATTTTGTAGATAGGTATGGTGACTGTGACCACATCAACGAAGATGTTCCTTGGTACTGGAGGTGTGAGAAATGTACACGTGAATAATATGTGTAGATAACTCTGGCACATAGTTTCTTGATAATTTACTAAAAGAACTGTATACAGATTTCTCAGTTAACCGTTTTATTAAGCACCTTATTATTCATCTATTCAAGAGATTTCCTGTCCTTGTATTTTGTCAAGATTTCTTTTTCAACAAATCTTTTTTTTTAGTTTAGATTTTAATCATAATGTTTCACATGTAGGCAGGGATGGTAGAACTCAGATAAAGTGTAAGTGCTTCTTGTTCAAGATAAAACTGCTGGTAATGTTCAGTGTGCTTAGAGGTTGTATACCTAAGGATATGCGTTGATATAGTGTCTCATTCAGGATTTCTTTATGCACTTGTAATAGCTATTATGTGTTAATACTTCGTTCCATAATGTCCAGGTATTTGTGAACGATTGGTATACATGTCAGCCAAAGACGAAAGTGGCGAAATCTGGTATAACAAAATAAATACGAGATTTATATAATTGCCTTTGATTGATTTTGAATGACAATGATCCACACCCCTTACAGAGTGAACAATTACTAAAAAAACTGTAATTTTGCAGCATGGGGATTTTTCCAGTTAGTAGTTGTAGAAAAAAAGATACAATTCTCTGTTTCCTAGGCTGCTTATGACTAACCAAAGTGGCCGATTTCTCAAGAGAAGTGAGATAGATGTTTTTCAAACTCATACATTGGTGTTGTTAAATGTGCATGTGAAATGTATTCGGACTGCACAGATAATTTTTACAGCTATCACTTGGATTGAAATAATATTGGATTGATGCGCCGTACCATATTTGATGCCTTAATGGCACAAAATATTTGCTATCATTGGAAAATGTATTTCTAGACTTCTTGGGTTGAGCACACATTTCTATTGCAATTCATAATCCCTTTTGACAACTATTATAGAGTATTATCCATTTCACCTTTTCCATTCATTTCTTGAAATCAATACCGACAATGACGGCTAAGTGAATAAACCTAACCAATCCATAGACTTATCCTGTATAAATTATTTTTCCTAGGGCTAAGGAGCTTAAAATATTTTCTTCTACAAAATTTACGTTGACAATAAACTATATTATATAATACATCGGAGAAATCTAAATTAAAATTGGGATTTTCAAGAATGTTTAAACTTTTATGTAGCCAAGATGTGAGAGCAACGTCAGACATGAAGGCCATAAATACAAATATCTCCTTTGATATTAGTGTTATTTCACATTTCATTTCATATTTATAAATAAATAATAAATAAAATTGTATCACTATTTGTTGTAATTTTTCTAAGCAAATACCATCATACTACCTTTTCTTTGAGTTTAATTTGCCATTTATATATTTTTTTTTAAAAAAAGAATTTGATGTTTAAAATATCAAAGTATCAGACGAAGTTTTAGGAAATGAGCATTTTAATAACTAGACTCGGATTTCACCTGATTAAGTATATTTATCATTATTTTCAATTACATAAATTATAATTTTGAAATAATTAGATGTCAAAGATAATTGGAAAATTAAGAAATATCATTATAGCATAAAAATCATAATAAAATAAATAACACATATATTGAAGACATAATATAAGAGAGAGAGGAGAGAGAGAGAGATTCTTTATTTCTTAAAAGCATATATTTTGTGATAATACATTTCTTTTATGCTGTAATTTAATTTATAAAATATTAACAGTTTGCTTTTAACTTTCATCAAGTATGCAAAATATTTCATTTAAAAATCTGAAAAAATTATTGGATCCTTAATTAAGATATTCATGATTATTTTCTTAGACTTGTTATTTTTTTAACGTATGCATTAAAATGATGTCTAATACTAAATATGAGTAATTTTAGTAATTTTTTTATTTTATGTAAGAGGTAAAATAAAAAGTGCTTTAAATTGATTTTATCTGCAATTTCCTATATTTAAATTAATGAATAATATCACAAATCAAAAATGAATAAAAAAACTAATACTAATGAAATAAAATACTGCAATTTATTTTAAGCATTTTTTTCATTTAACCTGTTTTGATATTGGGTTTCACAAATTAATGCGCTCATCATATTTTCTCTAAGAATATTTATCGTAAAAATTTTTTTAAATATATTTCTGGATTCATTGAACATTTTTCTAATTATTCTCTCAGTGTAAGGGATAGCAATTATATTGAATAGAAATAATAAAAAAAGTTGGGTATAACTTTCGCAGAAAATAATTTTCGTGGAATAAATTTATTCATGAAGATTCCTTGATTCCTAGAATAGAAGTTATTTGTGTAAAATAATTTATAAAATATAATTATTGTGAAACAACACTTTAAAGTTATTTTTTAGATGTTATATTGACATTAAATAAAATAACTAACTGTGAAGTATAAAATGGTATTTCATAAAATATGCTATAATTATCTCATTTTAATGTGCACAAATTTAGCATTTAAAAGTTATCATTCTTTTTAGTGTTATATATTTAATAAAGTACAATTTAAAAAAATTTATACTTTCTATGTTTTAACACTTAGAATAAAAATTATAAGTATATAAATTAAAAATTTTTACTTTACTGAAAATATAAAAAAATATGAAAAATAAAATATTATAAAAACTATGTTAAAATAGGATAAAACCTTTTGTTTTAACTATTTCAAAAATTTTTAGTTTAACATGAAAAGAGTGAAAATTATTTAAAACAATACATATTGATAAAAAAGAAACTTTATTATAAAACAATCAAGCTCAAATTAGTCATTTAAGATTTCTTCGTAAAATAAACTATAAGGGAAAAAGTTCCAGTTTAGCTTAATGCGAAAATAAATTATTGGAAATTGGAAGGGAGTTTTATAACTCAACTATAATTGAGATATAAACTTTAAAAAAAAAATTCGTTTCATCTGATATGACAAGCTATATCTTCGAAGTTAAAGGAAATCTTAACATAAAAGCTTTTACACTTTCATGTATCTTAATATTTATGCATAAATTACCCATTAATCATCTATCGACATTAAGTGTTTCTCTTTTTACTGTTTTCATTACCTACACATCTTCAACCCTACGGATGATTTATATGTTTGAAAAATTATTATTGTCAATTAATGTTTCTTTAGGGCTTCATATCTTTTATTCATGAATGGAATAACTAACTTATAAAATTAATCATCAGCTAGTCAGTTAATTTTAATTAACTGTTTGCTTTTAGTTATTTAACAAACTTAACATTTGTTTTAATCTAGTTACTATTACCATACTTTTAGCCTTTTAGTGTATGTAAAATTAAAATGCATATTGAATGAAAGTTTTAGTTTATTTTTGGAATTAAAATGAAAATTCATCAATATATGTTTTAAAAATTAGAAGTGGAATGCTTGACACATTAACTTAAAATCCATTTATTGGTATTTATCAAAATTCAACTTGAAGATAATATTTATTGAAGACTTTTATTAACTACCACTATTGAAAAATTTCCAAAGATTGTAATTCGTATTCATTAACTTTCTTTTTCTTTAACAATATTTCTTTCTCCCCTCTTTTGTTTTATATTTTTCTGGAATATTGGGAAAATATTCGATAGGAATTAAATATTTGTTTAAATATATGTAACAAAATTTATATAATATGTTGTAGGCAACACAGTTATTGCACTTTATATCACTTTTTTCAATAATTAATCCACATAATTGGTAAATAAGCTTTTGATTATAAACAGTTGCACGATGTATTTTGAGAAGACAGTTTTGATAGTACTTGATATCAATACATAAGATTTATAAGACTTCCAAGTGAATAATCATTTTATTATACACAGACCAACATTGAAAAGGCAACACCTAGAAGGAGTGACACAAAAATATACAAATTTCAGGGTAGACGCACCTTAAGGAGTTATACAAATGACGTGAAACGCACAATTTCCTGCTCATGTAGTATTAGATAAAAAGCGAGGAACCGACAGAGTTGGCAATACAAACGTCTTTATTGCTGCTTGAAAAATAATCATTGAAAGCTTGTTCTCATCGCAAAGGAAGCCTGAAATTGCAGACAATGCCAGGCCATCGTTGACGGAGTCAATTCCAGCAGATAAACAAGTTTAGAAGGGTTATGCTGATCGGACTGAGAAGGGCATGTGGTCCTTACAGCAAATCACAGCTATCAGACACCTAGACGCGTCAACAGTGCTCCGGCTCTCGTGAAGATGATTGGAACAAGGAACTGGGAACGTTTTCGTGGTGCCGGTGAGGTTACAGTGAAGTCAGCATGCGTAGATATGCGTCCGACGGGAGAGGCCCCGCGAAGCATGTCTAAAGAAATTCTGCAGCATGTGCAAAACACCCTGAAGGCTCCCATATCGAGCAGAACCATTTGACGGTGATTGGGCTGCGCTCATGGTGTTCTTTAAGAAGATTGCCATTGAGCCCACATCATAGACGCCAACGTCTGGAAGATTGCCGGATTAACGCATTGGGGACGACGAAAAGGCATAGGATCGTCTTCTATGATGAGTCACGCTTCTGATTCTTCAGTGATAGTCGTTGCGTACGAGTGCGGTATCGAAGTTGAGACAGGTCCAATTCTGCAGAAACTGTGGATCACTCCACCATGCGACAATGAGTCCTCATGTTTTAGAGAGACATTTATTACGATTCCAGGGCCATTATATTTCGTATTCACGGCATAATGAAAGTCCGAAGTTTTTTGAATAATGTTCTGCGACTGTTGACACTCCCTTACCTTCAGGGGTTGCCCAATACCCTTTATCAGCAGAATATCTCCTGACAGCATATTGCTCGCATCAGATAACCTGCCCGACAAGGTACACATCTGCTTCACTGGCCATTGTCTCTTCAGATCTCTCACCAATTGCAGACCCTGCCACTGACTTCTTTAGAAAATTCGCTTTGACAAATTATTGACAGGGAAAGGAGAGCCATTCCTCAGGACGCCACCCGTACTTTTATTGGTTCTGTGCCTAGGCATGTATTGCTTCGTCTATCGTCATCCACGGTGGCCTACAACCTACTGACTCATTCTAAAATATGCATATCATTTCGATATACAGATCATCAATTGTTCGTTGCTGCCTGTCTTTGTTAGCCGAGATTCGTCACTTTCTGGCAGCTACTACTTGGCAACTACTTCTTGGAGTTGCTTTTGCAATGTCGGGCAGTGTATTATGATAATTAATTTTAAACTATTGAAAATGCTATTCTGAACATTTAAATAAGTTACTTCTACAAATACTTTGAATTAAATAAATAGAGAATAGAAGAAAAATGATGCTGTAGAAAAAGTATAAAAACCAATATAATTCTCTTAGAATACTATTGTCTACCATTAAAACAAATTTCGTGAAAACGAATGAAAATTATAAGATAACTAAAGGTTTCGTACAATTTTATAATTTCAAAAGTTTTCAAAAATTATGATCTGTATTTATTTTTACGTAATCACAGGATTTCCAATATATTACCATTAATATTAATAATTTAAAAATTAACTCAGAAAAATAATTACTGATTTATATTCTTAGTTTATTGCTCTCAAAATATTGGGTCTTTTGGGAGATGATACAATATGTAATTTTAAGAGAGATATACTTACAGATCTCGCACACAATTTATTTTCTCTCCCAAGATACATATTTCATTAATCATTTAATGAATATTGATGACTTTGTATAATTTTGTTAATCCTACCATAAAACTCACAGATCGCAATCAATTTCTCTTCCTCAAGATACTTATTTCAATGTTTTATGGAGGTTTTAACTTTATGATAATTTTATTACTAATGCAAAAGATACTAATTGATTTTGTTTTAAAATAAAAAAATCAATTTATTGAAAATTTAACAAAATGATATGTTTTTTAAAATTACTCCGAAAGATTATTTTTGGTTTATTTATAGTTTCATATTCATCAAAATCAAATATTTCATACATTTGCCATTGGTTTTTAAATCTTGATATTGAATAAGAAATTTTATTTTTTTGACACTGAAACATTGAAAGTTTAAACAATAACTATTAATTTCCAGGTGAAAGGAATTTGTTTCAATCAATCTGTCATTTTACACTAACTGTGCATGCAATTCATTGACATTCATATCACGTCTTTTGGTGTCCTTTTTCACTGTCAATCCAATCACACATCTCTAATGTAAAAAATTGGCTTATAGCTAAGGAAATAAAACTGAGGCCTGTTTGAGTGAATCAGATGTACCCAATCAAATCGAACGTATTTGAAACACATCAGATAAAAATTCGGCTTACAAGGCATTTTTGAAAGGCAGAAATACTTCAGGGTACATTTTTGAGGTATTATATTCGAAATGATGTGAATTCTCTAAATCCACCTCAAAAAGTTTGTTAACTCCTTGTCTTAATAATTTGATATAGTTCTTAGAAAGAAACGTATCAATTCAAATTCAACAAAAATATCAATCCATTCAACAAAAATATGAATGTAATTAATGACTTCTTGATAATAATGGAAGATAACACAAGGTGTAATCGCATTTGAAAGGTGATGAATTTATATTTGAACTTTGTGACATTTAGTAATTTTAAGGCTTAGAATTTATATATATATCTTTTTATCTGGTAGAATTTTTTAAGCCTTTATTATACTCTGATTGATAAACATCAGAAAACAAAACATTTATGAGAAGAGGTATTATTATTTTCTCCCTTTATCTGTTATTTTCATAATTTCAGTTCTTCAAAACTTGTTATGGGAAAAGTTAAAACTATTTAAAAGTAGAAAAACATGTAAACATACTCTTTTTTATAGCTTCAGTAAAACCAATTTTTTAAATCAATATATTCTTTCAATGTATACTATATTTTTGGTTATACAATTTTAAAATAATTGAAAAGGTAAAATCAGTGTCTCAAAAATATTAAGAAAAGATATTAAGAAACATATGATTTTTTATTTAATTTTTAAAATCATGATTGAAGTTGAGAAATAAATTTTTATAAAAAGAAATACTTGGTGTCCTTCAGATTCAATGTCGCATTATACTAACTAAAAATACCAAATTATGTTTTTAAATTTTTATGAAATTTGTCATTTAAAATTTGTTTGTTAAATAAAATAGTGTAGACAGTTGAAATAAGGATAAATATTTAACTAAGCATTTGAAAACTAAATATATGTAAATTATCCCATTTAAGAGATTAATTGGTAAATATCTCAATTCTTTGGTGTTGTTGACTCTTACCAAAGTTGTTAATGAAACGTATATTTTATTATAATATTATACGAGAGAATCATCACTTTTAAACGAAATGACCACAAATACTTATCAAAGGAATTAAAATTGCACTCTACTTATTCAGAAAGATATATTTAGAAAAAAGTGATAAACACTAAATTATAATTGTTTATTGGCAAATTCACTGCAAATATGTTGGTTATATCATATCAATATTTAAAAAAAATTAAATCAAACATTTAATTTTTCTGAAACTCGAATAAGGTTTATTTATACGTACTTTTTATGCTTGAATATACATTTTTACATGTATTACTAATTTATGGTGAATTGTAACAGAACTAAATTATAATCTTTTTATTAAAAAGTTTATTCGTATTCCACAAAAAAATGCTAGAAATATTCGAATAAATGCTGTTGGAGAACTAAAATAATTCTTGGGAAATTTAAATTATTATTTAAATTTTGCAAGTTTTTGTAATGTTCATTATAATTATTACTATTTATATGCATGAAACTAATATTTGTTCCCTTTTTTATTTAAAATATTTGAACGGAAAATCTTTAGGAATTTATTAACAGTTTCTCTAAGTTCAGGTCCATTTTCTTTTGGCATTTATATCACATTTAAATTAACTATATCTTTTATTTTATAATATTTTATTTAATTTTAACACAAATTATTAGTGAGCTTTCAATGTGTGCAAATGGCTAAATTCTCGAAATATTTCATCCGTACACATTCTAAATATTTCATTTATCTTATGATCATTTAACAACTATCAATATATTTCACAGGGGTATACATACACATACACATGACTTTGTTTTATATTACTTATAATAAATTCTATGCCAATTAAAATTAAATAAGATGAATCATCATCACGAAAACTTGTTTTAAGAATATGTTAAATATTACAGGAAGATTTATCACAATTTATAAACTGTTTTCAATTATTTCATTTAGATTTTACAATTATATTTGTAGCCTCGATTGTTTTTGAGTGCAATTGATTCTTAATCTTTTTCATTTTTAGTTGTGATATTTAATAAGTTACATGAATAAAATATAATGCAGTTCATAGGAGAATCACTCAAAATATCTAACAAAAACAAATATTCATCTTAACTAACATTTATAATTGTGATAAAATACATATTTATGTTTTATTAACTTACAGTACATTCTGGTTAATTTTACTAATATATATTTCAATAAATGTTATTTATATGCAATTATATTGCAGAAAATATTATCAAACATACTGATAAAAACATATAAATATATTTATTGAAAATTACTCACTTTTCTGGTATCTCAAATTCAAAAATAATACACAACATAAATAGAAAATATTATCATTAAAACATTACATTTTTTAATTTACATTCACTTATTAATTCTGAAATTATTAGAAACAGTACTTACAAACTAATAAAAGGAAACAACATTTAAAGAAATATATTAGTATCAAATATATATAAATTCATTTTTAATATTTCAAATGCCTTAATTTCGTGTTTGAACTAATTTATATGTAATAATTAGATCATAATTAATATTTTCTTCATAAATGTCCTTTTCAATAAAGTAAAGGCAGTTTTTCTATAAATGTCAATGACAAATAAGTATTTTTTCCGCTGCATTATAATTAACGAAATAAAATTAATGTACTGAATACTTAAAATGCTTTTACTCTTAGTTAGAAACATAGTATTTAATATAAAATATAAGATGATCATTTTTAATATACAACACAAAAAAGTAGAATATTTTATAAACTTTATACTCGATTTATTGCTAGATCAATATATATTTGCGAAACATCTTTGAAAACAAAAATTTGATTTTAATAACAATAAAAACTTTAAAGGTCTTCTTTAAATTATGAACTGCATAATAAGTTTGGAAATTGCAAAGATAAAGAATATGCTGTAATTATAGAGATAAGTTTCAGTTATTTTTTGCAAGTATGATTGAACGACTTATTTCCTGTCAAGCTTCTAACAAAATGAAAATATGAATGTTTCATTTTAAATTATTTATAATTTAAAAATTTTCAAATTACATTAATTTTTAAAATTTGGAATTTACACTGAAGATTTGACAAAAGTGTTTGTTTCCAGTTAAGTGTAAAGCAATAAGTGTAAGCAATTTTTAAATATCACAATAAGTGATATTTAAATTTAAAAATTAATGTAGTTTAAAAATTACAGAATATACCTTTTTTTTTTTAACTTTCTTTAGCTGTGTTTGCGCTGGATATGTGATAAGATGTAATTCTGTATTTTTGTATTTTTATATTCCTTATTACTTTTCAATTGTCTTATATATTTATATTACGTTGTCTTCTTGATTTATATATATATATATATATATATATATATATATATATATATATATATATATATATATATATATATAATATATATATATATATATATATATATATATATATATATATATATATATATATATATATATATATATATATATATATATATATATATATATATATATATATATATATATATATATATATATATATATATATATATATATATATATATATATATATATATATATATATATATATATAAGATAAAACATGAAGAAAAGTAAAATCAGAAATATAAAATTGGAAAGATACTAAAGTATATGAAGCAAAAGACAAGAAGGCATAGGGACCATGTCTTCATCAGGAGGGAGATGGTCAGCTATGCAAAAATGAACACTCTTTTCTGACATGCTCGAAGGACAAATGTCTAAATATCTTCGAGCAATTCCAGTGAAATTATCAATAAGTGGAGTGGAATTATCAATAATTCCACTACATATATAGACATTTTCGACAAAAGTAAACAGTTTAATTTTCATGTTAATAAGTCAATTTCTTGGAACTCCAATATTTCTTTAAAAATATACAGAAACATTATAATTAATGAGCTTAATCGCATTTATATAATCTGTAACAATTATGAATATACTAAAAACCAAATTAAACGCTTAATAGCTCACCTAAAAAATAACAATATTCCAATTAATTTTATTTTAAAATATGTAGGAAGTAGGGAATCGCTTGTAAGATTGAAGTAATGCGTAGTTTTTATAACTACAGAAGGGCCACCCAAGCATTGAAGTTCTTACAAGAATCCTGAAAATACCTACATATATACACTTTATTTTATACATAACTAAAACTTAAATCCCCTTTAATACGCTTTAACTTTTTAAACCACTTTAACTTTTTGAATTTAATTACTTCTGGCAATATTTCTTCATTCTAATTTCAAATTTACTTTTGGCAACTTCCTACTATTCTCATATATAAATTCAATCTGATTTACTGGCTTTTGTATTTTGTATTTTCTACTGTATGTATTTTTTACTGTATGTATTTTTCTACTATTGTGAGTATTTTTCTACTAATGTGAGTATTTTCATCTATAGTGAGTATTTTTATTCTTCTGCATATATATTTATCTTTTCTACATATATATTTAGTCTAATTTTTAATTAAATTCTTTTAATACGAACACTCTTCGGGGGAATTGCTCGAAGATATTTAGACATTTGTCCTTCGAGCATGTCAGAAAAGAGTGTTCATTTTTGCATAGCTGACCATCTCCCTCCTGATGAAGACATGGTCCCTATGCCTTCTTGTCTTTTGCTTCATATACTTTAGTATCTTTCCAATTTTATATTTCTGATTTTACTTTTCTTCATGTTTTATCTTATTTATATAGGCAAATCTTTCTTTAGCTGCTTTTGCGCTGGCTAGATTTCCTATTGTGCATTTTGGTTGCGGCATTGTATTTTTGGCATTGTATTTGTTGCTTTGTATTCATGTGTGTATTTTCTTTGTATTGATATATATATATATATATATATATATATATATATATATATATATATATATATATATATATATATATATATATATATATATATATATATATATATATACATATATATATATATATATATATATATATATATATATATATATATATATATATATATATATATATATATATATATACATATATATATGTATATAAACAAGGTAATAGCATTTGTGTATAAAAAGTAATAGATGTAAATTTTGAAAGCATAATTTAGTATATATTATACTACAAATTTAATAACAAGTAACATCATATCAAACATGTTCACCAATTGATAAGCAATAAAATATTTTAAACTAATTTAATTTCGGTTATTTTTTTAAACCTTAATCTCGTGTCTTGGCACTCAGTTCATAATGTTTTTCTTAAAATATAAAAGTGTATATATCCATTATTAGCATAACATATGTACCCAGAAAAACGTAAAATGAATAACAGGATTGCACTTTTCTGCTTTCAAATGTCAGGAACAATTTTTATGTCAACTTCAAGCATCAATTTACGTGATTAAGTTTCGCGAAAGCACATTTATCAATTGCTTTCATGCATATGCGTAGTAATGAAAGTTTCACTGGAAATATTAACAAGACGCAGCAGAGAAGTTCAAAATAATACTAGTAGTTTTGAGAACTGAGAAATTTCAGATTACTACAAATGATCACTCTCGATCTAAACTTCAGAAAGTTTGAAAACCAGAAATTTTAAAAGAGAACTCATGAAAATATATGCTTTTAAAATTTATAATGACAGTTTGATTGTGTCATTAATAGAGAATGTGCTCACCTTTTAATGAGCTTGCATGCATGATGTTAGAAATGAAGAGTATTAGAGAGCACTCACAGTGAATAATGAAGCTTTTGTTCTCCTACAGTTAAATAGGAACGCAAATGCATCGAGTGTTTTCCATTCGTTATATACAATAATAAAATAAATGTATTTGTATTAAAATATATATTTGTTCAGCTATTAATGACAAATTATTATTGATATTTATAAAAAACTGAAAAATTATTTTACAAAAACATGGAAAAGATATACATTAATAATATATTTCTATGATCAAAAGGGGAAAAAAACTATTATTTTCAAAAATTTTATAATTAACAATTAGAAGTTATTAAGATCAGAAATTGCAAATATTTTTCATTGTTAAAATATACTTTTATTTCTCCTTGATTTCGTATCTATCTGAAAAACATTATTAAAAAACTTTTTGACGAAGTAAATATCCCACGAAAATGATTGATTTTGTACAAAAACACCATTAAATCTACATTTAAATGGAAAATGATCATAAAGTGTGATTAATATAAAACATCATTGTAAACTTTTATTTCTGCATTTTTTCGAAGGATTGCCTTTATATTTATTACTGCAATTAATTTCTTTATTCACACTTATACCATGATTTGTTATTATAACTCAGTATTTTCATTTAGTTAATTTTACATACTTATGTAATATTTACTGGTCAATAACAGGAATGACGTTTCATCAGTTTTTGTGTGTTTTTACATTATTCTTTAATTTTTCATAAGCTTTTAGCTCATTTCTTTCTTATCAAATCAACTTTATATTTTTATCTCTTTTTATGGTTTCTTTGAATTGTGACAATTCAGATTGCACATTTTCTACTAAAAGATTCATATTTGTTTAGTTAGTGGATAAAATTTTTTATTAAATCATGACTCTGATGTTTCGTTTTGAAAAAGCTCATTTATCATGGTTACTAATATCATGCCATATCATGTTGAAATCAAGCAACATTGTTGGATGCAAAAGTTTCATCTTATATTTTATGGAATTAAATTCTTACAAATAATATAAGCTGATAATAAAACATGTTTGCATGTGTGTTTTGCTTGTTTTTGATAGCAGAATTTTACAGTATTGTTATAATTCATTTTGTATTTCATCTTATTGGTATTATAGTAATATTAGGTATCAATTGTGCCAAAATCTTAGTTATGTTGATCAGCATTTTTTGTCATTCTTTCAAAGTAGATTTCTTTGATTGTTTTCAATAGTTTTTCATAACACTTTCTTATTGCAATAATTTTGTGAATTTTAATTACGCTGCAGTCTAAATTAAAAAATATTTGTGATAAAATGTAAATATTGTTTAGCAGTTTCGAAGTGTGATTCGGATTATTATTGTTTAAATATTCCAAAGTTGTTAAGAACATTTTTTGAACTCTTGTAAGCACATTTTCGTTTAAAATTATTTTCTTTATTTTAAATTGAATTATAACAATATTATTTACAATTGCTGTAGCTTTATCCATCAACTTCAGTGAGTGGAACTGTAAAATATTTCTACATTCCCTATCTAATAATAATAGGAAGAAGAATTCTCAAATAATAATAATACTTAAAACATAAACAATATAATTGAGAACAAGCATGATGAGATAAAACAAATAGTTATCTTTCTGAATTTTACAGGATGTAAATGAAACAATATCTTTACAGGATCTTGTAAGCAGGACATAAAGTTTTAAGTTTCAAAGTTATATTTATATATTTGTCTATTTCAACAGATGGAGCGAAAAAGCTTTCATTTACTTGCAAAATAAAATACCAGCGAATAGGACAACAAAAGAGAATATAACAAATTGTATGGACAAAGAATAGTTACATAATTCCAGAGTTGGAAAAAATTTCAAGAAAATAAAAGATCTACTGTTACAATAAAAGATAAAGAAAAATAAATTTCTACAAAGAATTTTTGAGCTGGGAAATGCTGCTGGTGGTATGTTTCATTCTCTTGCTGCCCCAGAGCTTTAGTTTGATTAATTATAATTTTCCTGAGTTATTTTTATTAAAAACTGTTGAGATTTAGTGATTTCTTTAATTTTCTTAATGCAATTTAAAAAATAATCAGATACTTTTTTAATGATTGCTTCAAATTGAGTTATGTTAAAAGAAAGTAATACGAAACTGAATAAGTTATTAGATAATTCTAGGCCTTTACTTTCAAGATAAATAATACATTTTAGGTATAATGGCGTTGTGAATGTTATCAAGTTACTGTATTAGACTATATAATAGTGTATTCTTTAAGTCCCATATATAAACTTAATAATCGATTTAATACCACAAACTGCAATCTTAAGTACAAATGTTTGGAATTTCCTACTAATTTAAAAAATAATTAGGAAAATCATTTAGAAAATTAATAAATAATTTCACTTTTCTTTAATTTTCTTTTGTTTCTTAATATGGATTTTAATAAAGTAATTAAGCTTTAGTTTGACCTAATAAATTATTTTATAGATAATAATAATTTTAATAGCCGTTAAATTTTGAGTTCAGACATATAAGATGTTGGCTTAGTACCTTAAATAAAATGCTGTGAAAATCTAGTTCTAAAAACTTAATTTTATGAATTCTCATTGGCATTATAATATATTACTGTTTGTTTGATTTTTCTCAGCTACAGATATTTTTCAATGAGTTTAAAATGTATGAGCTTTGTCTTATTAAAAATCTAGTTTAGAGACACATTTATATATCAATTTATTTCTATGATAATCTTAAGTATTGGAATTATTTTGTTCATACCTTGAATATTTTAGCAATTTCAGAAATGTTTCTAATTATATAAATGAGTTTTTAAACAATTTGAATTGATATTCTGAAATGCATTTATTTGAAACTTTACTCTTTCATCGAGAAACATTAACTTTCTTATCATTTTTATTAACCAATATTCTAATATTCATAATCAATTGCTTTTGTATATAATGTTTTTTTTAATTATCATTTAGATATTAAATTTAATTGACTGAAAAAATAGCTCGATGCTATAAGAATTAAATTACAGAATTCAAGGAATAGTGAGGGGTATCCAACACATAAAGAAATACTGATTATTTACATAATGATAATTGATAAATAATCTTTGATAATAATTAATTACGTAAATCATAATTAATTTTTTAATATATTTAAATTTTTCATTATGTTTAATTCACAAAATGACTTTAAATCGAGGTAACTGGGAAGACAGTCATTTTTACAATGGTTAAGAAAATAGTCAACATGATTTACCGTTACGCATTACACTTTTGTTGTAAATAATAGAAGCAACATGCAACAATATGTAACAAGCCAAGCCCGCAAGCCAACAGTTATGGGAAATTAAGTCAGAAGAGTGCTTTTTTTTGATTAACCAGAGCACCAACGAAATTGAAAGTACGTCTTTGCTGTAAAACTCCTAAAATAGATGACACCACCTTAGGATACTTCCTCAATTTTGACTTTGATCTAGAGCGGAAGGAAATTTTCTGTAAACTATTACACCCATAGTAACTGCTCATCAACTGACCACTGAATTTTTGATTTCACAGATTTAGCGAAAATATATTGCGTGTTCTAAGTGGGTCTTTGAAGCATTGGGAATCAAACTGAATTTATTGATTCATATATATATATATATATATATATATATATATATATATATATATATATATATATATATATATATATATATATATATATATATATATATATATATATATATATATACAGGGTGTCCAGAAAGGACTCCCTGATTTCGAAATTAAATATCTCGAAAACAAAGATCGATAGAAGAATGCAGTAAACGGTATGTTTATAGTGAAAGCTGTGAGAATTTTATACAGCAGTTTGAAATAATAGCTACCAAAGCTGCAAATAGATGGCGCTGTAATCGCCATACGCAATGCCTAGCATAAATAGTGATCTGAAGCTCAGAGCGATCAGTTCCACTATTGAAGCGTGAAAGGAAATTAGCGTACCGAAGGAAGATATTAAAACCATTTAATCCATTGAACAACGCGTTTTTCTTGTGCTAGAGTACCACAGGTTAAAAGAGAGTCCTGCGGCAACAAGGCGCAGTTTTCAAGCACGATTTGATCTTCCAAAAGGACCCGATGCGAAAACCATTCGTACGCTCTTCGTCGAATTTCAACGAACAGGCAGCGTAACTGATAATCTAGTGGGGAATATTGGCCGCAAGCAAACTGCAGTTACGCCTGAAAATATCGCCACAGTTTCTGGAATTAATCAGCAAAATTCAATGTCATCCGTCCGTAGAATTGCATGTGAGACTGGTTTGAAGCGTTCCAATACGCAGAAAATACTGAGAAAGAGCCTACACATGTTTCCATTCAAAATTCAAACTCACTAGGCCATACCCGTACGAGCTGTGCAACAAAGGGTTGACTTTGCTAATCAAATGCTCACAATGATTGATAGTGAAGGATTTGATGTTGGCTGCATCTGGTTTACAGATGAATTTCATTCGAGAAATTTTTTTATTCGAGAAACGGTCACTAGTGAACGTTACGTTTCAATTTTGGAACAATTTATCGCCACACAGCAAGTGTTAGAGGATCCACCACGTACTGAATGGTTTATGCAAGATGGAGGCCGACCACATCGTACCGAACAAGTGTTTCGCTTTCTTATTGAATACTTAGGAAATCGAGACATTGCTTTGGAATATCCCAAATTTACTGGTGTAGGCATGGATTGGTCTCCATATTCGCCGGATTTGAATACCTGTGACTATTTTTTGTGGGGCACATTGAAAGACATTGTCCACCCGAAGCATCCCACCACGCTGGACGAGCTTGAATCGGCGATCTGTGTGGCATGTGAATCCATTTCTGTTGAGACACTACGAAATGTGATGGCAAATTTCATTCTTCGTTTGTGCCACCTCTGTAGTGCCAATGGTGAACATTTTGTAAACATTGTGACCTGATTTTTTGCAAAGAATATTTTCATACGATTATTTCATTTATGTATGCTGATATGAGCTGTACAGCGTACAGCGCCATCTGTTAGCAGCGTTTGTAAATATTATTTCAAACTGCTGTATAAAATTCTTACAGCTTTCACAATAAATATACCGTTTACTGCAGTCCTCTATCGATCTTTGTTTTCGAGATATTTAATTTTGAAATCAGAGAGTCCTTTTCTGGACACCCTGTATATGAGCCAATAAATTTCCTATTTGCAGGAATGTAAATTTCTAAATTTAATGGTGTGTTTTTTGATCTAATTTAAGTAATTTATGTGATGTATTAAATAAACTTAATATTTCAATTAATTTTTATTTAATTTTGTAAAGTTGTTTATGCATTTAAATAAATTATATTGTGCTTGTGCTATATGTGTGTTTTATAACTTATACATTATTCTTATATCCAAACTGTTGAAAAATATTCTTGTATGAAATTTTAATGTTTAAAGTAAGACCTTCAATGCAAAATTACAATAGTTAAACAAATTTGATTTTTCAAAGTAAGTAAATAAATATATAAAAGCTAGTTTGACTAAATTTTCACTTAAAGTAATTAAATATTCACATAATATAGTTAAAGCTGAAAAATAAGGAATTAACGTTTAAAAAAGATGAAAAATAAATTTTTAGCTTAGTTATTATGATAAAAATACAAACTATTTACAAAATGTTTATATTTAAGAAATCATTGAAGTACTGTATATCTTTTAATATTCAGCCCAAGTTTATATGAAAAAGAAATGCATCTTACTGATTATTTATGTTTTCTAAGAACTCAAACTGTTAAATAATTTATACATGCTTTTCAAGCATTAAAGGAAAGTTTTTGATGTAGATAGTATAGATTTTATGAAAGGTAATTTTAACCATTAAAGAAGAGTAGCAGCTTTCCTATTATGTATCTAAAATAGCAATTTGCTTCCAACTAAAGTGTTTTGCATTTCTAACGAAAACATTTTAGTCCGATAATTTACGGTGAAAGCCCAGAAACATGTTTTTGCTAGATTTTCTATTTTATTTCGTAATATAAAAGATAAATATTATTACGTTCGTGAAAAGATAAAAAATCGCTGTAACACGTTTCTTAAAAAAAGCAAAATAATATCATAAACGAAAATTTATTACAAATTATAATAACATATAAAAGAATCATTTAGTAGATTTAGTTAAAAAATTAACACCTTGTGTGTGTGTGCACTGTTAAAAGCTATTAAAATTAGTATACTTGATTTTGAAGATAGATGTTAATATAGTAAATGAATAATAATAATTCTGAATTTTAAGAGAAAATATGTGTGGAAACAATTCCTATTATTATCAATATGGAATTATGCTATGACTTTAAATCTGATAACAATTTTTGTTAAACCAATTGGTATTACGTGATATTCTCTTCATATTAGTAACTGTGATTATTTTTATGTCTTATTTGAAATATGCTGAAAAATAAAATAATAAGCTAGAAGAATACATCCTATTCTAATGTTACGTTTTCGATGAACTACTTGTCTTGTTCATCGTTCGGAAAGCCAAGCTGGAAGCCGATTGGTTAGAGCTCTTGACTTCGGTTCAACGTGGGTTCGAATCCCACCTTGCGCATGGATGTTTGTAGTGGTTTGAAAACCACTTTAAGTCGTAGGTCCTAATTAACCTTCGTGGGCAAAAAATCACCGTTGAGCGACAGACAAACCAAACTTCGTTGGGAAATTGTTTAATTCGAATAGGTTTGAGCAAAGAGTGCTCGATGAATTTTGAATTTTGGTTCTGGATTCTCGGTCATTTGAAAAGATTAAGTTTGGAAACTGCGTTTTTAAAAAGCTTCCAATTTTGCTTTTTCTTGTCCATCTGCTTTTGAAGCTATTACGGACTTTTTTCTTTCGATGGTCAAATGTAAAGCGAGCGATCGTTTACTTTTTGAAAGAGCATAAACACCGACGATTGTTTCAAATTTGTGGTAAATAATTAATGAGTAAATGGAAACATTCGGTAAGAGATTTAATACTAATAATTTTCAATAGATTTTAATATTCAAGAATTCATAGCGTTTTCTTTTGGAAAAAGCAGATTTTAATTTAAATACGACTATTTGTTCCTTTTCTTCATTTCTCAATCCTTTCTGTTAACAAAAGGTTATTGCTGATGGCTTTCATCACATCGAAGAAGGGAAACACCATTAATTACATTCCAAATTGTTTCAGTACTGATTTGGATTATCGAACTAGTATCATAGTTCACATTGCATACATGCTTGCTAGCTATCACAGGATACATGCATCTATCCTATGAGAAACCTAAAACCTTCACGGGAGTGTGTTCAACAAATTCCCATACTTCATAATGATTGAATAAATGGTGAGGTGCAATAATGCACACAGTACATACAGATACTCATATATATACCGAGAGAAATAGCTTGCTTGGTAGCTTGTTTGTCGCTCAACGGTCATTTTTTGCACACGAGGGCTAATTAGACCGGGACCTACGGCTTAAAGTGGATTCCGAACCACTACAAACATCCATGCACAAGGTGGGATTCGAACCCACGAACTGTTGAACCGAAGGCAAGAACAGAGAGAGATAGAGATATTTATCTATAGCTATTAATTTGAATTAATTTCTGGAATTTTAATAGCTTTAATCATTGTAAACAATATTCTGTATTTAAACGTACATAACAGCTTTTTATACGAAATACTTTAATCATTACCTTATTTGGATAAAAGGTGAAAATTTGCAAGTAATTTTCAAAAATATTACTAAATTAAATGCTGCTATATCTATAAAAATAAAATTAGTATGCAATAACTAAAAAAATATAATATACTTTATTCATATTTTTTATTCAATTCATAATTTATATAATTATTATTAAAAATAATATATATATATATATATATATCGAAGGAAAGTTAGATACATTGCCCAACAAAGAAGAAATAGCCAGAAATATATGCAAATTTCAGGGTAGACGCACTTTAAGGAGTTATGCAAATGCTGATCGGACTGAGAAGGGTAGGTTGATCGTTATGGCAAATTGCAGCTGGCAGACACCTGGACGCGTCCAAAGTGCACCGGCTGTAGCGAAGATGGTTGTAACAAGGAATTATGTTAGGTTTGTAGGGTGCCGGTGTAGCCAGAGTGACGTCAGCAAGAGTGGATTGACGCGTCCGATGGGAAACAGCAAAGTGCGTCTATGGAAATTTTGCAGTATGTACAAGATTCCCTGGATGCTCTCTGATCGAGCAGAACCATTTGCCTTTAATTGGCTTCTAGTGACCTCTGCTTATGTTATCCGTAAGAGGACTGCCATTGACCCAACAGAAAGAGAGAGCATAGATGCTAGTTTATGGAATGATGACTGATTAAGTCAATGTGGACTATAGCGGGTCACAGGATTGTCTTCTCAGATGAGTCATACTTCTGGTTCGTCAGTGTCGACACGTACGAGTGTGGCGGTGACGTATAGACAGGTCCAATCCTACAGTAATTGCGGAACGTCCAACCGTGTGACAACGCGGCGTCATAGTGGGGGCATCATTGCGTACAATACCATATTACGTCTAGTTTCTATTCAGGGCACTATGACATCCGTACCTTACGTTGATGATGTGTTGGGGCCTTTGACACTCCCTCACTTTCAGGGGTGTCCAATCCCCATTATCAGCAGGATAACGCCCGATTGCACATTGTTTGCATCAGGCAACATGCCTTGCAATATGTGCAGTTGCTTCACTTCGGATGCGTTTCGATTATGAATGAACGACATTCGCAGCTCCTTCTACAGAAGACTTTGACAGATGGTTGACATGGAATTGAGAGCCATTCTTCAGAACGCTGTCAATACTCTCTTTGACATTGTGCCTAAGGATGTTGCATCTTTTATCAACTTCCAGAGTGTTCCTAGAACGTACTGACACGATGCTGTTCTCGCTCTGTATTATGCATATCATTTCAAAATGCTGATCACTTATTTTTCGTTACTGTCGCTCTCTGTTTGCCGAGTTTCGTCACTTTCTGGACATTCCCTGTCTGTGTTGTATTTTCGATTAAGGGCAGTGTGTATTACAAAGATGTAAAAAAAGAGTAATCATTAAAAATTTTAGTAAAAATTTGGAACTACGATCAACTGAAAGATCCGCAATGCTTCCAGATTTTTCAGCAATTAAATGGCAAAAGTGATGGCACTTGGTCTTGTGTGTGGATATGCCATTCTGAATATCGGAAGTGAGAAAGACTTAGTAATTTTAAGATAAAGACCAAGCAGAAAATCAGCAGACTTTGCCAATCTTTACCTGAAGAAAAATGGGAAAACGACTGTATTTCACTTAGCTGAACCTCCATTGGCCAGCACGATGGATCTTCATTTAGTTCTTTATTCAAACTCACTAAATATCAATAATAAGAACAAATGCCTTTCTAACCAGACTACAGTGACCTCAATCGCGTCTAAAAACAAAATTATTAGAAATATTGAAAACAAAATCTTCACATTTGAACTAATCAAGAGAAATACAAACATGAAACAGAGAACAAAAATGAAGTGCGAATGAATTTGAAAATATATGTTATAAACAAAACAAAATCAAATGTACTATAGTACAAATATTTTATTTTGTGGTACATTTGATTTATTTTTTTATGTATATGAATGTATGTGTATTAGATTTGTGTACATTTAAAATGTAGCATTTATATTATACATAAATCTAAAGTTTTCAATTTTAAATTATTTTAGTGAGAAACATGTAAATTTAGTGAAATTTATTAATTAAGGATTCTGAAATTCAGATTTCAACTATTTATATCCTAAGAAACAAATGTAAATGCACTGGTGTTCAAAATTAAGAGCATTTGTATATTTTGTCAAATCTCTCAAAAAGAATTGAATGAAATGTAAAACCTTCAGTTAGAAGCAAAGATCTAAATCATGTGCGTTGAATGCATAATGGTAAAAGCATGTGTAGGCAGAACTAATACAGAGACAGGCTTTATTTTAGCTATAAGAAACCTGCTTTTCGTCACATCTTGCATTTCTGTGCAGCAATTGATTGAATTAAAGTTGTTATAGCAGTTACTATGAATAGCCACTAACGTTTAGATAATGGAATAAGGTAGCAAATTGTGGGGAAGCTCAAAGTAGGCCAGTCGCAAACCTAGATTTGTAGAGTTTTCAAACTAACACCCAATTTCATATTCAACTTTTGGAAACTTTTTCACGAGACCGGAGTTGTTGCGTGAAATCCTAGGCAAGGTTATCCGACAGCCTTAACGCAGATGATAGTAATTTTTCCATTCTATCTAGGTTTGTTTGTCTGTCGCTCAACGGTCAGTTTTTGCACACGAAAGCTAATAAGACTGGGACCTACGGTTTAAAGTGGATTCCGAACCACTACAAACATCCATGCCCAAGATGGGATTCGAACCCACGAACTATTGAACCGAAGGAAAGAGCACTAACCATTTGGGTGCCAGCTCGGCCATTCTATCTAGGATTAACACCATGTCACAGTTTCTTAGCTCTTTCGTGACTTGTATACCACTACTGGAACCCGAGTTTGAAGTGGAACCATTTCCTGAAGACTTCATGAAAAAAGTTTGCTTGGATAAAGACCTGTGACTTTCTTCTATGCGCAGGAGATTTCATTTAACTATGTGCAGAAAGCATAGATATTGTAGTATGTGTAACAGTAGTTGAATGTTCTCTTCACTGATGATTCCCGGTTTAGCCTAACCACAGTTTTTCGACGTACGTTCATATGGAGAGAACTAGGCACCCACTACCTGATCTCCATTATGGTGGTCGAATATTAATATCTAAAGATTCATAATAAATAGCCACACACCCCGCAATGTTTTTGAAAGAGGCAGGGTGACTTCTGTGAGTTAATGCGAATAGGCATTAGAGCATAATGTTTGCCTTTTCAGAGGCACATATGCCATGAGATCATTTTAATAGTAGATAACGTGAAACCACATAGTGCTCTTGTGGCCGATGAATTCTTAGAAAGTGAAGATATTATCCGTATGGATTGATGTAGCAGATTTCCAGATTCAAACCCTATAGAGCATGTGTGGGACGCACAGGGGAAGGCGAATACAAGTCGCAACCCCTCTCCTAGAACCATCGAAAACCTAAAAACTTTGTTACTGAATCAATGAAACCAATTGCCAGAAAAAAACATAAACTGCCTTATTTCAAGTATGAAATCACTTTGCGAAACCTGTATGTAAAAAGGAAACATACCAATCAATTGCCCGTTTTCGTCTTCAATTCTGCAAACAGCTGTTACGAGATTTCCAACTTCAACGAGTATTATCCACGATTATATGTTTGTTAATCCTTTGTTTTGGTCGTTACATGACTATTTGTATTATAATGTATTAAGGTATGTACATATCGAATTTCATTAAAATCAGTCCTGAAGTTCTGGAAATAATTAACCACAAATCTGAAAATTATCTTAATTTTTAACAAAACTGTATTATATAGCTATTGATAGTACTGTATAATGAATTAAAGATAAAATATTCATCAACTGAGAAAGTATGTAAGATACTCATAATGATGATTAAAATACGATATATTATATAAAATGCACATAAAGATAAATAAGCAATATATTTGCTATTCAAGTTTTACTCTTACCTTTTTTGGAGAAAGTACAATTTTAAATTTATTTATCTTTGAATAAAAATACACTGGAGAAATATTTTCAGCGCAACAATTCAAATGTTGTAATAGCTACTTCTTAAAATAAAATATTTTCCGATACTACTCAAAATGTAATCAACATTAATGAGTGCATACAATTTATAATGTAAAATTATAATTAATAATTTAAAATTATATGTAAAATTATAATATTTTGCTAAAAAATTAGATTTTGTAACTATATTAGAATCACAATTTAGGAAAAAATATACATATTTCTGTTTAATAAATTTCACTTCTGTATTTTCCTATATGTGATATTCATTCAAAAGTCCTGAGTAATAATGGTAATTATTTCTGATGCAAATGAATTAGAGTACATCGAAATAATGGTGTATAATTTTGAATGTCGGTAGTACCACTTGTATTTTCCTGTTGGCATTAAGATAAGCCAATGCACAGTAAATAACCATGTTACAAAATTATGCAAATGAGAATTTACTCAATCTTTGATTAAAATACTCTATTGTGGAAGTATTTTGATCTCAAAACGCTTGCAAGTCAATAAGGATATCAATGTAATGAGAACTTTTAAGGATGCACAATTATGAATACATACTCTTAGAAATTATGAAAGTAATTATTATAAAGACCGATTCTCCGAAATATTTGAAGATATATTTCTCTAAAGTAGATGCATTTATAAATAAAATATAGAGTAATAAATTTAAGAAAGGAAGAAAATCAAATGCTTTTAATTTCATATAAGTGTTATAAAAATTATATTTTAAAGAAAAAATTAACAAATTATAGTGAATAATTTGCTGCCCTTTCATTTTATTTTTATTTTATGTGATACAGTATGTTATAAGTTGCAGTTTTCCCATTTTTAAATTTAATTTAACTTTGCAATGTTAATTTAAAAATTTAGTATAAGAATATGGATAAAACACTCTATAAATGTTAATGAAGTCTTACTGCTTTTACACGAATTTTTTTGTGAACAATATTCAACATGCTACACTAAGTTACAAAAATTAAATAAAATGACATTATTATAATTTAGTTTAAAAATAAAATGTTGTTAATTTATTGTAAAATAAGAAAAAAATATTTATTTAAATTATCCTAAAAATTGAATTTATTTTAAGTTAATGTTGTTTTATACAATTAAATGAGAACAAACTCAATATTATTCTCTAGTAAATTTAATGCTACTTAGAAATTTTCATTTAATGTGTCAAATCCCTTAAAACATTATATTTAAAATTTAATATAAATATAATCCCCTGAAAGGCAATAAAATTATATATATATCTTAACTATTTACTTCAATTAACTAGAAATCTACAAGTTTCAGTTTAGCATAAGATAACTTTTATAGTTTATTAAACGTGACAATGATTACTAGAGAAGTAACAACAGAAAATGTATAAATGTTTCTGAAGAAACAAAAGGGAGATGTAAAAAAATTTCGTGCTTTCCTTGTGCTATATACATTAGAAGAAATATTATTTTATATTTCAAAATATAAAGCTAACTTAAAAATAAGTTTTGCCTCTTCAATAATTAAACATTTCAAATTCTTTGAATTGAATATTTTCGTTATATATATATAAGTGTGTGTGTGTTGATATATTGTGTATACAAAATCCATGACAATGCATTAATTAATGATTTTCTTTTAAATTATAGGACTGAGAGATCAATCTGAAATCAATTCCTTACATCACAGAATTTATTGAAATCGGTAAATGAAGAAAAAGTGAATCAACTTCATAAGAATAAAATCAAGTATATTTAATCAGTTTATGTTTATAAATGGATATAGATGTTTGTAAAAATTTAATGCATTTAATAAAATAGCATATTAGATAAACTTTTAATTTAACCAATCTAGCCTAGTTTCAATTGTTGAATCGAATGACTTATTTATCACAGAGTGATACTCTGCAAAAAAAAGAATACTTAATAATAACTTCAATAAACACATACATCCATATTATCTATCCATCTATATATATATATATATATATATATATATATATATATATATATATATATATATATATATATATATATATATATATATATATACGAGGGTCACTCTGAAATTTTTGAGATACAACTAGGTTTTTAAAGTTATACTTACAAAATTTTAGGTGTGTTCAAAGTAGTCTCCTCCGGCATCAATGCACTTTTGTAGACGAATTTTCCACAGATTAAATGCCTCCAGCCATTCATTTCTTCGAATAGATGAAAAAATGCATTTATAGCCACATCAATCTCTTCTTCTGAATGAAAACGACGTCCACGTAAGTTCTTTTTTAGATTAAAGTATAACCAAAAGTTGCACATAGCTAGATCAAGTGAATACGGTGGATGTCAGATCACTTTAATTTGTTTTTGTTTAAGAAACTGTGAAGATGCACTGTCATGGTGAAGTATTAGTCCTCTAACATTCAGTTTTTGTAGAATTTCGGGAAGACATTTAGTGGTATACCAGTTTGCTGTGTTACTGTCTTCTGTCCTTCCAACTTGATGGCATTGACCAATCCCGTACTTCTGAAAAAAGCGGCATACATCACTTTTTTTTGTGCGCGTTGTTATTTCACCATTGTCGGCGTGGGATCATCTTCAAAGACCCATACTTTGCTTTCTTGACGTGTTGGAACGTCAAAAAACGGTATGTACGTTTCATCATCTGTTAGAATTTTAGAAATGATGCGTTGGCCACCATCATTCAGCATATTAAGAGTTTCTTTACTGATTCTGACACGCTCCTCTTTTTGATGCTCAGTTAGATTATGGGGAACCCAAATGCAAACCACTTTTATCATATGTAATTCTTCATGAATGATTTTGTGTATGGCTGCGGATCCAATGTTAAGTTCCTTCTGTATCTTTTGATAGGTACAGTGATTATCATCCATTAACATTTTTCATATGGCAGACACATTATCCGGGATTACTGCCGACGGCGGCCTTCCTGTATTTTCTTCACCCTGAAGAAAATTGCGACCTCTTCGAAATTCTCTAAGCCAACTGAATACAGTAACACGAGTTGGAGATTCATCATCAACTGCTAATTGCAACCGTTGAACGCATTCTTCTTGATTTAATCCTGCTTTGAAATCGTAGAAAATCATAGCGCGAAAATGTTCTAGCGTCAACTCCATTTTCTCTTCTGTTTAAAATTTATTCCACGCTAAACAAGTTGAAGTAAGTCAGTAAAAAATCGTCTTCTGTGTTAAAATACCTTGTACTTTAAAATTAAACCGTTATTTTTATTTTGTAAATTCTCGTCTTCGCGTAGCGTATCTCCTAAATTTCAGAGTAACCCTCGCATATATATATATATATATATATATATATATATATATATATATATATATATATATATATATATATATATATATATATATATATATATATATATATATATATATATATATATATATATATATATATATATATATATATATATATATATATATATATATATATATATATATATATATATATATATATATATATATATATATATATATATATATATATATATATATATATATATATATATATATATATATATATATATGTATATATATATATATATATATATATATATATATATATATATATATATATATATATATATATATATATATATATATATATATATATATATATGTATATATATATATATATATATATATATATATATATATATATATATATATATATATATATATATATATATATATATATATATATATATATATATATATATATATATATATATATATATATATATATATATATATATATATATATATATATATATATATATATATATATATATATATATATATATATATATATATATATATATATATATATATATATATATATATATATATATATATATATATATATATATATATATATATATATATATATATATATATATATATATATATATATATATATATATATATATATATATATATATATATATATATATATATATATATATATATATATATATATATATATATATATATATATATATATATATATATATATATATATATTATATATATATATATATATATATATATATATATATATATATATATATATATATATATATATATATATATATATATATATGTATATGTATATATATATATATATATATATATATATATATATATATATATATATATATATATATATATATATATATATATATATATATGTATATATATATGTATATATATATATATATATATATATATATATATATATATATATATATATATATATATATATATATATATATATATATATATATATATATATATATATATATATATATACATATAATGTTGAATGAAGAAGTGTGAGAGTATATCGTATAATCTTTATGAAATTAGAAATTAGGAATAGAAAAAGAAGCGAAATATATTTGCATGTCATAGTGTGAAATATTTTTCATTAATTTTATTTAATATAATATTTTTCAAATTGTTAGCTATTGGTTAATATTATAATACTCATAAAAATGAAAGGTATTAAATTTTTAATGAAATATTTAATGTTAACCAGCACTTTAGGCAGCAGATTATCTTTATTAAAAATTTGAGTAATTCACTTTTAAAAATCATGCAATAATAGTTGTTTTGACATCCTGCATAATTTATTTAAATATATTATTAAGACATTTGGAAAATTATTAGACAATTATAAATTAAAACCAGAAAATTATGATCAATTTGCTGTGTGAGTCTAAAGTAACATTAAAATATTCAAGCATTTCATATAAATCTCAAATAGTGTTTCTTTTTGAAGAACATTATTTAAATTTACTTTAAAAAAATAATATTCACGAACTTTGTTAGAATGTTGAAGTTATCTGAATATACTATTTAAGAAAAGAATATTTTATCTTTGTTTCCTTAATGGAACATACATTTTTAAAATGAAAATTTTACAGACTTTGCATTTTAAATAATCTTAAATTATGAATTATTATAAACATGCTAAATTAATCTAACATGTTAAATATTTTCAGAATTAATTTTTAATAGTATTTAGCACAAATATAAATGAAATAGTTAAAGAAAATTAATTAGTTAATATTTTGCAAACATCTCAATTTTTTAATATTTGATCTAACTATGCAAGAATGCAATAATTGTAAAAATATTATTGCTAACTAAAAAACATTTGTTGATATAATTACGCAGTAAAATTGTTTCTTTTTATGCTGATTCTTTTTTTCTGAAGATAAAAAAGAAATCTTCAATTTACATCAAAGAAAGTAATGGACAAGGACACAATAAAAATTTACTTTTACCTTAGAAAGCTTTTCATGTCTGAAAATAAAGAGTTAAGGTTTTCTTCAGTTATTCGTTAACTACTTTAAAAAAAGTTTGCAAAAAATCATTCCCTTAGGATATCAATAAAATTTCAGAGCTGTGAGAAAAGAAGAAAATAAAAAGTTGTCAAGAGGAAAAAATGCTTTTCAGAAATAAATACTTCGACATCATGCGATAAAATGCTCAACAATAAATAATTCCTCGCCAAAAACGTTTTTATAAATTATTTGTTTAGGAAAAGAGGAAAATTTTTTATATGATATCAAACTACAGCAATTATTACATAAACTAAAATAAAAACACATTATCATATTATATGAAAATCAATTTATATTCATATATGTTATTTCAAAATCTGTTTTTAATATTCGAATCTTACAAAATTTGATTAACATTATTCATAAATATGTAAAATTCGCTATATATTCTTACTGCTTGTTTTTTATGCATTTGTATTAATATTTTATAATTTAATGCTTACTGTTTGCATTAATTACAGAAATATGTGATAAAGAATTGAAATAAATTTCATATTATGAGACAGTCAAGAAATATTGATTATTACGTACATTGATATTGTGGCACGATTAACTTTAATCCTTATCAATTAAATTTCAACTTCCATCAAATTCAGAAATGAAATGGTAAATATTTCTGTTTCTTAAACATATTCATAGTAATAATTTTCCCCCTTACAAAAACGTTAATATTTAATTTTGGCAATACAATTTCTTTATTTTAAACCACTATCAATACGGAAGACTAATTATATATATATTATTCAAAAACTATCATTTGAATGTCAAAACATTTTCTCAAACTTGTACAGTTCATATTTGTACTAAGCGTGGATTTCTGGACTTAATTGTTTGTTTTGTATTTATAATAGTATCACAATAACAGTATCAGTAAATTAATTTTTCTTATGATATATTGGTGTACATTGATACTGTTTTATTCAGGAATTAAAGTTTCTATTAGATTTATACGAAACTATGCTATTATCGTATAAAAGCGATTACTATCAAGGAAACTATTGCTTGCAAATTCATGTAATAAACAAGAAGGAATTAGAAGATTTTATATTCCTGTTCATTAAATTAGTTTTGTTTGGATGTTTCTCATAACTATTACATAATTAGTAAATTTCTATTTACATAAGTACATTACGCAAATAAAAGTAAATTCAAAGTGTAATTTAATTTTCATAATTATTATACAGTATTAACGTCTGATCAATTTAACTATTATGCATTAATAATTAAATAGTTAATTAGTAGAAGCTTATTCTTAATTATTAAATAAGTTGTATAGTAATAATTAACTATATAATATTATGAATATATGATAAACTCGTGTACTAATGGTTAAGTATAATACAAATTGGGTGATAAATTAAATAAATATTGGTTAAAGTAAATGAGTTAATTTTTCTGAATATAAATGTCAGTTAATATAAGGTCTAATGTTTATACAAATACGTACAATTGTGTGAATGTATGTTAATACTTTAACACACACATGAACATGCCTTAAGACATTTTAGCTTTAAGGCATGTATGTAACATATAATTTGGCTGAATATTTTTCAAATTTTTAATTAAAATATCTATATATAAATTGAAGACATGAATTCCTTAACTTATCTGCAAGTTATTTACTTGAGCAAGCTTAATTAAAAATAAGTTACATTAATTGCATTACATTAGAAATAAGTTACACTAGCTTAGATTTGGTTCTTCATGAAATATATTCCAACAAACTGTTTCGAGTATTAATCCTTGTTAGTAATATGTCTGTAAATATCTCTAGTCATTTTCAAAGTAATTATTTACAAAGCATTTTAATAAATCTGTAATTAATCTGATTTTTATAAATACAAGAAATTTAGATATGATTTTTCAAATGTGCGATAGAGTGATAAATATTTTTATAATGAAATATGAATTTTTATTAAAAAACAATGTTTTTCTTATATTTTATTCATCAACTTTTAAATAAAGTGTTAATAATTAAAAAATAAAAATAATGTTATATAGTTTTGGATACAAAATGTCTTGAGATATATACCATGTTTTTTGTATTCTATTTACTAAAGAGAATGAAAACATTTTATTAAATAATTACGCAGACTGCCCAAATCTAATGATTATTGTCTAGAGGTGGTAATCTTGTCCCAATCTTTATATATGCATATTAGTGTTTTTGTAGATAGTTTTAATTTTTACGCTAAAATAAAAGAAATGCTTACAAATTTATCTAGAAATATGTAAATAGTTCTGCTTTGCATTTACTAACACATGGGAGAAAAAGATAAATATTAAGACTTTAATCTTTTATAAATAAAAAAAATTCACTTCAATTTTCTTTGAAATGCATTCCAAAATTATCGAACATACACATCTTATTTCTATAAGTGTGATAATGTTATTAACACCCAATAAAGGTAAATGTTAATTTAAGAAAAAGCTATTTCTTTTAATTTGTTACATATAAATTATTATATTCACCATATATATCATAATATATATATATATATATAATTATTATAGAAATGCATATGAAATATTTTTTATAATTGAAAAGCAATACAATTCTTTGCGTTTTAACATATTTAGTACGGAAGCATCTTGATAACTCTAATTCTGAAAAACAAAAGCAAAATATTATTTTTAATATAATATTTTAAAAATTATTAATTATTAATTATTACGAATTAAATATAAAAATAAATAATTTTAATATTTAATTATTTTTAAAATAATATTTATTGAAAATTTAAAAGAAAATGTATTCGTATCGATTAAATGATAAAAAATCTGATTAAGATTTTAAATAAAATAGTGGTAATATTTTATATTTGCATATTACTGCAAGTGATTCATAGTTATTTTAATCAATTAATTACTTCGATGTCGTTGAAATCATTTATAAGTACTTTTGTGAAAATTTTTTATCTAATATATTTAGGAATAAAAGAATTATTACAAATAAGCTAAAAATATTCATACAACTAGATTTTACAACAAAAATAATAGACACTAAATAATTAAACAATTTCAAAACAAATACCTATGTCAGTATAAAAGGTATAATAAATATTTATAAACGTCAAAGTAATATTTACAATTCAAAGTTACATAAGATAAAAAAATCTTAATAATGTAGAAACCGTTTATCATCTTTACAGAAATTATACGCATCTTTTAATCATATTTTCTCCAAATAAACTAATAACTTTGTAAACACTTATTGTTATTAAATAAAGTTAAATAGTATTAATATAATTAAACTTATTTCCTTTTAATATTTAGAAGACATACTTGTTTAATGCTATTTGTTTCATAAAATAAACTGCATTGGTCTGAACAGAAAGGAAATTCATAAGTTATATTTCCACGCGATTGTGAGAAATGTTGATTTATGGCATCAATAACGGAGTTGAAAACTTTACGGAAAGTCTTTTCCTAAAATGAGTGTAAAATAGTCAAATTATTGATCAGAGAAAGTAAGAAAAGCTTCTCATATTTTTACTCCAGTAACTTTCATGGCGCTTTTGGCCAGAAATGATATGGTGCTTTTATTGACTTATAGCTTATAAGATATACTGAATATAGAGCAATACTTTGTGAAATGAAAAAATGATGAATGTGGTATATTTTATTTAATTAGACACTTCATTTTTCATTCCCTCCAACTCAGCTTTTACTCAATCATTTCACTTAAATATTTATTTCATAAAAAGCAACTTATTTGTAAATATTGAAAAATACTATGAGTAAATAAATATTCTCAAATTTATATAATTATTGTTATAGATATGCTTAGAAATCCCAACCCTTTGCTGTGTAAGGATATTTCAAATTATGTGGGATTATTTTCGATTTCCCAGGAGTTTCTGTGACGTTTCTTAATTCTTCTCTCTCGATTAATTTACATCATTTGTTACATATTTTACACGATGAACAAATCTAATTTATTTTATACTTTAAATGAAATATAGATTAAAAAATTTCCAGTGAGAATTTTATAATATCATAGAGAACATTTCTGAGTGCATATGATTCGGAAATAAACTAGCTTGTTATAAACTGTGAAATTTTACGGAACAAAAGTTTCTGTCAAATTCGGTATTCTCCATTTTAGTAATTCATTTGTTTTTTACTGATTTACATTATCAGCCTTTAAGGAATCCATCATTGAGTATTCTATCTAGCTGGAAACTTGTAACAATTAATTTAATGTTTCGTTTAATGTTTAAGTAATTTTTCTACTTTTGATTTGTTTTATAATTTTTTTTAACTTTTATTTTTGATTATTTAAGAACTCAAAGAAAAATTCTACAATTCTTTATTTTCGTAAAATTGCTCTAATTTATTTATTTCATGTGTCATTTACCTTTTACGAGAATTATCTAGCACAAAAACATCTGTTTAAAAGAATTTTTTAAGTCAAATTTTAAGTAATTCCTGTAATCTTATGTAACAAGAAATAAAATACATTATACACACAGTAGTAATAAGTAGATTTAGCCTTAAATTGTTACAATATCAATGCAAATCATTTATTGATTAAAAAATCTTGCATTGTATGCTAGATAAGAGTTTTCCTTTATCTATAACTACAATTAACTAAAATAAAATATGTCATATTTATTAAAAAGATGAATAATATATTCAATATATTTTAAGTCCATCCCTTTAATATTTGAAAGAATGCAAACTACAATTTAAAGAAACTATTGGTAAAATTAAATAAATTAATAGCATTCTATATATTTTTCAAATTTTTTTGAAATTGTATTTCCAGTTTATATTTATTAAAATGCACTTTACACGCTATAGGATATCTAAGTGATTTAAAGTTTTCTTAAAAATAATATACGCTACTGGCCATTAAATTTGTTACACCAAGAAGGAATGCAAATAACAGAACGATATTTATTGGACACATACATTATAGTGGAAAGAACAAGTGATTAGATTTACAGGAAATTAGGATGTATAGATCTTTAGAAATCAGTACCCTGAGCAGCCACCTCTGGCTGCAATAACAGCACTTATCCGCCTAGGCATGGAGTCAAACAGAGATTGTATGGCATGTACGGGGATCTCAGTCCATGCAGCTTCAACACTATGCCACAGTTCATCGACAATAGTGGATGGTGAGTGATGGCGTGCCAATCGCTCGGCAACCATTGACCACACGTTCTCAACTGGTGACAGATCAGGAGAACGTGCAGGCCAGGGTAACAGTCGAACCTGTTCTGTATCAAGGAAGTTCAGAACAGTACGGGCAACATGCGGTCGTGCATTATCCTGTTGAAACAAAGCATTAGGGAGGCCTCGAAGATAGGGCAGAGCCACGGGCCTTAACACATCGGAAATGTAACGGTTGCTGTTCAAAGTGCCGGTAATGCGAACAAGAGGTGATCGAGACGTGTATCCAATGGCACACCATACCATCACTCCAGCAGATGGGCCAGTATGGTGATGTCCAATGCAAGCTGGCAATGCGCGTTCTCCACGATGCCTCAAAACACGGATGCGGCCATCATGGTCCTGTATACAGAACCGAGATTCATCTGTAAATATGACGTGATACCATTCCCGCATCCAGGTTCGTCGCTGATCACACCATTGAAGGCGCTCCTGTCTGTGACGCAGTGTCAATGATAGCCGAAGCCATGGTCGCCGTGCAGACAATCCATGCAGCTGCAAACGTCGTCGAACTGTTCGAGCTGAAACTTGTTGCCTTGCAAATGACTCCATTTCTCACCTCAGGGTTCGTGACGTAGCTGTACGATTCCTTGTGACCATGCGGATGAGATGTCTGTCTTCTCTGCTGTTAATGATGGGGGGTTGCTGAGATCCTGCATGACGTTCCGTATAATTGTCATGTACCCATCGATTCAATATTCTGCTAACAGTCATGGGATCTCGACCGACCCGAGCAGCAATATTGCGGTACGATAAACCGCAATCCCGGTAGGCTATAATCCTTCCTCGATCAAAATCAGACACATGCTGATAGGCATTTCTTCTTCTTACAAGAGGCATGACAACAACTTTCTTTGCCGAAAACAACTTTGAAACGGAAATTTAGTATGAGAAAACTGCTGTCAAATCTCTGGTTTTATATACATTGTAGATGTCGCTACTGTCGCCTGCTTTGTATGAATGCGCTGAAAATCTAATCATTTGCATATCACAGCAAGTTCTACCTTTCATGCAAATTTCACGTGTGTGTTGTGCCGCTTTCCTAGTGTAGCAATTTTAATGGCCAGTAGTGTATTTTATGAGGAAGATACTGTAAATCTATTATGTAAGGTTTTATCTTAGCTAAAAATTTTGAATCTAATTTCTTATATTGATCAATTTTATGTTCCTATTTAATTTCTCTAAAAAACGTTCTAATCCATCTAAGTAACTATAGAATTATATGTATCATAAAGGCATATTTCGAAGAAAGAAGGTCGAAATCTTATTAATAAGAAATTTTAAAAAACCTCACGTTGTTTATTTTATTTACAAACATTGCAAAGAAGTTTGGAAAATTTTTGATTTATTTATTTAAAGACATGCATTACATACATAGTTTACGCAAAGAATACTGATAAGGGCAATATAATGAATATGAATTAAATTATAAAAATCATTTAGACGTCGTCTCTCCACTTTCTCTTTTTTTTTTTTAACTCTATTCAAGTCTGAAAAATAAGTGATATTTTTCAATTAAGAAATGCATTTTAACATCGATCTCAGTCATAGTTATAAGAGAAATAAAATTTAAATATAATTAGTCAAATTTTTCTGTATTTATAAAAAATGTAAACATCTAAGGGTATAACAAGCCCTTTATTTTAAAAGCTATTAATGCTTAGTTAATAATAAATTCTAATTGTTACTTCAATGAAAAAATTTCTGTTCAAAAGTGTAGACAAAATCAATAATTAAGTTCCAAAGCCTTAATGTAAAGTTTTTAAATTAAATTCAGTGAAAAAATAAAACTTAAATAATTCGTGCATTTTACATTTCCTTCGAGCAAATTTTGGAAGAAATAACACATAGTTTTTAAAACAATAATTTTTTGCAGTTAATTTCTATCATTAAAAAAAACAGAATTTTAACTGTACAAAAAATTGATTAGTCAATTGACAAAGATATTTCCATAAAATTAGTTTAATTCATTAGACATAAAATATAGCGAAGATATATCAGAAATGTTATAAAAAATATTTTCTCCCACAGAAAATCCAAATCTGTATCCTCATTACAAATCCCACTTCGTTGATATGAGCTGACAAAAATAGCAAAAGATAATCTTGTTACAATTATGGTTACTAGGAAAGAGACTTACCTTTAACTCCCTAAATCCTCACCGATCATTAACTTAATGTCATCCATTGAATGAGTTAACTCTCAATACTTAGCAATTCAACTTAATATGTTTGTGTGTGTGTATATATATATATATATATATATATATATATATATATATATATATATATATATATATATATATATATATATATATATATATATATATATATATATATATATATATATATATATATATATATATATATATATATATATATATATATATATATATTTATTTATTTATATATGTCCAATTAATTTATATACTCTTCACAAAAAATAATGATTATAATACTAAACATTTTTCATAATTTATATATAAGTAAAGATATCGATTATTTATTAAAAACATCTTTGTAAATTTTTCCAAAAATACTCTGTGATCTTAATAAATACCATTTAAAATCTATGCAATTATAAAAATAGGTCTTTAAATAAAGAATGCCCTACTGAAGTTACTAATTTCAATTTTGATATGAGGCACATTTCATATTTCAAAATTTAGTACCACAATTAAAATTTACTCTATCTTTTAAATAAATATATGGCAGCTATATATATATATATACATATATATATATATATATATATATATATATATATATATATATATATATATATATATATATATATATATATATATATATATATATATATATATATATATATATATATATATATACATACACGCATATAATATATAATTTCGCAACATGTCTATGTTTACTAAGAATTGAGAAACATTTTGTATACAAAGCAAAAAAACTGAAAGAATGTAGTTTTGTATTCTCTCATCATATATGCAAACAGTCAGAAAATTTTCAAAAATATAGGTGCATCATCCTTTACTTTGATAGAACGTGAAAAAAATGTTTTAAAGAAAAATTCTGTTTCATGTGAATTGGAATGGAGAAAAAAGTTACGGATTTATATATCTAACAGTAATCAAAGAGATTTGAAGCCTGCAAAAGTCTTATTAGAATTCGATTCATTAATTCAAAAGTATTTAGAAATTATGTTATTTTATAACACAAAGGATAAGTTCATAATTTGATAAACTTCTAATAAAGGTACAAAATGAAAGAACTATTAATCATTTAAAAGATTAGGTAAGAACCTCTAAGAAGTCTTTTCTAATTTCTTTTACGAATGAATATAAAATAACGTTTAGTCACAGAGATAAGACACAATACTGAAAGTATATATATTAAGGAAAATTAGATTATATATATTTCAGAATAGATATATTAATGAACCACTAAGCAAGAATTTCATTTTATTTGCTATTTGGAAATTTAAATTTGGATTGACGATAAGAAAAATGCATATGTTTAAAAATACTAACTTATATATAATTGTTGCATAAATTAAGTTCAAATACAATTTAGTTACCAAATATTTACAACAAATTTTAATATTTTTCATAACTAAAATTTAAATTTAAAGAATATTAATTTTATCCTCCAAATGTATACAATTTGGTTAAATTCCCGAATATTATTGAAATTAAATTACTTTCAGGAATTTCTTAAAAATTGGGATCAATTTAAATGAAAATAAAGAGCTTTACTCTATGAAGATTTCTTTGGCTATTTGCTTTTTTCATTCTTCTTATAAAGTAGCTAAAGCTGCGTTTCTTTAGACGACGAACTTTAAAGTGTCTTGTATTTTAATCCGATTAACTTTTTTGCCCTTTAAATTGTTTCGTGGTTTTAAGCCTAATGATTAGAAAATTCAGACACGTTATTTATTTAATGTGGTTTTATGATTATTATTATATTTTTTATGCTTAAAAATAATTTTGTGCAATAATTTCTATAGTTTATTTCGATTTTTAAGCTAGAATTTAAATTTTAAATTTATATCCATTATTATTTAGAATTTCTGCTGGATCTATAATATTGTTTTGCCTCTTGATCAGATATCAATTAGAAGTTTTATTTTCAATTATGTAATTTTTAAATATATATAATTTTGAGATATTCTTTATTATATTATCTTTTTAACATTTCATGCTGTACTATTAAATTTGAATTTTTGATGTTCACGTGTTAATGTTTCATGATTTATTTTGCGATATATATCTATGTATTTGATTTTTTATATTGATGATAAAGATTGCTGACAGATATCATTTCTTTTTCTCTATAAACACATACATGCCAATGACAAAATCACGTCAATGAACGGAGAGACTGGAACATGCAAATTATTAGCACTTTAGACAATGGATGTGACGTAGCTGGGATAAGTGACTTTTCAAATATAAAGAAATGTACTGTAAATTGTTTTATAATTTCGAATTTATCTGAAAATATCGTGTTAAGCCTTGAACAAGAATAATAAATGCTTACGAGCAAGTGTCAGAATTTTATAATGTGACAAAATCGTTGCTTATTTATCGATAATATTGCTATTCATACTGCTCAAAGCCAAACCTGTTTCTTGCGAATTGATGCGTTTTTGAAAATTATATTGAAGGATATCAATCTCTCCACTGACTAACATTTGACGTGACAGGTATGTGTTAAGGATGGTATTTCAAAATGGAGCAAACAAATTGACCATTAATTAGGAATCGGATTTGCTTACGGAACGTTCAGTATCTGTTCATGATGTGGGACACCGCGTAGGTGACAATACAGAAGCTTTCTGTACGATAAATCAGAATATTTGTAATCTCCAGCAAAGTAGGAAATGTATTGTAAAATGTCAGTTTGGAATTGTATTATTAGTAAACTAAAATATTATATAATATAAAAAATCTGAAGTGATCATTTTAATTATAACCTAACAGTTACAGTTGGTCTTTTTAGAAATAATAGATAATTATGAGTATCTTAAAACTTAAAAATTCTTAGCTAATAAAATTATTATAAGTTTTTCTTTTGAAATGTTTTATTACTCTTAACTAATGTTCCTTTAATATTTCATTTGGCTCAAAATTTTCATCATATTTTAAGAATTATTAAAATTATAACTTAAATAAATGAAACTATGTTTATTATGTTCAAGAATACTGAAATTTTGCAATAAACATTCAAGTATAAATATATTAGCTTTGACATACAAACAATATCAAAACTCTTTTCTCGTCATGGAAAATTTTGGTTTATTTTTTACCCGTATAAAGTTTTTCCCACACCGAGATGATTATTTGTCATCTTAGACTAATTAACATAAATTTTGATTTTAAATTACCGTAATACCCGGCAAATTTTTGAGCATTAACTGAGCAGGTGAGAATTTTTTTTATAGAATATGATATGTTCTTGAGTTATCATAATGCTGTTGCAACAATTTATTTACTGCTGTTACGCTAGAACAGTGTTACAAATTTATATATATTTATATTTGTCTATATATCCCAAGGATCGCAAATACTCAGATTTTGGGGAAACACTGCACAATTTAGACGAATTCTTCGTTAAAAACGGCTTTTCTCATGATTTGGCGAGAAAATGATACTTCTGGAAAAGTCCATTACCGAAGCTTTAGAACCAATATTAAGCAAGATTGCCTAGAACCTACCAGAAACTTGTCAATACTCTTAGATTTTCACTCCAAGTTAGGCATAAGTACCACCGCCTGACATAGATAATTTTTTGAAGAACCTGAGAGAGTGAAGATGAACAACCTTGAATGTTAGTTTAGAGTAGAGAATCTGTTATCTGTCTCAGATATTGGAGACTTCTGTGATTGGATGATGTTTCCTTTTGCATTGGCTGAATTTGAGATGTGTAATTGTGATTTCTAGGATAGGAATTTTTTGTTGAATTTGCTACGAATAAAAGTGTTGAGATTTTTAAGAGATCGTTTTATCGGCTCTCAACCTACTCAATTCCCGTAGCGTGGGATAATAGAATCAAGATTCAAAATTTAATCAATACATAAAGTTTTGATTCCTGTATCCTTATTACGTATTTCTTTTGGAGAGATGGTTAGAAGAGTAAATATTTATACTGGTGTTTGTTTGTTTTTTAATAAGTGGTTAACCTTCAAGAAGAAAATACTAAATTATTGTCACAATAAATAACGTTTTTATTACTTTCTTAATATTTATTATCCTTTAAAAATTGCATTTATATTGTTTGAAAAATATGTAATGTTACAATACAGTTAAATTATTATAATTAATTGAATTTTAATAGTTAAAACCATAAAGGGTTTTACAGGTATTTTAAGGTATTTTTATCACCTAAAAATGTATTTTTATTCTATAAAGGTATTTTTATTATAAAGGTATTTTAAAATGGTTTATAAGCATTTTGTCAAAACTGCAGTTTAAAAAACATTTATTTTCCATAGTTTCCACTGAGCATAATAACACTTACACAGATGTATATTTTTAAGCATATGAGTCTAAAAATTATAGATAAAAAATAAATTTCATCGTTATACTTACCATTTTGAATAAAAGTATCATGTGATACATTAAAACTTTTTGTCTTATGCATTAAATACTTAAAGTAAAACCTTTTTCTCTGCAATTAGAACAATATCTGATATAAGTAATTTTTTAAATCAATTATCCCTATTTAGGAGAAATTAATTTTCAGAATATAAAAAATAATCTGTTTACTATAAATAACTGTAAGCTAATATCTTCCCAGCTTATTTACTTCAAAATTCATAGCATTTTTTATATTTATTCGCAAAGTTATGGGTTTTAAATTTGTTACCAACTGAATAATCTTGCATTAGATAGTTAATTTCAATCAAAATAAAAATGAAAAGTCAGTCTAAATTTTATATTTATCTTTAAAATTTTAAAACAAAATTTATCTACAGAATTCATTAAAGCTAAATATTCTACATATGAGTAAATATTTTTAATTTATTTTAGATTTAAATAAATAAAAATAGCAAATAATCTGCTGGATAAAAATTCTCAACTTAATGATCATACATCAGAATAATTCCAAGAGGTCCCTCGATGCATTAAAAAAGTAAGATAAGATAATTCACGCTATAAAGGTTTACAACGAATTATGCATCTAAAATATATCCCTTAGCAATTTAAAAATAATTTTAATATTTGTGTAACCATATGAATTGAGTCATTAAAATATAATTAAATGAAAGTGTTTATAAGCGGAGTTCTCTCTTATAAAGTATTTAATTCGCTCAAAAATTAATCACATATAGTTTTTACTTTACCACAAGTTATAAATATGACCCAAAAATATCAATATTTTTTATGTACTTTAAAAATAAATCAGAAAATGTTGAGAAAATTCTATTGCATTCTGTTAGAATTCAGAATTTTTTTTTTATCTAAATGTAGTTTCCATTCGATAAGACACATTTTTCGTTTGCTATCATTTCTCGCTATGAAACTCGGCATTTTTTCATTTAAAAACGAAAACGTTTTTCTGGAAGGAACGAACATTTTGTATGCAAAATTATCAACTCGTATAAATAACTGTCAAAATTACTTCCTTATCGTAATACTTGTTCTCTATAGAGCTGAAAAGTATTTTCTGGTATTTATTTTTCCTCCCCTTAATTTAATATTAAGAAGAAATAAATAAAAGACACGTGAATTTATATGCACTGAAATATATCTGCAACAAAAGAAAATAAATTGATGTAACAATGTGCATTTTCATTATTTAAAATACTTATTGCATTCACTTATATCACAAAAATTTGTTTTAAAGTACAAAAAAATCTTAGTAAAATTATATATATATGTATATATATATATATATATATATATATATATATATATATATATATATATATATATATATATATATATATATATATATAATATATATATATATATATATATATATATATATATATATATATATATATATATATATAATATATATATATGTATATATATACATATATATATATATATATATATATATATATATATATATATATATATATATATATATATATATATATATATATATATATATTTATATTTATATATATATATATATAAAGTAAGTATGTATTAGTAAAAAATATGTATATATATTTTAAATATGCCAAATATAATCACATTTTAAAAAGTATATTTTTTATATAAGACTAATTTTACAAATATGGTTTCTATACATATATTTTTTAAAAGTTTCGCAAAACAATGAATAACTTTAAATTGGTTTTAATACAAATGATAATTTAATTGGTTATTATTTAATTCATCAATTAATAATAACCACATAAATTTAATTTATAAATTTATTTGATTATTATTTAATTTATTTTTGGGTTATATATATATATATATATATATATATATATATATATATATATATATATATATATATATATATATATATATATAGGTTTTAATATAAAGAATTATTTAATTTTCAGGTCAACAGGAAACTTATGCTTGGTAAAATTTATTTATTTTATAAATTCAAGAAAGAAATTATTAAAATATTTTTAAACTGCATTCCAATTTTCTTGAAAAACTTAGTATTAACTTATATTCTTCAATCATTTTTCAACAATATTATATACATATATACACACACAAGTAGCGGAAGTGATGTACTTATATAGTTTATATAGTGGGGCACCGAGTGGGTGTGCATTCATTATCTCGAAAGTGGGAGGTACTTAGAAGAAGAACCAAGCAAAAAACTCCTGAATTTTGATTGCTACCATTTAAAAACTCAGCACAATATAGAATTTCCAGGCGCTATTAATTAAAACGATAAATCTTCGGTTGAGTAAGGATTCGAACTCACTACCTTCCGATACCGAGAATGAATGTCCTCACCAATTAGGTTACTGCAACCTATAGTTATGTTATATACATTTTACAAATAATATTTTCATAAATAAATTAACAGCAATTAAAATTCTTTTTAATGGTATAAATAAATTTATTAAAAATCTGTTTAATTAAAAATCTTACTTTTCTAATTTTTTTAAAAAGCAAATAGTTTTTTTATAATATTTTTTAATTACGAACATAAATAACAAATGCATTTATCATAGGAAATGCATTGAATATCTAGTGTGAAACAGCAAATGTTAATCATCGGAGGAAAAATCTATGGTAAAGAAATGTCATGTATCATATGTAACATAGAGAAATATATTTTACAATCAGTAAAATAAATTATTGCTTGTTATAAGCGATTATCATAGTAACTTTTGAAAAACAGAGCTTAAGATTAATAGTTTTAAAATGCAGGAATGATAAGACGTTGTTTTCATTAAATTTACTTTTTTGTAACTAACATTAGCTGAAGTTTACATTTTTTTTAATAATAACAACTCGATGTAATTTCTGTAATAAATTTATCTTATGTTTTTTCCTTAAACAAATTTAAATTTTAAAGTAATATATCGTAATATATTTCTATGCATGGGAGTAAATTTGAAAGAATATTGTGTCAGAAACTGGGAAATAGATTGTCAAATTTTGAATCTCATTCAATATTAACGTCTCCAATATAAATCAAACACTTTTAGAATTCTCCAAGTCAAAACATTTCTAATTATCAACTTAAACAATTTACCGCAATAGACTATTTGCTTTTGACAAATAGGAATAATCTCAGAAGATTTCCATTTTAGTCGGTATACATTTCAAATATATTATAAGGGAGCAGATATGTTATTATAAAGGATACTTCTATGTATTAAAGTTTTGGTTCAACATTAAAAAAAAAACACAGATTTTTTGTTTATACAATGAAAGCAAATGAAAATGAACATCTTATTAAAGCTCAAAATGAGCGTAGTAAAATTAATTACAACGGAAAATATATTACATATACCGATATCCGATACACAATTAATGCTATTTTAGTAAAGAATATTAAAACTCATTTCATTAAAATCTGATTACTATGACCTAGTGGTACATTAATGTTTTTTGACGGTTGGCAAGTCTATATTTTGATAATGTCTCTGTTGCTTATCGAGTGATAGATATTTCTGCTTATTAGACGCTGCTTGAATGTTAGGGAATTTTCCAGATTTTTTACCTTGCGCACCTTGAATATATTGCATTTTCTATAAAAGGTACTCACGGGAGGCGAAAATGTGACAGATTATTTGCATCAGTTTTATGAACAAAAATTATACTGTATTTCCTCGGAATAATTTCTAATAGCAATGTGCTTATATGTCAATGTATAAATTTGTTTCTAATATCCAAGTCCTCATGGGAATCAAAGAGAGAGAGAGAGAGAGACGTGACAGATTACTTGCATTAGTTTTCCGGATGAAGATTAGACCATCAACTACAGCTGATATTCCTTGAAATAATTCTTGATATCAATGTATTTTTATATTTTTAGAAAATAAAATCTTATTTAAAACTCTAAATGGCTCAAATGGGACATTAAGTAAATAAGCATAGAAAGAAAAAATCTAGTTCTACTATGTTTGAAGTATAAAGTGAACCAAATGGATAATATTTTTGCATGTGGTTCGACCTCCTTTCTATTAAGTGCAAAAATTCAAGCCCAGTTGTGAAAATTAAAAAAAATAGAGCAATACGTGAATAAAATATTTTTATGCATTTGAAAATGACAACTCCTTCCTGTAACCATACCTTTTGATTAGAATGAAGATCCTTATTTGTCGCTGAAATTTCTACAACCGTAGTTTGTTTTTTCCTTAAACTGAAGAATTGCAGTAAACTAAGCTATACTCAAATAATCATCGTTAGGTTTATTAAACGTTGTTTTCAGAATAATTCTTTAATCTTTTTTACTTAGTATTGATTTTGCTACATGAAACTGAGTAAAGCTATTGCAGTAAAAGAGTTACATATGGCTGGCAAGTTTTCATAAAAACAAAAAATAACTTAAACATATTTTGTTTTGTGTTTTTGTTACATATTAACACCAAATTAATTTAGCGTATCTCTTTCTTACATCAATAATGTCTTTTCTGTAAAAATTGGGCACTTTAGATATAATTTTCTATGTTATAAATGATTTTAAATTAACAGTCCAGATTCATACAATTATTTAAAAACTAGATCAATTAAAATAAATATAAAAATTAAAAATTGAAGTCGAAAGATTCCCATTGTGATTATTACAATAATCCTTATATTTATTTATTTTAGCAAACTACTAAGCATTTTGAAAAGAACGCACATGTTGAAATATTTCTGATGATTTTGTATGTACAATATAAAAAGAATTTGTGCTTTAAGAATTTTTTTAATTTTTAAATTGCCATTCTATTTTTAATAAAAATAAAGTCAAAAATTAAGGTAAATGATTAGCAATTCAAATAATCAATGATCTTATGAAAAGAATCTAATTTTGATATATATTGTACACCATCAATCTTAATTTTGGCCATCTAAATTTAAAATGAAAACCATTTTTTGCACCTTTTCCCCAGTTAATTCCGTATTTATTTATAGTTATTAATATTTACTATATTTATAAATGTATAAGTTTCTTTTCAACACAAAGTGAAATAAATTCATAAAATATATAATAAAATGTAGAAACTAACTGAAAATATGCAGCATGAATAATAGAATAATTATTGCATTTAAAAATAATTATAAAATATAAAACAATACATTTTTTCTTGAATACATAATTCCTAACATAAATCACGGATGAGAAGTCGTTTTATTTAGCTTCTGCTCACTCATATTAAAAAATTAATGATTATTATTTCGAACAATATTAAAAATATTATCATTATCATTATGAGGTCATTAGTGGGGTATAACATATATAAGAATATCATTTATAAAAGAAATATATTCATTTTTTCTACAAAAATATTGGAAACAACAGAATTTAAAACAGTAAGAAAAATTACAAATTGTTATTATTTTAGAGGCAGACATTTACAAAAGTAACAAATTAATAAGGCCTTTTATGAAATTAATTAAAAGAGTAAAAAATAAATCATGATTTAATTTTACTAAATTATCATACACATATCACAGAATAAATATTGACCTTGTATATTCAATAGAGCATCAACTCCATTCTTCTCTGGGAATCATATATTTGAGTAAAGTATGTAATAAATTATTTTTATTTTAAGCAATATATACAAGTTTAATTAGCTCTCGTGTGTAAAACTTTTCTGAAGAATGTTGGATCAATGCATCACACAAATTACATTTAACTATATATATTTTAGTGTTGTGTATCATTCTGTTTTTTAATAATCTAAATAGCTTAACTTTATACTTATTATATGATTAAAAGATATAAATTAGATTAATTTTTGGAATAATGTATACATATATTTCTTAATGAAAAAAAATCATAAAGGTAAACACTCTATGACAATGGGAAAAATAATAATGATAAAAACATTTCACATAATTAAAATTATTTTACAAAAGAATTAAATTTATATGAGTGTTTTCGTAATTAATTTGGAAATATTTCTAAGGAATATCTGGAAATTTTATTTGTATACTTTTGTTGCAATAGTAAGAAATCCTCAATACTTATATGTACTTTTCTCACTTAATTCGGCAGCAGCAGGCAAAAATGCCGCAGTTATCATAATTTTATTAAACATTTAGGATTTATTTTTAAAATACTCAAAGAGTTCAATCAAAATAATAGAAAATATTTTCTGAAAAGTTTACTTGATAGCCTAATTATTTACAGCTGCTTCAAGAATTTTTAAAACATCTATATAATATTGTTTAATGAAAAAAACTTTCAAGGATGAAAACTTGAACATACTTTTCGAGTGGGAAAATTCTGATAAATTCACTAATATCACATCTCTTATGTCTTAATAAATATGCATATACAGAGATAAAAAAAGGATCTCTGAAATTTCATTCAAAGTGCTCTTGCATCAGGTTACGCCGTATTTAAAGAAAATGCATCATTTAGCATTAGACCATTTATTTTGCATTCTCAGGAACATCAATGCCATTGTACTGCACTTTCTTTCTTTACTTCACTACTTTACTAATACGCACTAATGTTCTATAATTTAAATAATCATTTCCATAAAACAAAGTTTGTTGCTATAAATGAGCATTTCATGGAAAAGAAAATTTCAAAATCATGAAGCCCCAAAGTAAGGATTTTTGCATCAAATTCGAAATACATTCTATTTTTAATTATGGAAGAATGAAAATAACCTTTACATTTTATGTTTGAAAACTGTAGGAAATTGATACTTGTATTCTATGTCGATTAATTCATATTGTCAAATTAATGTCTGAAACTGAACTTAATTTGCATGTCTGAAACTAGACTTAATCTGTGTGTCTGAAACTGAACTTATTCTGTGTGTCTGAAACTGAACTTATTCTGTGTGTCTGAAACTGAACTTAATTTGTGTGTCTGAAACTGAACTTAATCTGTGTGTCTGAAACTGAACTTAATCTGTGTGTCTGAAACTGAACTTATTCTGTGTGTCTGAAGCTGAACTTAATTTGTCTGTCTGAAACTGAACACAATCTGTGTGTCTGAAACTGAACTTATTCTGTGTGTCTGAAACTGAATTTATTCTGTGTGTCTGAAACTGAACTTAATTTGTGTGTCTGAAACTGAACTTAATCTGTGTGTCTGAAACTGAACTTATTCTGTGTGTCTGAAACTGAACTTAATTTGTCTGTCTGAAACTGAACATTATCTGTGTGTCTGAAACTGAACTTATTCTGTGTATCTGAAACTGAACTTAATTTGTGTGTCTTAAACTAAACTTAATTTGCATGTTTGAAACTAGACTTAATTTGTGTGTCTGAAACTGAACTTAATTTGTGTGTCTTATCTACGAAACTGTATGTCCATGTAGATATAACATAAGTAAGTAGTTTTCATACGTTTTACGTGTATTTTTTCTGTTATAAATGAAACAAATTTAACCATAATATTTCCAAAGAATTCCTTATATACTTTTGAGTAATCAGTAAATTTCTATTTATTTTCAACTTTTAGAAATCGTATTAGTTCATGTATCTTATATTTAAATCTATTCAAGAATAATCTATATATTATTTATAATCAACAATCACTGCATTCCAATTCAAGTCCAAAAAGAAAGTACATCCCATTTTTTAAAAATTTAAATAAATCAATAAATTTTGAATACAGTTTATGAAAATTAATTTTAACAAATATAAGATGAATTTGCTGCATAAATATTCATTTTTAAATTCATTTTGAGTTCTGAAGGGAGTATGCTGTTTAATCATAAGTATATTTTATTCATTACTTCCTAGAAATTTAATGGAAAGTATTATTGTACAATTACATATTCCATCATTTCTGAGGAAAAGTTTTTATGTGTTCCTGAGTTGCTTTGGAATTCTTTTGCTTTAGGTATACCTTCGTAAATAATTCATATATGAAGATATTTTGGTGATATTCGTAATGAGACTTTTTATATTTTGGTGAATAGAAAAATGCGAAAAATATCTTCTCCAAGCAAACTCTAAGGCGTTAAAAGCTTTTTCAAGTAATTTGTTTTGATTACGAATATTATACCCTGTTCAGAAGTATTTCAAATATTATATTTCTCTTAGGGTATGTCTGAAGAAAATGATGGTATGTCTGAAATATTGCTATTATTAAGAAAATGCACAAGCGTAATTGATCTCGTTTATATTTAGGATATAAATAAAATGAGGAAATGTTTAATATCTGATTTATTTAATATTTATTTAAATAACGAAAAATAACGAAAAGTTTTTATTTATTCATGGTATTTCTAATACCTAAGTAAGCCTTTCTTACATATATATTAGATATTTCATGAACCAATAAAAGAAGTATTTTTTTCATAAGTAAAAGTTATACATTTTATTGAATTTGATGTAATATTTACTGATATATTTCATATTCAATACAAATTTGTATGAAATAATACAACAGTTATTAATTTTTAGTATTAAATTCATGATGACATATTTAACGGTAAAATGTAAAATAAATAGAAATTTAAAACAACTCTAAGTACAATTTTGATAAAATGTTACCACAACAATGAAGAATTAAAGAGCAATAATAATGGAATCAGTCTTTCCAAATTTTCCATACATAATTGTGTACAAGATTTTAAAAATCGCAACAAAAACAAGTAAAGATGCTGAGTTCGAAACATGTCCATCAGGAACTTTTAAAACAGTTATATAACTTTCAGAATATGATTAGCTTATTCTACTGTAATAATCACACATATAGACACATATAATTCATTATAAAACTTTCAAAATCATAAAAAGCAAATAATTAAATTTAATTCAAAAATTTTCTGACATAATTTTTTAAAAAAGATATGGAACTTATTTCACAAAATATGATTTATAACTTTTTTACAAATACTCAATACCTCAAAAAAGTAAAAGTAAATCAAAAAATGTAAAAGAGGAAACAATTAAACCTTATTCAATCGTTTTTAGATGAAACTTCATAAATCAAATATTAGAATAATTTTGTGATAAAATTAATTATTATTAAGAATACATAAGTATTATGTATTCTGAATAATAATTAACAACTTTACAAAGAAAATAATTGTAACTAAGAATAATTTTATAAAGGAATAATTGTACTTAAAGCAATTAAGTTTGCTATGGATTCATTTAGAGCTTTATAAAATTGTTCTTAATAATAGCTCATATATAAATGCATTGCTCTATTTGTCAGATATATTCTTTAACTTTATCTTTCACTAAATGGCTATTTGAGCACCTATAGAATATTAATATAAGATAATATTAGCTTTTTCTTGCATATGGAAGTTTGCCTTTTTATTATAGTTTTGGTATAACCTTGTGTAAAGTCGTAGTGTCCATTGCCAATGCTATATTTCATTAAAATATTTTCATAAGGCTCCGTTTTTCATTTGATTTAAATTTCATGAAAATATAAACTCCATTACAATTCATGTAAGTTTTTTCTGTTTATAAACTCATTAATAAGACTGCAAAAGGCGTGCACAATTCAGGTATTTGGGAGTTCCAATTAATCAAGCACAAATACTGTGCCCTTAAAGCATTCTTGGAATCTAATCCAAACATGTATACAAGGAAACTTTCTGTCAGAATAAAAGATAAGAATGCAATAAAATTTGAACACAATTCTGAAACTGGCAGGTAAAAAATTAGATAAATAGGTTAGCACTTTTGTAAATTGTGACTGGAATAAATTCTACATTTCATAAGGGACAATCTAATATATAGGTAATTAATATTATGATTTAATAATGTTATACCTTTCTTTCTAAATGAATAATTTAAAATGCTTACTGAAACTTAGAAATCAGCTTTTTCATAAAATTTCACTTTTTTAAAAAATTTGTTGTTAAACATGATAACATAATATCCAGTAAATATTATCAAAATCAAACTTCTCATAAAATTTTATTTAAATATTTTCTATTACAAATGATAACGTAATATCCTGTAAATATTATTGAGATCAAATTTTTCATAAAATTTTACTTTATTTAAAAATTTGTTATTATACATGATAACATTATATCCAATAAATTTTATCAAAATCAAATTTCTCACAAAATTTTATTTAAAAATTTGTTAGAACATATGATAGCTTAATATGTTGTAAATATTACTGAAATCAAAATTTTCATGAAATTTTACTTTATTTAAAATTTGCTTTTACTCATTATAGCATAATATGCTGTAAATATTTGACATTGTATAAGTTATAATGTGTTTTAATATTGATGAAGTTTAATACTGATACTGTATGCATATATATATATATATATATATATATATATATATATATATATATATATATATATATATATATATATATATATATATATATATATATATATATATATATATATATATATATATCTAATATATAAAATTCTCGTGTCACAGTTTTCGTTGCCATACTCCTCCGAAACGGCTTGACCGATTTTGATGAAATTTTTTGTGCTTATCCGGTATCTATGAGAATCGGCCAACATCTATTTTTCATCCCCCTAAATGTTAGGGGTAGTACAACCCTAAATATTTTTTTTATTTTTTTGGTTAGTTCTGTAAGTTCCTAATAGATGGCGGTTTAGCATCTAAGTTGCACAGGTATTCGGCAGATGGCGACGTGTTTATTTTTCTAGATTATACCATCTTCGAGAAAATTCAATATTTCGTGAATCATTTTCATAATTATACTTTGTATTGTGTTATTATTGTGCAGTATTCAGTTTGAATATTTTTAATATTATAAATAGTAAAATAAAATTTTATTTATTACTGTTTTGCTCTACTAATTTTCATACCACCTCGAAAATATGTAAGTATTTCTCGATAGCCTTTTATTATTTTTTATTTTTATTTTATAATTTGATAATTATTAATTTATTCAGTAGAACATTTTGATCTAATTTATTTATTCAAATGATAAATTCATTTAATTTTTTTTATTTCAGTATAATGCCGCGGAAAAAATTTTTAGTTTTAATATAATTTAAAATTAAAATAATAATAGTTCGATGTTAATGTTATCTACCTCATTTATAACAATTTATTTTTAGAAGTCTTTAATTTATATAGTATATTTTATAAGTAAGTCACTGATTACAAACTATAATTTAATATAAGATGAATAAAATGTAAATTCAGAAAGTATATGTTGATTTGTGCTTAATTTCAAAATTTCGATACTTTACCTATTACTATTAAATTTTGGTGAAACGTTTTATTTTTAATCTCCTATGAATGAACCTATTCTAAATTTTTTTAGAAAATATTAATTTGATTGAACCCAAGAATTAGTAAAAAATTGATTCAATGTATTTTAAAAACTCAGCCACTGCAACGCGTGCCTGGGTCAGCTTGTATATATATATATATATATATAGCTGAATTATTTAATTTATATATAAATTGAACATCAGAAGTAAAAATCTCAGGATTCATACTTGTATACATATCATTCACATGTCTAAACACACTATATGTCTATAAATAAGAATGTATTCTACGAATAATATTCAATGTTGCAGATATTGCAACAGATATTTCCCATTATACAGAAATATTTTAACTCAATTTCATGTAGGATTTTAGTTTACTTTTTAAAGAATTTCAATTATCATCTGAGTGATGTATTTATATCTAGTTTGTTATTTTGAAAAGATAAGAATAGGTGATTTCAAGAACAGGCGAATAATAAGAATAGGAATTTCTATGATCACCCAAATGAAAGATCTAGTTTATCTTTACTTCTTTAGTTCTTTACTTTGAATAATAAGAACAGGTGAATAAAAATAAGAATTGGTGATTTCGTAAAACTCTATTTATTTATCTTTAATTTTCACAATGATTTTAGGAAATCTATGTACAAACAACAAATTATTGAGAGAATATTTTCAGTATAGATAATCTGATATTTCTTTTTATAGCAAAACACTTTCAAAAAATAATACTGGTGGTTAGTAACCTTCAAAGTTATGAAATAATATCAAGAAAAATTACTTTAAACTCAAAGGTGAGAAAAATTTTGATTTTAGTGCTTTTTTGAAATATGTGACACTATTTTGTAATAAAATGTAAATCTGTACACTTCGTTCAACATAAACTTCTGCCAAATAATTCATTCAATTGGACAGAAATGCTTTACAATTTTATAATTAATTTATAAACATCATAGAAATCACATAATTTATTACTAACAAAAAAGATTTATGTATTCCAATGATTTACATATATATTACATTTTAATATGCATAACTGTTACATAAAATTGATCAAAGGAACTTACTAAGCAATGTCATGCTAAGAGAAGAAATTTGCAAGCTCTAAAATAATTCTATATAACGATTTTTGAAAAATTATCACTTGTAAGAAAGATCAGCTTATTGAATGTTTCTTAAAAAGAAAACAGGATATATTAGCATAAAATATTTTCAGAAACATCTCATAACTTCATAAATTGATTCGATTCTTCAATAGATCATTAATGAAAGTGATACAATTTCATGAACGTTTACCGTGATTAAAAATCTATTTGTTGGCCATTATCAAATGAGATCGCAATAAAAAACAAAAATTTGTTACACAGCTGGTAACTATATTTTTATGTTCTTGAAAAATATTAAACCCTGAAAAACTAACTCATGCAAATAACATTGAAACATATAATGTAAATCGAAACCGTGACACTTATCGTTTTTAAACTGTTTATTTTTTCTAAGTATTTTATGATACATTACTATAGGAGACCATATAATATTAAATTATGCTCAAATTATGAATATTTTTGGTCAAGCAAACATTGCATATATGGAAAACAGAACAAGTATTTCATATTCGATTGATATACAGTAGTTTAATAATTTTTTTTAAAATTATGCTGCAAGTCTCTTAAACCACTCTGTGCTCTTTGAGAGCACACTGATTAATTTTAACTTTCAATATTAGAATACACCAAGTGGAATTAGGAGTTGGTGCTTTGACCGAAAACTGATTAGTTTTGGAATTCTAAGTAAGAATTCAAACTCAAATACTAATCTTATTAACAATGGCTCTGTTGAGACTGTTTGTTTTAAACTGAGGTTCTGATAAAGGAGGAATGCTTCATTGACTAATTGTACTCGCGAGAGAGAGATAGAATGCCTTGTAATGCAGATGAGTTTGATATTCTAATTCTCTTTTTTCGAAAGTAATGTTTTTTTCTTATAAAATTGCATGAAAAAAAAACAAATTTTAAATTTATTCGAGAAACTTTGTATTGGATGTAGACGAACTTTAACACTTATACATAAAAAATATAAGAATGTTTTTGAACATATTAAGACATTTTCCAATAAGTTGTTAGGTATTTAATTTAAAATCTGTTATATGCAATGCGAATAGTTTTCAGTGTTTTGACTACTAATTCTAATTTCATTTTCACAAAATTTCAAAATGATTTTGCAAATAAAATTTCAGGTTAAAAATTAAAAAAAATAACTATAATTCTTTTATTTATCCTTATGGTATACTTTTAACTGTACATTTATTATGATGAGTTTATAAACTTGTTTTATTGATTAATTTTAAAAATGATATTTCATACAAATTAAGATAGAATATTTGCAGGCTCGTAAAATAAAACAAAATTTTCTAAATCATTTTGGAATAAATTTTAATGTTTCATACTAAAAGATAAATAATAAAATTATTAACATCTTTAATAATTAATCAATAAATAATCATTAAATATTTAGTAATAATAATAATTAATAACAAATGAGAAGATAATGGGGAATATTAATTTTTTAATAAATATTATTCATTTTTCAAATTCCAATAATTCACATGTAATAAACCAATATATTAAGGCTAGATTATACTAATTATATTCATGAGCTATAAATATCTGATGGGATTTTTATGCTCATATAATTTAATATCTTTTTTATAAAAAACTTAAGAAAGTTATGTTTCTTAAACCAAAAGAAAACTAATTTGTTCTTGAAGGGCTTATGATGAATTGCAGAGGTAGAGCCATAAATGAATCATATGAAATGATTGATTTATTAAATAAATTTTCATTTTCCTATAGATTATACATCGTTGCTTTTTCAAATATATCAAATGTGATGCTTAAATTTTTTGGAACGTCTGTGACCTTTAATTTCTTTACTTTCATTAAAAAAAATAAATACTTATATAAAAAACCCAACATGCTCAGTAAAAATTTCAACGAAATCTAGAAGTAATTAATTTAAGTATCTTATTGAAATTTGTTTTAAAGTTTTTAGCCTATTTATACAAGAGTATTGTTAGAAAGAATATAAAAGTAGGAAAATTATCTAAGTAGAGAACTCATTATTAAAAGATATTATGCATTAAGAAATGTTTAATGACTTAATATTTGTATAAAAAGGTATCAAATTAGTGTTAATTCTTGGAATCTAAAACTGAATCATAAATAAAAACGTTTTTCTCAATTGTATAGGACTAGCTAAATATGAATTTTTTATATTATGGAATGTAGAATTAGGTTATCTGAGAGTATATTTTGATTAGAGAAATTGAAAAATTGGAAATCACCATCACTATTGCTAGTTATGTATTGGCATTTCTAAAGATTTAACTCACAGGGTTGAAAAAAACTATACTTAAAGAAAAGCTTATATAAATTCTTATATAGTCTTACATATTTTTCTTGCAAGTGACACTATATACATACATACATACATACATACATATATATATATACATATATATATATATATATATATATATATACATATATATATATACATATACATATATATATATATATATATATATATATATATATATATATATATATATATATATATATATATATATATATATATATATATATATATATATATATATATATATATATATATATATATATATATATATATATATATATCGGTAGATTCTGTAGTGATCGAAGTGATCGATATCTCATATATAGTATCGATCAAACTATTTCATACTTATGCTCGTTGTCAAAGTGACATTTGACACTAAAAAAATTCGTTTTATGTTTTTCGTTTGGTCCATTCTGTTGTGAGTTACAGGGTGTTAAAAAAGGAAGTCAAATAAGAGAAGATTTGGTACATTTTACAGTTTTTCTTCGTTAAAAGTGAAAAAATGCAAGCTAGGTGGTTAAAAATGTGAATGGTATTTATGGTGACGATACTGTAACAGCCAATTTTATGTGCAATTTTGTTTTCATAAATTCCGTTCAGGCTGTTTTAATGTTAAAGATGCACCTTGCACAGACAGACACGTCTTCGAAAATGTCGATAAAATCACAGAAATAATTGAAGTTGACAGGCTTGTTAGTAGTCGTAGTATTTTCTGGAGTGTAAGATCGGCCATAAAACAGTATTGAACCATTTGCGAAAAGTTGGATTCAAAAAGAACCTCGATGTTTGGGAGTCACACTAATTAACACCAAAAACATGATGGATTGAATTTTCATCTGCGAAGGTTTGGCCAAACGAATAAAATCGACTCATTTTTTAAAAAGGTGGTGACTAGGGATGAGAAATGGGTCACATACGACAATATTGTGCGAAAATGATTATGGTCAAAGCGTGGTGAAGAAGTTTAAATGTAGGCCAAACCAGGACTAACGGCCAGGATGGTTCTACTGTGTATTTGGTGGGGCTAGAAAAAATAATTTATTATGAGTTTCTTCCGTATTCCAGGGACTAAATTCATATCTCGACTGTCAACAATTGGGTCATTTAAATCTAGCGATTGAACAGAAACTGCCAAAATTTGCCAACAGCAGATGCGCCGTGTTCCATGAGAACAACGACAAACCACACAAGTCTGTAGTGACTCACCAGAAACTCTGAGAGCTTGGTTGGGAAGTTTTAATGGCTTCATAGTATAGTCTGGGCCTGGCAGCAAGCGATAATCTTCTTTTACTATCATTGCAAAACTTCCTGAGTGATAAGAAATTGGGATCAAGAAAAGACTGTGAAAATCGATTAAAAGAGTTTCTTTCAGAAGTTATACTTTGTTGAAAAAAACTCTCAATTTTTTGGATAGTTAATATGCCTAGGAGGAAGCCTTTAAGTGAATTTCAAAAAGACCAAATTGCGCCATGTAAAGATGTGGGCAAAAGTTAAAGAGAAACTGCAAACCACCATCACACATCAGTCCAAACTCTATTTCTAACTTCTTGAAAAATCTAAAGAATCCCATGAAAGTAAAGATTAGCAGACTCAAAAAATTGACACTACATAATCAAAGAAAATTATTTAAAGAACTTTAAAAAACACGTAGAAGCATTGGAAAAGCACAAGACCAATCTGGAATCACACAAGTAATTAGAAGAACACTTTACAACTGCATGAAAAGATAAGATATGTTCATATTGAAGACAAGAAAGCACCACCTTTAATGGAACAAAATCCACACTGAACACAGACTACAGTGGGTCAAAGAACATAAGTCTTGGAACTCCTATTGGACTTCAGTTATTTTTTCTGATGAAAAAAAATTCAATTTAGATGTTCCAGATGGTTGTCAAAATTATTGGCATTGAGAAGAAACTTATTCTTCCAGACCGGTAGGAGGAGGCAGTTTAACAGTTTGGATATCTGTTGGCTACATTGGAGAGATCAATTTAGTGTTTCTGAATGAAAGACAAAAGCATACAGATACATTCAAAATTTTAATTCAGAACTTTCCTATAATGCTGAGCTAGGTGGAAAAAATTAGATATTTCAGCAATATGAAGCATCAATTCATCCGGCCAATGGCGTTAAAAATTGGTTTTAAATATATAATGTTCGGGTTTTACCATAGCCAGCTAAGAGAACAGACCTCAATATTGTTAAAAATAGATGCTGCTCAATAACTGTTACGTGCGTATGCTAGAAGCAACCAATATGAATTTTTGATCAAATTTTGAAAAGCTTTTAATTGCGTTACGAAAAATTTTTCTCAAACCAAAATTTAAGACTTATATGATTCAATTTAATCTTTGAGGTAGTTAAAGCAAATGACAGAAAAATTCCTTATTAACAGGACTTTTACTTTCGTTATTTAGAGCTGCACATCCACATTTTCACACAGTATAATGTGAATGAAATTAATTTTTTTAAATTTTAAAAAGTAGATATTTTATTACATGTTACAGATATAACTATCTGATTATAAATATGATTTTAAAAGTACTGTAATGAAATTATATTGTAAAATTCAAAGTTCTCCTCTTATTTGAGAAAAAACTTAGTGCACTACTGTATTACTTTTCTCCAGCAGTATATATATATATATATATATATATATATATATATATATATATATATATATATATATATATATATATATATATATATATATATATGTATATTATTATTATTGTTATATTATATTATTATTAAAATAACTGGAAAATGAGCAGTATAAATATTAGCACATAGAAACGAAATTCTGCTAATTTGTTTATTATTTAAGCCTTTATTTACTAATTAGATGTATTTCAAACATAATAAGTTTACTTAAATGTATAATAATTATAAAACAGCACATTTTCTTAAACGATTTTCTTGAATGACTCATCAACACATTTTTTTGAATAGAAGTAAATAAGAGAATGGCAGAATATATCTAAACTTTCACACATAATGTGTGTGTGTGTGGAACAAACATTTGAATTTTATTTATTTTTCTAATATAATGATGGTATACCTCATTTATGTTTTCTATATTTATTCTTAAAAATAACTAGTCAAAATTTTGAAGGTTACAATTGATATGAGAAAGTTGTATAATATCTAGAAAAATAAGATAATCAGAATTTTTCTCCGGATTTATATATATATATATATATATATATATATATATATATATATATATTTATGATTTTGCAGTATATTGTGTATACAATATATTTTTTAAATTTGTCTCTCATAATATAGCATACATATTTAGAATACCACACACACACACACACACACACACACACACACACACACACACACACACACACACACACACACACACACACACACACACACACACACACACACACACACACACACACACACACACACACACACACACACACACACACACACACACACACACACACACACACACGAGAGAGAGAGAGAGAGATAAATAAATTTAAAAAATTGTATAAATTATTCAAAAATCATACCAAAAATATTATTTCTTTCTTTGTTACTGAACATAAGTATTATTTGTTAAAAGAATTTTATATATATATATATATATATATATATATATATATATATATATATATATATATATATATATATATATATATATATATATATATATATATATATATATATATATATATATATATATATATATATATGCTTAATGTTATAGATATTGCCACATAAATAAATAATCATGAATATTTTATCCCCAATGGGATGAAATAAAACAAAAACAAAACAAGCCTTTTAAAGTGGATGTTTTGAAACTTTAGTAATTTTTCTGTGGGTTATAAAATATCACTTTTAAACATCAAATTAACTAATTTGAAATTTGATACCATATTTTAAATTTTGTAAGACGTCCATGAAAGATATTATATAATACGGCTAAGTATTCCAGACAAATAATATCTAAGAAGATTTGATTCACCATAATGGAACTTTTCTAAACTAACTTAAAGCCCAATTTAAGACTTTTTTAACTTTCTTAATCCATTACACGTTCTAAAGGAAGACCTTTGAGTAAGAATTCTCTAAGATAAGTCCTGTAAAGCACAGGAAATTAGTCTTTATTAAGAGTGAATTATAGTTCCTGCTACAGCTTTTAATTCATACTTATTCAATTAACTGTATTAGTAAAGAACGCGGTAAAGATTCATGATCTTCTAACAAAAGGTTGTTTGTATAATTAGGGATTTTATTCCTAGACATTCTATTTCACTTATTTCTTTAGATTTTTAGGGAGAAAATAGTTATGAGAATTCGAAAGTTTTGTAGGGTATTTTAAGCAGTCTAATTAGTTGAAGCAAAATATTAAATAACTCATACATTTTCTTTGTGTTAAACTCTTTATTTTACCATTTTTTTAATATTTTATCTCTGAAATGTATCACTTTCCTTAGAAATAGATAGGTTATATATTTTTTTATAGAAAAACTTAAACTTATTCATAAAATTATAACTAAATTATGATTCGTTATGCATGATAAAGGGCGGATTACTTAAATATATTTGTTTTCAGTAGTTAATTTTATTAAATTATGATTTTACACTGACAGACAAACAGCTGCGCAAAGTGACACCGGACTGTACCATTCGGTGAACCTGTTACTTCTCTATAACATCATCTGAACATTTATTGTAAGGGCAAAATATGTACAAACTTGAAGCATATTGCTCTGATTCAGAGAAGAGGGTGTAATTCCAGTAAATTACATAATAATATAAACGAGATTTAACTAAAAAAGTAAGTCTAGAATAACCCACGAGAGGCAAGAATTTGGTTTTAGTGGGGATTGTCATATTTCTCTCTCACTGGGCTTGATATCTCTAAAATTAATGCTTTTGTAAAATGCTCCTATGCTATTCCATATGTTTTGCCACTGTTATTTTAATTTAACTTGAAGAATTGAACACTTGTAAATTGCTAAGTGTTTCTTATATTGTGCACGTAACTGATTTTTATCATTTGAGAATGTATATTTTCTCACTAGTCTTTCAAAAAATCTTGCCCTTTGTTTTAAGGTTCTGAGTTATAGTGTCCAGCATGGTAGTTGATTTGATGTTTTATTGAGAACGCAACTTCAGAAGTATTTTTTATGCCTTTCAGAAGCTTCTCGGTGATCTTTTCAATGTTTTCTGTAGTACTTCTTTGTCACAACTTTGATATAGAAGTGGTTTTACTTTTCTTAATAAATTTGTTCTGATTCCTAAAAATTTTATACCGTCTGTTAAAGTTGGTAGTTAACATGAAAGTAATGTATTGAAAGTTTGATCCAGAAATATCCTTAGAAACTAACCATTTTTGTAAAAGTTAAAAAGCAAGATCATTTGAGAGAATCAAATGAGGTCACCCAACTCCTATTGGGCCGACCTAGGAGTGGACCATCTTGGTCTTTGGGAATAGTGGGATGAGAATCTCTGAATCTTAAGAAGGGAGCCTCTGTGGTGGGGTAATCCAAGATTGCGCAGATATTATGGCGTTGAAATCCCCTCCTATTATATTAGGAAAATTAGAGAAGTTGTTCTGTAAAATATTTAGCTGGGCTATTAAGGATTCTAGAGTTTCACTGGGTGAAGAGTATATATTTACCTGGAATAATGTGTGTGGCAGGACATTTAGCTGGACTGCTATAGTATTTCTATGTCTAAAAATAATTGTAGCATTAATTGGAATATTAATGACGATTACTGCTCATGATCTGTCAGTGATCAAGGAATAGATTAATTTCTGACTCATGGATAATACTCTAATAGCTCTTGAGGTAATGTACGGCTCTTGTATTAAGTTAATCTATATATATTTATTTGTCATGTATACAGTGATTTGTCTTATTGCAGAGCGACTGCGTTGTAAGTGTATTTGGAGTCAGGAGAAGTTATTAAATGTAAAGCTACTAAGTATATTCTCCATTGAATTTTTGTTTATGACTAACATCTGTGTGTTGATGCTGAACATTATTGATTTTAATTAGGATCAAAACAGGATTGAAATGATAGATACAATTTATTATATGTAGCATGATTTGTAGGAAAGTTGCAGCCACATTTATTTGACATACAGTAATTGATGCAAAATTTGAGGGCCTTACATTGCGATGCATAATTTTTTCCACATTTGCCTCAGAAGAGCTCTTTGTGAAATAGTTAGCTGTAAAGTGTTTGAGATCCTGGCAATTTAAGCATCTTTTTATGGTTACAAATCTATCTATTTTGTACCACTTAAAGCAAATAAATATTCATCGTTTTTTGAGCAGATTAATTGCGAAATATTTTGGCATTTCTAAAATATACTTTTATTTATCAGTTTGACTGAGTGTCTTAAGCATCTGGATCATTTTGATGTCTGAGTTTGAAAATTTTAGTTCTAGATCTTCAACTATTTTGACTTGAACACTCTCTTTTGAAGTGCTTTCTGGTAAATTTAATTGTGGCTGCTACAATTTTTTAAGTAGGAGCTTTTTTGGTTTCAGCCTGGAGATTTTTACTTTTCAATATGGCCTCCAGGTTTTTAAAATCTTCTGAATTTCTACACTGGATTTCGAAATAGCTGTCTACTAAGGAGACATTTGGTTTTACATTTGTGTTCAGACTATTTAGTATAGCAAGAATGTCTGTGTTCGGTGTTTTCTTGATTATTAGAGAGGAACACCTTTTTAAAACTTCACTGTATGATCGTTTTTGTGCAATTTCTATATTTTGCTGTTGATGCTATGCATTTAACTTGAATGAGTCTTTAAGCCTGAAAATAGTGTTTTACTTGGTTTTAATGCAATGTTGTTTTAGGAAATTGTAGGGTTGAGTTTATTATTTATATCTGAAATTCCTGAGTTCTGTACTTCTTAATTTTGACTAAATAGCTTTGTAAAGCAGCTGATCAAAAAACATCCAATGCTTTCAAAAATTGCTGGAAGTTTTCTATAATTTGAGTTACCTTGTTCCTTTTAGTTTTTGGTAAGCAGAATTTTTTACTTGCTTTAGTATGTAAGAGAGATTGTAAAGAGTCCAATAAATATGTTGGAGAGTACTAATTAAAGTTTTTAAATTTTGTCTGGTCATTTTCTAAATTGGAATTGTTACCCGAGATTCTTCAATAATAAAACAAAATTTTAAAATAATTTTCATGATTAGAAAAATTAATTTAATATAAATTCGTCATGTATGGTTGAGATTTTGTGATCTTTGAGGTTGATGATAGTAAAAAGTTTGAATTATCCATAAGTGTTTGTTTTGAATAACATGAAAAGGTGAAAGTGAGCCAGATGTCTTACTTACCATCCCATACCACGCAGACCTCTGAGCAAAAATACTGTTTAAAGCAGACCCTTTAAAAGAAGAATTATAAATAAAAAAGTATATATAGTGTAAATTGGAAGATTTAAAAATTATGAAAGTAAGAAGAAATATAAAAAATATTTTTAAATTATTAATTTAGTATTAAAAGGATTGTTAATGTGTCGTCTATAACAGCCTCAATGATTGTAGCATAAGACCAGATTGAGTATTGGTAGTTGAAATAAAAAAATAGAAAATAAGGGTGAAATTAAAAAAAAAGTTAAAGAAATAATTAAATTAAATAAAGATAAAAAGAAAATAAATGAAAATTAAACAAATTCTTTATTTTAAAATGCACACAGGTATGAAATTAGTGATAATTTATCATTGTTGTTCCCAAAAAAGGAAGAAATATACTGTTCTTGATTGAATGAAGTAATTTGTTTACTAAACTGTTGAGTAGGTTCCGAAATAATTATCTTAAGGCAATAATCACAAGTTTTCGTTGCTATAGGGAGGGCATTTGTTTCTATAGCACAATTCGACGGCATTCGTAGTCAGACAAATTGAAAATATTAAGTTTATTTTTGCTTAAACTTTAATGCATTAGAAAAATGTGCCTCAATATGTTACTCAAAATTTCAAATGAAGTAGATGAAATGATTCTGCATTGAATAATAAATGTGTTTTGGGATATTATCTCACGGAGAAAACTCATTTTTGGTCAACCCAATTACATGAGCAATATAACTTACTGATCGGACATCTCCTGTCTCTTTGGTGGCTCTCTGGTTTGATACATCAAAATTCAAGTGATCCACACTTTAACATCAGATTGCTAATTACTTGCAAAACAGTATTTTGGGGCATTTTCTACATAATCCATTAAAAAAAACACATTGGAACTGTTGGAGTCTGCGCTGAAGGAAGGCGGAGCCAAAATTCTTAGGTCTGAGGTTTCAACTCCTTCTAATAATATATTTTTTTGTTATATGTGAAACGCTTAGCTTCTAATGAAAAAAATCTTTTCTATGAATTCAAACTAAAAATATCGATATAAAAATATAAAATACATGTCATAAAATAATTTGACGATGTATTTGTTGAAGGATAAAATTTGTCTATTTTTTAAAACTATATATGCTTTTTTCATATATATAAAACTATATATGCTTTTTTCATACTGTATATGATTTTTTCATAAAGTAAATGTATCTGTGAATCATTAGTCACAGCTCAATTTGGATGTATGTAGATAAATATATATATCTATGGTTCCTTAAAGCCATTTTTAAGAATAAAAGAAGAAACATTTCAAAAATCTTTAAAAATAGCCAAAAATTTTGATGCCAAATAACTGCTGTAAAGAAAAATATTTTGAATCTTGTATAATTATCTGATGAAACTTCTAAAACAAAAATAACTGAGGAATACCTTGTACTTCAAGTGATCAGTGTATAAATTATTCATTTTTCGATAAAAGATACTTTGAGCAAAATGAATCCTTTTATTCAGATTTGGAACACTCACGTTTTCTAGGTCGTTAATTATTAATGGAAAATATTGCTACAAAATTTCTTATTGCTATTTTTTAAAATTCTTTTGCTATTTTCAGAGTGTAGGGGGAAAATCTTACAGTAAAACGATTAAAATGTTTAGATATGAATACACAGAAAAAATTTTCATATCGTTTTAAGAAGAGTCAGAACAAAACCATTACGCAGAATTAGGTACATTAGAAAATTTTTATTAAGTTATTTTTGAATGGGTGAAAAAATAACGAATGTCTGACAGGTCATACAATAACTATATAAATTTTATAACAAAAATATGACATGAAGAATAAATAATAGCTGTAATAATAGTTGAAATTATTGAAAATAATTTAAAAAAAACTAAAAATAATGTTTCTACGAATTTCAGCAACTATTGACCTCCAATTTCTATTTTTATTTGTTTACTTGAAACATATTTAAAATTATTATACTGACTTCCAAAAAGGAAAAATCTGAATTATTTGTACTCGTATACTTATTTAAAACTGAAATCAATTTTTACCATGATTTGTTTCATGAAATTTGGAAGTTTATTGATCTTTCTATAAAAAAATTCAAAGCATTGTTAAAGATAGCAGAAAATGAATTTACTTTCTATGATCTATAATGTAAAAAACTGAAACCTGAGATTACCAACTGCACATTTTAACGCGAGAAGATCATTTAAGAAAATATCAACTTGAAATTATATATTTTTTTTCGTTTTATTTTTTGCATCGCTTTCAATTTATTAGTCATGAATCCAAGTTTAATCAATAATAATGATTTATTTTATAATAGAATTGCATAGTATCTCATAGAACATTTGAAGATTTTTCTTTTAGAGAATAAATTCAAAATTTTTAAAACAATTTGAGATATAATACTCTACAATGTTCTATTGAAATAGATTGCAGTACAGAATGATAACAAAATTTGGTTAATAATGCCATTATTAAATGACGGTTATTTAGTTGAATTTCTATATCTTAGGAGTCAAATGACTCTGTAATGCACATAATAATCTCTCCTTAGTTGAATGATAATTGTCAAATATCAAATTTCTTATTTGTTTTATATGTTGGTACATAACAAAATAAATTCTAGATTCTCTACTAGATTCTATTCAACAAATTCTCTACCATTTTTGAAATTTTTGTAATATCGTTCCTTTAGATAAAAATTCATCGTAAAGTTTTTTGTCTAATTTTAAATGCTTTTGTAACAAAAATTGTGTGGAAACAAAATTTAATATATTTTCTTCAGTTAACAACATCCTCTTTTTTCGAAAAAATGATGGAACTCTTTGTTTTTAAAAGCCTATTTTTATTTGAAAATGCTTTCAATCATAAAATGTTTGGTAAAATTTTGTGGATTATTTAATATTCTGAATTTTTTTAAATTTAACTTATATGTTATCAATTATCATTGAAAAATTATATATTCTATAACATGAAAGAAAAATAAATTAAATTAATGAGCAAATTTTGCTTAAAATATTTTATTTGTTTATTTATGTTAAACCAAAAACTAAATAAATTTTTCGACTGAATTCCAATGAAAATTAATTATTTATATTACAAATCATATTAATTATTCCATTTTCTTTGAAACATGTTTCCTCATAAAACTATCTTCTTTGTTTTTTAGGAAATAATAAACACAGAAGTCTCATTTATGTTTTCACAAACAATGCAGAAAAGCAGTATAAAAAATAGGACTCTATTTGTTTTGCAGCATTCGCAATTTAAACAACTTTATTTGGATCCTGCAAGCATCTCATGCATTTCGATTCCGTTTAAGAAGTATTTTACTACTCTCTTTTTAGATAGCATTTGATTTGGCTATAAATCTGTAAATTCGAAGCCATTCGTGTACTTAATAACCAAACAGAGCTGCAGATTATAAACTTGGCAAAGTTTTGTTTGGCATTATTATTTTGAAAAGTTTTCAGAACATTGAACGTGATCACGCAGCTTGATTCAACTCTTAGTGAGGCACAAAGCTGATTTAACTAGCAATATTGCCATAGTGAAAAATGTGGTAAATAGCAAGGGTGCAATCATATTTTTATTTTCTAAGCAAAATGCTTACTGCGAAATTTAATGTATTTTTCTATATGAATGTGTATATGTTAATTACCATATTTAATCGTTGTAATCTTGAGTGTTAATGAGATTTGTAAAACACACAACTATGCCTTAAAGTATATCATATTTTAAATTAGTGTTGAGATAATAATTTATCTTATTAAGCTAGATATCATTATCTTAAGTAAAGAAAGACATTAATTCTAAGAATTTTTAATAAAAATAAAAAAATAAACTTATATATATATATATATACTCCAGAAAGAGTACTTAGCTTACTATCGTTAAATGAAATAAAAAATAATTTGACAGGATGATTTTTCTAAATTGATTATTCAATTTATGTCCTATTTATAAAAGTACAAAAAAGAAAACATTTTATGCTTTTTGAGGCAATCCTTTACATTAATGCAAATGTTTTTTTAATAATGTTCCAAATTTGAACATTATGACACAGCATTTATATTTGAAATGTGTTTCTCTCTCTAATTTTTTTGTAAAAATGTTATTTGTTGGAATTTACTTGGTTTTTAATTGTTTTTTAGATATTATACATGTGGTATATTAGTAATGAATGTGTAATTTGTCATTGAGTTTTGAACTATTAAGCTTAAAAGTAATGAATGAAATGCGTTCTTTTAAAAAATAAAAAATGTCCTTTAATTTATTTTAACATTTGCTTTACGTATTAAAATTAAATTGCTGTTTTAATTTGGATATCAATAAAATTAGTACTCAAAAGACTTACAAGAAATTGTGTTTACTACATTTTTCAATAATTTTCTTGATTATCTACGCAGATGTGCGAGAGTTTGTTCAACAGCTATGTAATCTCTTTTGATTATTATATTCATTTTACTTTAAAATAATATTTTGTGAAGTATTTGATAGCTTCTTCTCAATATTACTCAAATTTTTCAATGAAAACTTATAAATATTATTATATATATTGATATCATTAATGGTAAAGAACTTTAAAGAGAAATGTATTGAAAAATACAAAATGTTTGCAATAACGCTGAAAAATATTTCATTAAAGTTTGATAAAATCATGTAATACTTCAACAATTTTGAAATTTTTAAATTTCTGAATATTGATTCAAAGAGAAGTAGACAGAAAATTCTGACTAATAATTCTTAGAAGTTTCACAAGTATAATTGTTTTTAAATTTATATTTTTTAGCGTTTTTTTCTAACGCCCTGTAATGTTTAGTAATTTAGAAAAGCTAATTTTTTTCTGATGATTTCATATAATATCTAATTTATAGAAAAATATAAGCTAGGTTTTTTTTCTCTAGAATATTTCATACTTTATAAAAAATATTTAATAGTCAATTTTAATCCCATTAGCTAAGCTCTAATAAAAATGATCTCTTTCATGGAGAATGATTTATTGTTATTTTCTAGAAAATTTTATAAATTTATTAGTTATGCAACTATATTCAATCTATTTTATGAAATGAATAAAAATAAACATAAATTTATTGTTTTTTTATATGCAAATCGGCAATAAACACAGTGAATAAATATTATGCACATTATAAATTCATCAGAAACTTGTACTTACCTTTTAAATAAAAAAATGATTATTTTTTAATTTATATAAAAATTTCTACCATATCTTAATGAAATAAAAGCTCTTTTAATGTTAGGAATGTTTCTTTTTAGGCTAAAGGAAACTTATTTTAATTTGTCAGTTATTAAAAATAATTTTTTCCGAGAGTAAGTATATTACAATTCTATCCTAAAATTTAATCAGCCTTTTCAATATGTAATAAAAATCCTTCCAAGGAACCATAGTCCAGGAAATTACTACCCATAAATTACAGCAAATAAAGTTTAAAAAAAACCCTCTGAATTCTTTTTATTTTTATACATAAACGAGAAATGAGAAATTTTTTCATCAGAAATTACCTGGTTTGTCCACCTAAGTATTTTCGTTCAGTGGTAATCTAATGCAGTTAATGGATCTTTTCAGAGGCAACTGCACCCAGTGGAAATTCTCCTAATGGAACTATGATTAAAGAAAGCTTTAAGGATCATCTTTCTTCCGTCTGGTTACAATCATTTTCTATTTGTTCCAGAAACTGCAAAAGAAATTGAGCTTTACTTTTTTATTGAAAGATTATTCGTGCTGACATATGATAAATATTGATTAAATCCTTTCCCATAAACAGAGACCAAAATATTTACCACCGAATGTTTCTTATCCATAATTCTCAAAGAAACATTCATGAGAAATAAATATAGTATATTTTGTATTTTTTCCGGAGGGGAATGATGAGTATTAAGAGTCTTAACTGCTTGAATACAATTTTAGCTTCTGCAAATAAATCTTGTTACATACCGGTCATCTTCAGAATTTGCTGGATCTCAAGTAATCAATTTATTTTTGTATGGCTTAGTAAAAATTTTTTTTAAAAGATATTGTGATCTTTTTAATATTTGATGCCTTTATTTTTAAAAATACTAATTTACACATGGTTTATACTAGGACTAAGTTTTCTTCTTTATTAGTAAGTAATTTATGTATTATGTACGTTTTAATAATAAATATCTTCACATTTTTAAGTATATCAATTTACAGAATTTTTAAACGTATTTCCCATGAAGGCAAATATGACAAAACGTCTTGTTTAAACAAATTCAAAATCAATAAAAATATCATCGAAAATTGGAGTGGATGTTATGAAATATTCAGTCTAAAGTGCTTACTATTAATACAAATTTGATATTTTTAAACCATATATGTATACATATATATACATATATATATATATATATATATATATATATATATATATATATATATATATATATATATATATATATATATATATATATATATATATATATATATATATATATATATATATATATATATATATATATATATATATATATATATATATATATAAAGATAAAACATGAAGAAAAGTAAAATCAGAAATATAAAATTGGAAAGATACTAAAGTATATGAAGCAAAAGACAAGAAGGCATAGGGACCATGTCTTCATCAGGAGGGAGATGGTCAACTATGCAAAAATGAACACTCTTTTCTGACATGCTCGAAGGACAAATGTCTAAAAATCTTCGAGCAATTCCCCCGAAGAGTGTTCATATAAAAAAGAACTTAATTAAAAATTAGACTAAATATATATGTAGAAAAGATAAATATATATGCAGAAGAATAAAAATACTCACTATAAATGAAAATACTCACATTAGTAGAAAAATACTCACAATAGTAGAAAAATACATACAGTAAAAAAATACATACAGTAGAAAATACAAAATACAAAAGCCAGTAAATCAGATTGAATTTATATATGAGAATAGTAGGAAGTTGCCAAAAGTAAATTTGAAATTAGAATGAAGAAATATTGCCAGAAGTAATTAAATTCAAAAAGTTAAAGTGGTTTACAAAGTTAAAGCGTATTAAAGGGGATTTAAGTTTTAGTTATGTATAAAATAAAGTGTATATATGTAGGTATTTTCAGGATTCTTGTAAGAACTTCAATGCTTGGGTGGCCCTTCTGTAGTTATATTCCAATTAATTTTATTTTAAAATATGTAGGAAGTAGGGAATCGCTTGTAAGATTGAAGTAATGCGTAGTTTTTATAACTACAGAAGGGCCACCCAAGCATTGAAGTTCTTACAAGAATCCTGAAAATATTTACATATATACACTTTATTTTATACATAACTAAAACTTAAATCCCCTTTAATACGCTTTAACTTTGTAAACCACTTTAACTTTTTGAATTTAATTACTTCTGGCAATATTTCTTCATTCTAATTTCAAATTTACTTTTGGCAACTTCCTACTATTCTCATATATAAATTCAATCTGATTTACTGGCTTTTGTATTTTGTATTTTCTACTGTATGTATTTTTTTACTGTATGTATTTTTCTACTATTGTGAGTATTTTTCTACTAATGTGAGTATTTTCATCTATAGTGAGTATTTTTATTCTTCTGCATATATATTTATCTTTTCTACATATATATTTAGTCTAATTTTTAATTAAGTTCTTTTTATATGAACACTCTTCGGGGGAATTGCTCGAAGATTTTTAGACATTTGTCCTTCGAGCATGTCAGAAAAGAGTGTTCATTTTTGCATAGTTGACCATCTCCCTCCTGATGAAGACATGGTCCCTATGCCTTCTTGTCTTTTGCTTCATATACTTTAGTATCTTTCCAATTTTATATTTCTGATTTTACTTTTCTTCATGTTTTATCTTATTTATCTAGGCAAATCTTTCTTTAGCTGCTTTTGCTCTGGCTAGATTTTTTATTATGCATTGTAGTTACAACATTATATTTTTAGCATTGTATTTATTACCTTATATTCATATATGTATTTTCTCTATATTAATATATATATATATATATATATATATATATATATATATATATATATATATATATATATATATATATATATATATATATATATATAGGAACTAAATTAAAACCTACATGTATTAATATTTGCCATATATTTTCATTACAGCAGTTTAAATGGAGTTTAATGATAATCTTTGAAGCATTTTGTGAGAATCACTAGTTTTTTTGGATATAAGCTTATCTGAATCTAAATTACTTTTTGGTTTCATCACTTTTTTCAGACGAAAAGAAAATGGATGAAACTACAAAAAGAATAATTTAGTAATCTGATGAAATGGTTAGAAGTATTTCTTCACCACGTTTATTATAATAACTATGTGACAAAATTGCCCTGAGTTTTTTTATTAACTAAAAATGATTTATAGTTAAATGAGTACAAGGGAGAAAGAGAGAGTGTGAGAAAAGAAAATAAGCATTACTGTTATGGAAATGTATATGCTGGTTTTCAAATATTGCACTTCCCTTGAAATTATTTTATGGTATGAGCTTCTTTAGAACATGAGAAATTAGCTATTATGACATAATATTTCAAGCATATCCTTTGCTTCTCATATAAGAACAGTGTTAAGATAATGGCTGTAATTTGAGTGTTAATTTATTGTTTGTTCCCAATCTAAAAAAATGTGAAATATACATTTTTATACACAAATATACAAATTAAAGGAACGTTTCTCTAAGAATAAAACTTAAAAGAAATAAATAAGAAACTAAGTGGCTTCTTAAGATCCCCTATTTGCATTCCTTACAATTATATTTGGACTATCATCAAGATTACTTTGATAGCCCCACATAATATGTTTTGAATAACATGTTGTATGTTTCATACATAAAATAGACAAAGCATGTTATTTATTTTAACATAAAAATATTTTCAAAAACGTAATATTTTCAAAATATGTATGACAAATTACCTATAAGATTTTAATTTTTATTTTAATATATATTTAGCATATCTTTTTGCAGAAAAACTCTGACACTGCTAGACCATCCATTTTGCGGTAATAATCATCCCTAAAATTACAACTCATGCAATAAAGTAATATTTTTATTAAAGCAAAATCAAACGTTTTCTGAATTATGTGGAATATGTTTTGATAAAAATGCATTATAATGGTTATTGCATCGTTTCATTATAGACATATATAAGCAGGAAAAGATTTTAATAAAGCAAAAAATACTTTAATACTTTATTTTAGTTAATGATAAAATATTTGCTTATCATTCAGTAGCAACATCTTAAATTTATATGTTAATGTATATGTATTTTTCTGTTCAATATAATTTAAAAGCTGTTTTCATGCCTTATGACTTTGATCTTTTAATATCAAATTTTTTCTATTAAATAAAAGCATCAAATTATAAAAATATTATGCTGATAAAGAACTCGAAAATAGGGTATTTTTGTAATGCTAAATCATTCTGCTGAAAATTATAAATCTTTTACCCAAAAATACTTAGAAAATTACTAACAGGAAACAACCTCAAAGAAGAAAACTATCCAAACTTAATAAAAAATGAATTTGGCAATCATTCTCTTTTAAATTAAGGTTACATAACAAAACAATCCAAATCTGGCTTACATTATTAACTGTCAATATATAGTTCATCCCAATTTGTCATTACGGAATGTAATCAACATTATTAAATCATCTGCTAAGGCTGATTCAATAGCGAAATTAAATATAATAATAATAAGAAATATTACAGTTATATCGTGGGTGTAATAGTCTGGAGAAAAGTTTTCTCCCTCCGGATCAATGTCAAAAATGAGGGAGTGAATCCTTTGGTGGTGCCATCTTTCGGAGGAGCTTAGAGTAAATCCTATTATTACCATCGTGGTGCTCTGGTTTAACGGAAGACGCACCCTACTGACTTAAATTCGCATAGCCAACGACATAGCGAGCTTGGCTTGTTCAAAAGTCATAAGTAACAACAACAATATTACTTTTTCTAGTCGTATTAAAATATTAAACATTAGCACCACTTTTAAGATACAGCCAAAATTCTTATATTTGTAACTTGAATTCCCTCTCAATGCTAGAAATTGTTCCTTGTGCTCCTCAAGTTTCAAGCACGTATTCTCGTTAAGTGGATAAAATTCTTCATAGGATAGATTTTGCGTAAACGTTTTTCAATATTTAGTCAAAATAAATAGACTATTAGTGTCAAAACAGTCTAAGCATAATGTGAAGTCCTTCTCTTTTTGATTATTCAAAAGTAAAGTGAACATTTTCAGAGGTGTAAGAAATAAGCATTCAGATTTATCATAATACTTTTCGATGATCTGCATAATATTTTATTTCTCTAATAGAGGAATATATTCACAAATCTGTAAATAATTTTGGATGTGGTATAATGAATTTAATACGAGTGCATTGTTATTATTTTAATGGATTTAATATATATTTATTAAGGAATTCATTATTTGAATGTATATTTGTTAAAGAAAACATTCATTGAATTTGATCTGAGAAAAGGAAAGAAAACTTAACCAAATATTTAATCTTTGCTTAATGAATACAAATTTACCATCTATATGATTAAAAATTTTTTTATTATTGATTTAAAAGATGTATTTTATTTCATGTGCTGACGAATATTTATAACTTAAAAGAAAAATTTTCAAAATATATACCCTCTTTTACCAAAACTGACTATTTATTTTTAGTTAAAAACAATAGCTTATATGAAGCAATCTATGAACATATATTAATTCTCTCTCCCGCTCTCTCTTAAAACTTAGATTATCTTAATAACGTAATTTACCAGAAAAAAATATGGACTGAAATTATTTTGTATATTACTATAATCAAAGATTGTTTTTGCATATATCTCTTCTTCCTCAAGTGATATTAATATTGTTATCATATTTGATTTGCTACATTCACTGAAAAATAAAATTAAGCATTTGTTTTATGTAATTTAACTGTAAAAAGTAAAAATAATCTTGCAAATAACATATTAATTTATATTTACAACTTTCGGAAGCAATTCAGCATAATGGGTAGATTTATTTTCCATAAATTTGATTTGATGTGCGTGCTTTTTTTCTCTACCTATATCATGTAGATGCTTAAAATGTAAAGCTAATTTTGTATCATTGGTTTGATCAAAAATTTGCATATCGGAACAGGAAATTTAATCCAACTAAAGGTCATAAATTTTATAAGATTCTGTGTTGTTGTTGCTGATCCCTGTTGTCTAGCAGCGCTAGACCAAGTCTATGACATTGCACACTCTCAGGAAATCAATGACCAATAATGGTCGCTCCAGAAGATCTTCATTATCGAGTCCCAAGCACTCAAAGATATGATCCGGAGTGGCTTGGCTTTTGGAACACTTAGCGCAAATTAGAAATTCCTTTTCTTTGTTGTTAAATGTCAATGATCTTAGGTGGCCACTTCGAAAACAAGTTATTGTAGTTTGTTCCAGTCTGCTGCACTGGAGGGATAGAGATCCGCCGGGACGATTACCCTGGTACCAATGGTGCACGGGGGGAATGGCAAATGCGGACCGAACAAGGCTTTTCTGTCTAGAGTATAGTTCAGTATAGGTAAGAGACGCCGGAGTAAGCAAAGGCTCGTCAGTACCTCTTTTTACTAGGGCATCAGCCAATTCTATGGTACTGCTTGCTAGGGCATCAGCCAAACTATGAATACGTCACACATAAGATTCTGTACCTATCATAATGCAGCTAAAGGTCATAAAGGTTAATTAAATCTAAGAAATGTTCAAGAAGTCAATAAATTTAAACAATCCGAAACTAACTAAATAGATATGAAAGTAAACTTTAAAAGATTGTATGCTTATAAATGTGATTAGTTTTCATAATATTTGGAAATATATAAAATGGTGTAGTTTATAGTTTTATAAGTTTGGAATTCATAATTCTTTATTTCTAAAAGGAATTATAAGTATCTAGTATAAATTGTCAAAAGACCATTACATTAATTCCGTCAGTATCCATTTATGCATATATAAGGACAATGAAGGCTCATTTAAGTTCATAAGTTCATTTGTCCACTTTTGAATATTATTTTGAATTTCATTAAAGGAAGAAAATTTACAATTCCGTGAGCAATTATTTTACATATTTAGTGCTCTATGTAAACATAAGAAATTATCTATCTCAAATTTTAATAATTGCAATGATCAAACAAGTTATACATTTTCAGTATCTTATTTATTGTTCATTATTTTTCTTATTGATATACATTTACTTTTCAATTGGATTCTCTATTCTATTTAAAAGTTTTTATACATTTAAGCTAATATACGAAACATTATAAAAACTTAGTGTTATTTACTTGTTTAAACACAATAAAAAATTAAGTCTACTTTTCTATTATTATTTATTAATTATTTAAGTTTTCCTAATCTTTTGTTTTCCTAAAAAGAACATCTTCATCAATTGACTTTTACACTAAGCATTTTGCTGTTGTAAATTAGGCTGCATTTGTATGCAATTTTAATTGTAGATGAACAGTTATATAACAATTATACGCTTTTTTAAATGTTTCATTCTAAAACCAAAATATAATTAAAGCAGAAAGACCGAAAGAGATTTCAAAATTTGAATATTGATAATGAGTTCCCTTATTTGATAATGGGTTTTTACAGATTTTGGATTTAATATTTTTTAAGTATCTAAAAAAAGTTAAAATATTTAATTATGTTAAGTTAAGAAGAAAAATTATAATTTCAACATTTGAATGTATAATAATATTCGTGTGTTCACATTATAATATCATAGATTAATGGTTATTGCACTTACATTAAGTATACCTATTTGCTTAAGTATTTAACAGTGTATGATTCCTGTTGAATAACAAATTTGCATAGTCATTAAGCCACCAACACCAGTAAGCAATTTAGCCATTATGGTGAATTTAGCAGCCTTAATTATATCTTCCTCTCAAGTTTCATACCATAGTGACTGATTATTTTCAATAGGAATAATTAAGGATACTAAAAATTTTCTGGATTTTGAATACCATTTTGAGTTTATTATAATTTAATCCACACTGTGAATTTAATGATAATTTAATAGTTTGCTTGTTGACTTATGTACAGCATTTGATAGTTTTTATCTTGCATTAATTAAATACATAACTATAACTGATGAATTTCATCTTAAAGAATTTGTCTTTTTTGACTATTCTAGTATTTTAGTCATTTTAATGAATTGTTGTATGCATATTCAGATCCTTTGTTTAATTTTATTTAATAGCTGTTCAGTTACGTTTTCTGTATTATTCAATTTGTAGACGTTTGAAAATTTTTGTAATATATATATATATATATATATATATATATATATATATATATATATATATATATATATATAATTTTTCTGTGTCATTCATGAATGGTATTAATTTTTGGGTTTATTGTTTATTGTAGAATTGTGGGTAGCCCTTAGTTTGGTGATAAAGTTAAATCATTTTTAACCCTGGTACTCAGTTTAGCTTTTGTGTAGCGGCGGAGGCCATATTGAGAGTCATATGTTGGCGCCTATCTTGACGTCAAAAAATAATTATAAATACAAGGGGTACCCAATTGTAAATTTTTATCTTTTTTATAGTAAATCATGAGAATATTTAATTTCATATCAATAAATAGAACTTTTACGTTAAATAGAAATAAATAGAATTTGGTCATCAAAAGTATTGTTACTTTCAATTTTCAAGCAATTTTATTTTTTACTATTGATGCTTAATTGCTTAAAAATTACTAATTATTTAGTAATTTTTACCTATTTTATTATATTTAGTAATGGACTACCAATATTTAGTAATGAAGTACCAAAAAAGAGTTTTAAGTTAATAATTACCCTTTGAAGCAGTGAGCAGCAGTTGAAACCAGCAGCAGTAATTTTTTATTTATTCGTAACTAAGCACAATGTATTTCTTAAATGGACAGACCGTTTTTGAATAATTGTGAAATGTTGTTGACAGAATGAATAAAATTAAAACTATTTTTTCAAAAAGTTGTAAATTTTAGATTAATTTTCACGGATATGCGAAAACATTTTTACTTCTTATCCATTTTTATGTGAAGTGACATTTTATTGAAGCAAATAATTTTCTCAATCATTAATATTTTCTTGGTATTAGAATTAGTAACTTAAAGCAATAACATTCAGAGGGAATCGTTTTGATTTTTTTATATTTGGTACTCAAGTTTGCTTAGAATAAAACTATTTTTATTTTTCTTAAAGCAAATTTTGGTATATAACTTTTACACAGTTCAAAAAAATTGCTCTGCTAAAACATATAGAAAATTTTATAAAATAAATTGCTTCATAAATACATTGTAGTGAAAACACGAAGATAAAATTTTACATTCTAGCTTTATTTTATTTGTATTTCTTTATTTTCATCAATAAAGTAATTAACAATTACTTGCATTAAGTAAGCCAGATATAAAATAACAGAAGACCTAAGCCATCCTACTGAAAATTTTCTCAATAGATTATTTATTTTCAGTTTTAAATTATATTATCTACATAATTTCATATTAATTACAGTAATTGAAATATCAGGTGATTAATTTAAATGTTAAATGAAAATTTCGCTTCGAATTAGGTTTTCCTAACATTAACTTTCGATTATTATATTGTCATCTATATAAAAATTCCGTGTGTGTGAGTTAAACTTTTTAACATTTAAATCAGAATCTAAGCCAATAAATCATGAAATTTAATTGATAAGGAGATATGCTCTTCATTCAAAGGATCTCGTGTTTTCGTCGTTCATGTATCAAATCCTTTTTAGTCATGCTTGTGTGATTTATAGAAAAAAAGTTGATATTTACGTTATATGCAAACTTCATTATTCAGTATCCTGATATTTTAAGAAGTTTTTTTTTATTATTTTACACAATATTTGTATTTCTTCTTGCAAAGGCTGCCGCCAGTAATCCTTTGAACCTGGAAGATCGCATGGCTTTAACACCATCAGAGATCTCTTCCATTACTAAACAATTTACTTCTAAAACCTGGGCCTGACTCTCCTGCTCATCCTCGGTACTTACAAAGACATCCTGGAGCCGCCACAACATTTAAGGGCACCAGAGTACATCTGGCGACACTGTCTTGACTTTCTACTGGCCACTTGAAGTGTATGATCTTTGAGGACGGTGAAAGAAAACACCCAACATGCTCCAAGGGCGACAATGCTCCGTTTTGCCCGCAACACATCTTGAAGTGCTTGGGGTTTTCTCGTGAGGAGGCTGTGAAAAGTCCACATCTGCTTTTGGACTTTTTGGCTGTCTTTGATCTCATGGATCTGGTCTAGTTCCACTAGACCAGATGAGGATTAGTCCCACCACCACCATTTGTATTTCTTTAAAAACGTACTTTATTAATTTAAGCATTAAATAATTCAAAATATTTAAAGAATAGCACTCTCATAATTAAATTTTAATATTGACAACATTTAAATTCAGAATTTCTCAAGCAATTATAAGTATTTCATTAAAAATTAACGAATGAGTGATAAATATGTGAAATATATGCATTTCATAATGCTATGTAAAATTAACTTTATTTGTAAAAATGTATCATAATTAGTATGTCACTTTAGGCTGCCTGTTAAGCTAAGGCACATAACTTGTGGGAAGGAAATTTCCGGGTTAGTAATCTTGATCAGCAGTATTTCTCCTTATTCACAAAAAATGGTTAGTAACAGGTAGAATAGGTCAAAGTCTCATTTCCACCTATGTAAAATGATACTCTAGGAACTAGTAAGCCAAATATGAGTTTGATTTTATTAACATTTTATTCTAATTTGCGAGGACCCAGAAATACCTGATACCATGCAGACACATTTACTGGATGCCACTATATATGTTACTATTAATTAAACTTCATGTAATGCTGAAGCACATAGCACTCAGAGTAGCAAGATAAAGAAAAAATGATATCATGGAATAATTTTATTTATACAGTACAATAAATTTTAACATCTCATCCGATAACCAGAAATGTTCAGTCGATTTTAGATAAAGCAAATTACAAATGTCTCTATGTAAGAGCATTAATTAGCATAAAGCTACCTTTGATATTTTCAGACAGGTGATAAGATTTGTCATGAGGAAGTGTTATAAACTTTGGCTTAGTTTGGGATTCCAAAGGAGGTTCAGTTATGGCCATAAGCACGAGTGAAATTAGAGCAATTTAGTACATAAGAATAAACTGGTTACGAACCTATGAGGCATGCCGAAATATATGTATAACACTGGAAGACGATGCAGGTAAAAAGCACCGCACAAACATAGCACTGCAAAATATGTTCCGGTGATGAATCACTTGAAGATGTGCCAAAAGCCTTTAAATAGAGATGACTTGAAAGTTACTATTAAAGAGGATACTTATCAAACAAGTCTTGCAATTGAGTCTTGCACTTATCTGAGAAAAACATTGGTACTCACCAATTTTATGTCATGCAGGGACGAAACATTTCTTGTTGCCTGATTTAAAAAAAAGAACTATTTTGTTTTTGAGAGACGGTGGTAAATTTGAAGAATATATTGTTTCTGAATATATATTTGGCTATATAAATTATAAAAGTAATAGTTAATACTGCATACATTGGCTTAAGAATCAGAATTTTTTTTGAAATTTATTTACACACTTTTGAAATTCATAATTAAATACTCGCTAAGAATGAATTATAAACCTTTCTTTATGATGTGAATTTCCCTTTGTTAACATGCTAGCATAACTGGGGTGTAAGAGTATATACATCAAGATCTATGAATTAAAGTGGGAAAAGCACAGATATTTTACCATTTGAGAAGTGACTCTTTATTGGTCGCAGTTTAGCAGTGATCTGGATTTCAAGGGCAGCAAATCTTATTAAGTTCTTAAAAGCTGTCATATCAAAGGTTTTCAAAAGAGAGAATCAGAATAATGTGTTTGTCTAGAAGCTATACAGTTTCTTTACAGCTGTAGTTTGAGCACAGTTATCCAAGAGCGTAATCTGCATCATCATCCATGAATTCTAAGGACAAACTAGGATTCTTCTTCAAATTGAAAAATTCGTTAACCAATGCTCTTCCCAACACATTTTAAATAGAGCCATGTGCAAAAAAATAGAAGTGTTAAATCGAAAGCATTTGGGAAAAAATAGTCGTTTCAAGTCCAAAATGCAAAACTGTGTATGCAGTGGCGCCAAAGAAGACATGGATATCAGAGGATCGAAAATGGTAATGCGGTCAGATAAATGATGCTAAACCTTATTTTGTGCTGATGGAAGACATTTGATTAGGTGAGAGCTCCACGAAGCCATGAATCTATCTTACCTTACACGTATTAAGAAAGGATATGGTGGATATATCATGATATTGGTCACATTTGGGTGGCATGCCAGTGGTGCTTTTGTGTTCCTGAGAGTACAACAATAGCCATGAGATATCTAAATATCCTGGCAGTTCAAGAGACCCTGAAATACTACATTTTTATTCTGACAAGCATGGATATCATGGAAAATATTGCAATTATGCAGAATTGTTTTAGTATTAAACATCAGTTATACTTCTAACACATTCATCGAAAAACACAGGTTCCAGATATCAACATCATTGTAAATGCGTGAGGCATGTTGGAAAAACTCATCCAAAAGCGCACCTTTTTCCAATTAATTTCAGAAGCATGTTGACTCGATGTCCAAACAAATAATAGCCGTTAAAAGTTGGTCTAATGCAATATTTTGATTTTCGATTTCTTTTTCAATGTCCAGTGTGTGTCATGATCTGGCAACAATACTTGCTTCCAAAAATTTCTTAGAAATCTTAATGTTTAATTTAATGTAAATGTACTTCAGTTTTTCAAATTAAACTTTTAATTGCTTTTTTAATACCTTGAATTTTATTTTAGATTAGTATACATGTGATATGAAATGAAACTTAATATAAAAATATGAACACACTTTACAGGTTTTATGTTAGAGAGAATTATTAGAGAGTAAATTTCATTGTAATAATTTTTTATCACATCGGTTTTATCAGACAATTATAAACCATAATTAAACTAAACTAAACTCCGTGGCAAGACAAACCATGTGGGCCAAGACATAAAGTTCCCATTACTGTTTTCATGATCGAGGGCCCTGGGGTGCAAAGCATATGTCCCAATAAAGTGGTCAGACTAACGTGAGACACTCAGTGTTTAGTTCCCAAGCATGCTTGGTAACTCAGTTTATCGACCCATTGAACTGATGAAAAGCTGAGTCGACCTTGCCCAGTCTTAGGATCAAACCTCGCACTTGGGAACGTGAAATGCTGCCACTAAGCCACCGGGCTTCTAAGTCATATAGTTACTATAATTATAATATTTAATTTTTATAAATTAGATGTTTAACAAATTACATGTTTTTATTCAAGGTATTCCAAATCATTCTTGAGAGAAAAGCTGATATTGAGAGATTTTTTTTTAAAAATTGACATTTATATTTAATGACAAGAATAAAGAATGACAAGACAAGAAAGGACATGAATATGGGGTTCTGGCATACCTTGAAACATTAACTTATGTCAAAATATTTATTTAAATCAAATCACTTTTTTGTAGGGATATGACAAAAAGATTTATTCAGAAAATTATGAATTTTATTAAATGAAATTTGCATTCATGGAAGCAAACAATACTTAGTACTTTTAATGCATCCGTGTTTATTGTAAGATGAAACATTTATTTTCTGAAATTGTAAATTTATTTCATGTTTGCCAAAAGTAAAAATTATTGCTTGGGTTGTCATCGTTTTGTTCTAGGTGTTTCATAAGATCAAAGAAAAAAGTTACCTGGTTGTAAGTTCTTTACTCTGAACTATTTTTCAAATGATTAAATTTGATACTTTTAGCACTTTTTCAATTATTTTGACAGTTATTACATCATTTTTCTTCATTTATCATCATTTTCTCAGAGACCATTTTTCCTTTTGCATCAAAACCGAAACTGGCCGTTACTTTTTTCTACTCTTTTAGTTTTGATGCATGTAAGTGCATGTAATTGATATCTGCCATTTCTTTTCCATTTCTGTAATTATATTCTAACAGTACCATTGATATATCTTCTCTTTGTATTTTATTAAAGGCAATGGTTTATTCTTTAATGTAAACATTTCTTTATTACTTTATAACCTGGTTTTGATTAAGTAAAGTCTCTAAAATATTTCGTATATTTAGGCTATTTCCTACATTTAATGACTCTTAATTTTAAAATCTATTAAGCAAGTATTTTTAAATGTTTCATAAAATATCAATGCGTTTTTTGATATTTTATTATATAAATATAATTAAAAATGTCTATTTCATAAAAGTATTTATCATAATAACTATTATTATTTATAATCATATACAAATCACATCAACATGTGCTTATTGTGCAATTATTAATGCTTAATAATGATTATTGTAATAACAATTTAACTATACATTAAATTATCATTGTTAAATTGCACTCAATCAGCTATTGCTTGTGGTATCGTATGCCAATTTTTATATGAATTTTTAATGATGAAAGTTTTGTCAGCATGTATTAATATGTTAACGCAGCATTGCAACTTCATTGAATTATGAATACTAGATTGTACATAGATATTAATAATTTTAATATTTTATTTAAACTTTCCATTGTTAAAATTCATAATAAATAGAATTATTAATTTAAAAAAGCATGAAGAATTATAAAAACTCTACTTTTCAGAAAATTATTACAAATTTCTAATGGAATAATATCCCATTTAATTGATTTAAACAATGATATTTTTCATTTTTAAATACTCTAAAGTATTTATCTTTAAAACATTATTTTGGAAATCTAGTTGTGCCTTCATAGCAATTATACTGCAGGTATTTTCAATTTCTATTTTATTTTTAGGTGCAAAATTTTAGAGAATTATTAAATGCAAGATAAATTGTTTTTTCTCATCTTGTCATTTTTCAAAAATACGAATTTTTGTAAGCAATTCTGAAATTTACTTAAGACTTATTGAAATTGTTGAGGAACTTGTCTAATTTAATATTTGTAAAATTTTGAATTTTTGTTAAATTTCTAAGTATTATATTTGAATGAAATAGAAGACAAGTTATCATTAATTTTATAATTCTTGAAATCTCACATGTATAATGAAATATTTTAAATTAACATTTTTTGTTTCATATCATTTTTTAATTCTTACCATGTAATTCTTCAAATAATTTATAAAATCAACATTAAAATCAAAGTTCTGCTTTTATCAATATTTAAGACCTAGATTGATAGAAAATTTAGTTGAAATATTTTTGATTTTTTCTTCGTTTTGTGAGTAAGGTTTCTAACAATAAATCCAACTGTAATTTGCATTAAAATTAAGTTTTAAAGCACATGTTTTGAAAAATTTAGATGAATTCTATAGTTAAAAACATAAATTGTTTTACCAAATGAATTGTTTTATGAAAAGTAAATGTAACTTTCATGACATAAACGTAATAATATGTTTTAAAGTTTGATTTGGTTTATCAAAATATTTCTCCGAATCAAATCTTTTATTAGTAGAATAAGAATGATTTGTTTTGAAAATTTTTTTATGTTTTATAAATTGAAATGCGTTTTCAAAACACAGATAACATTCAGGCATTTCAATATTTGAGCCCTTACTTTAAAGTAAAACATTTCTTTTCTAAAGTCATAAATTTATCTCCTCTTCATTAAAAGTAAAATTCAGTGATTGACTAAATTTTCTTCCTAAATTACCTAAATTATTACCCTCTATCTTAGGAATTTCTTAAGATCATAGAAAATGTCAGCTATATATGATTACTTTAGTCCAAACTATTTTTTTAAATTATTAGATTTGATATTTTTGTCATTAGTTTTAATTACTTTGATAGTGAATATTATTAATTTTCTCAGAAACTCTTTTCAATTTTTTATCAAAACTGAAGGTTATCCAATTTATTTTTCTTCATTTTCAGATTTGATGAACGTAAGTAATATCTGATAATTGATAAACGCCATTTTTTGTGCTATTTCTGGGAATCGAATTCTCTGAGATTGTCTTTTACTTTTATAGTGATGCTAAAGCAATGGATGCAAATTTAAAAATACTTGTTAACATTCTATAAAATGGATTTAAGTTCGTAAAATGCCTGAAGAATTTCCTAGGCAACTAATTATTTTAGGCAAACTAATTTTTTAATAAAAATTGAGTAATGGTGCTTAGTTTCAAAATTTAAACCTAGTGTCTGACATTTTGTTTAATTTCATCTAAAATTATTAAATATTTAATTCAAAATGAAAAAATATATAAATTATAAGTAATATCCAAAGAACTGTTAATTTTTAATCTGAAGTTTCTTTAAAGGTCTTTTTATTCTTGGTAAATTCCTGAAATAAATTTAAGATGCTAAAATTTAATTTTCTTTGACTTAATTTAAAAGTCCATGAAAATGTGAAATAGGTGTTTTTGAATGAAAATTTAGAGGTGTGAAATCTAAATCGTTGAAAATGCTCATCATTCAAAAATATTTATATTCAAACGAAAGATATTATGTATAACAGTAAAATGAATAAAATTTTAAGTTTATCAAAACCAAAAAGATACCTGTAATGTATTACTTTTTGTTAAGTTAAAGTATTTATTCTTAAAATTAAAAATCAACTAGAGTTCTGACGAGGACATTATAATGTAGGTAAAATTTCTATATAAATATTGGGAAATTTAATATAATAAATAAAAAATAAAAAATAAATAAATATTGGGGATTTGGCTATTGAGACCTACGCAATTTTAGAGAGTATTTTATATTTTTCAAATACAACTTTTCAGTATCATCCTTAGTATCATACAAGTCTCAGAATATTCATAGATTCTCAAAATTAAAGTAGAATACAGCAATTATAAATAATACTAAATTTATTCAAAGACATAAAATACTTTTTATATAGTAAGTATTGTAGTAATTATTAGAATTTTAAGTAGTTATTAACTAAGTAGTGTTGACTTTTTGATAATTTTTTTCTTATTTCCATGCTGAAATCTACAATATTTTTTATTCCTGATTCAATTAAGCAAACTACAGATAAGTAAACAGTAATTAAAAAAATGAATGGCCAATATTTATTAAAACAACCAATATATTTATGAAAAGAGAAATATAACACAAATCATTATGATAACTTTTTAATAAATCAGAGACAAAATCTTTCCATATGTGACAAATACAGTGCACCCTATTTAAATTATTTTTTAAATAAAATTCAGTTATAAGCAACCTTTATACTATGCGTTTTCATTTATTCATTCATTACTCAGTCGTGAAAAATATAGGTAACTTCTTGTATGATTTAAATGCATATATTCAATATGTGACTTAAGAATATTCGTTTCGAAGATAATAAACGTTTTAATTTTAGAAAGTTTTGTTCATATGTTTTTAACATCTAATGATCCATTCATATATACATTTTACATGCTTCATAAAACTTCATCTTGCTCTAAAGTGTTGTCACTATTCGCGAACTACATTTTTCAAATGGAATATAAATCTTAGTGGAAAAATATTTAAAGATACTAAATGTGATCGACATTTTATAGACACAAAAATAGTATCACTTAAAGTGATTGCCTGTAATGAACTAAATATCTCATTATTCATCCCTGTCAGCTATAAATAAATCAGTAGTCACTTAAGCATATCAGCAAAGGGGTATTGATGGACTGAAAAATGAAACACAGTGGGTATAAAATGAAAGAAGATTCTCTGTCGCAAAGGGTATATTTCCATAAATAATGTTTCATGACTGATATGTAATGTTAACATGTATAAGACTTTAAGTGCAAAATTTTATCATCTGTTATTATTAATTTATAAAATGAAAAACATGAGTTATGGTGATAGATTTATATTTTCTAAGTTTTCCTAAATTAATTGTGTCAACTAACATCTTATTACGCTATATTTAGTATTTATGATGTGCATTCCTAATTTGCCAGTTTAATTGAAAAACAGATTAAACTTTGTTAACAGAGGTATTAAAAAGTTGCTTAAATTTTTATTTATTTCCCTATTTTAAAATATATTTTTTGTTTTCTTGTGTTAGAAATCTATTTTTCTGTTAATCATACGAAAATACTCTATGAAAATACTCATACGAAAATGTTATAAATAGCATATAATGGGATGTTTGATTTTTGTATATTTTTATAGTGTTCATACATTTAAAATTGTAGCAACAAGTTATTTATAAGAAAATTTCTTCCTTAAAAAAGTATTTTTCTATTATGCCTTATAAATATTTCAAACAGAAAACTTAAACAAAATTCGAGAGCTATATTCTAAAGTAATGAAAAATAAATAGTACAGAAGAACTTTTCAAAAATTTTTTAATGAAAATATTGTGAAATATTCCATTGATTACTTGTGCTCTAAGTCTCTAATATAAAATGAGAGTCATTTAAAATTAATTAAATATACATAGTTTAAGTTTTCTTCAACAATATACACTGCCCGATATTGGAAATGCATCACCATGAAGGAATGATTAGAAAATTACGCAAACTTCAAGTTAGACTCAACTTACCGAATTATGCAAATAATGTGAAATACCCTAGAGAATAGGCAATATTCGCATCGTTATTGCTGCAGGAAAAATTTTTCGCAAATAATGCCTGTATTTACAAGGGGCAGGGTGATCGGACTGAGAAGAGCAGGTTGGTCCTTTCGTTAAATCGCAGTTTACAGACTCATCGGCTGGGATGAAGATGGTTAAAACAAAGAACTGTGGAACGTTTGCGGGGTTCTGGTGTAGCCAGAGTGTCGTCAGCACACATAGATCGACGCATCGGTGGCGGCTCCACAAAGTACATCTGCCGCTGCTCTGCAGGATGTGCAAGACACTCTGGATGGTGCCGGATTAGAGCGATGTGGAAGACGAAGTGGCACACATCGTCTTAGATGAATCATGTTTATAAGTAACACTTTGTCTATCACCGTCCATGGTTATCCTATAACCAACTGACGCCATATTGTTATCGTTCTTTATTATACACATCAATTTTAAATACAGATGACATATTATTTATTGCTCTCTCTCTTTCTCTCTGTTTGCCAAGTTTCGCTACTTTTTGGCAATTCCTTCTTAATGTTGCACTTTCAATGTTGGTTAATGTGTAATATATGGTGTTCTTGCTAAATATTCAGAGATCTTTGAATTTAACAACTATATATTATTTACTATTTAGATGTAGAAGAAAATAAAATTAATGAAATACATTATTATTCTGCATAGTTTACCATTAAGTCCAATTGAAATGTAGAATTTTGAGTTATGAATTTTGAAACGAAGTGCAACATTTAATTTTAATTAACAACGATAATCAATTGATGTATTACAATTTCGTTGTAATATTGATCGATATGGTGATAAAACAGTCAACACTGTGGCTTTCAATTCAATGGTTCATGAATTTGATTCCCACACAGCGGAGTGAAATCTGAAGACAGTTTTTACAAGTCTAACTTCAAAATCTATATTTAAGAATCTTTTCAAATAAGATCTCGCATTCAAAAAAACTAAGGTTTAAATTTTTAGAGTGAGAGTAATTTATATCTTTTTAAAAAATCGTGCCACAATTTTAATGAAAAAATAGCAATTTTGGTCTATAGTGTCTTTAAAGAGAATCAGGAAATGTTAATCTGAAGACTCGAAAGAAATAAATATTCGTAAAACATTTTGCTAATGTGTGTGTGTAGCTGAAATACATTTATCATAAAACCTATCACACTCAGGTATATTTGATAGATAAAATATACTTCATTGAGGAAATATATAAAGCTATTATAGAGTTATTTTATTTCTGCAGTCTTATTTTCAATATTTTTCAGTGAAGAATTGCAGGTATATAAACTTAGAAAGATGAAATTAACTAAGACAAATTGTGTACATTGAAGTTAAACAACATAAAAAAAAAGCTTGAAAAAGTATCGAAAAAACATAAAACACGCATAAAAGTTTAGAAAAATGTATATTAACTTCACTTTTTTCTAGCGTAAATATACGTGTATAGAAAATACATGCATGTTTATGCTTAGGAGAAATTGCAAAATATATACATATTAGTTTTCTGTTCAATGCTATATATATATATATATATATATATATATATATATATATATATATATATATATATATATATATATATATATATATATATATATATATATATATATATATATATATATATATATATATATATATATATATATATATATAAGATAAAACATGAACGAATATTGAAACCAGAAATATAAAATTGGAAAGTTACTAAAATATATGATGTAAATGACAAGAAGAAAGTGATCATGACTTCATGAGGAGGGAGATAGTCAGTTATGCAAAATGAACACTCTTTTCTGACAAGCTCGAAGGACAAATGTCTAAAAATCTTCGAGCGATTCCACTCGAAAAGTGTTTGTATTAAAAGAACTTAATTAAAAAAATTAGATAAATTATATTTCAAGAAAAGATAAATATGCATGCAGAAAAGTAAAAATACTCAATAGATGAAACATAAGTACAGTAGAAAAAATGAATACTGTAGAAAAATACATATAGAAGATACATACAGTAGAAAAATATATAATACAAGTGCCAGTAAATCAGATTGAATTTATATATGAGAATAGTAGGAAGTTGCCAAAAGTAAATTTGAAATTAGAACAAAGAAATATTGCCAGAAGTAATTAAATTCAAAACTTTAAAGTGGTTTAGAAACGTGTATTGCTAGAAGTAATTAAATTCAGAAAGTTAAAGTGGTTTAGAAACCTGTAGTTAATTTCAAATTAAAATGTATTAAAGGGGATTTAAGCTTAAGTTATGTATAAAATAAAGTGTATTATGTAGGTGTTTTCAGGATTCTTGTAAGAACTTCAATGCTTGGGTATACAACATATATATAAGTAAATTCTGTAGTTATAAAAACTACGCATTACTTCAATCTTACAAGCGATTCCTTACTTCCTACATATTTTAAAATAAAATTAATTGGAATATTATTATTTATTAGGTAAGCTATTAGGCAATTAATTTGATTTCTATTAGATAATTGCTACAGATATTATAAATACTATTAAGTTAATTAATTATAACGTTTCTGTATATTTTTAAAGAAATATTCGAGTTCCATGAAATTAACTTATTAACATGAAAATTAAATTGATTAGTTTTGTCGAAGACATCAATATATATAGTAGAATTATCAATAGTGATAAGTAAATCCCGAAATTCTGTTTTAGTTTCACATAAATTAGTTTTAATTAGAGAAAGTTCTTCGGGGTAAATAGTTTTAGAAATATCTTCAAATTTTAAATTGTTGAAAATAATGAAATCATCTATGTATCGAAAGACAAAAGGTTATTGATAAAAGAAGTTTTTTTTCAAAATAATGTAGAAATAAATTTACTAGTGTGCTAGAAAAGTTGGATCCCTGTGGAATTCCACAATTTTGAATTTAATTACTTCTGGCAATACACGTTTCTAAACCACTTAAACTTTTTGAATTTAATTACTTCTTTTGATGGCAATATTTCTTTGTTCTAATTTCAAATTTACTTTTGGCAACTTCCTACTATTCTCATATATAAATTCAATCTGATTTACTGGCACTTGTATTATGTATTTTTCTACTGTATGTATCTTCTATATGTATTTTTCTACAGTACTCATTTTTTCTACTGTAGTTATGTTTCATCTATTGTGAGTATTTTTACTTTTCTGCATATATATTTATCTTTTCTTAATATATATTTATTCTAATTTTTTTAATTAAGTTCTTTTAATACGAACACTCTTCGAGGGAATTGTTCGAAGATTTTTAGACATTTGTCCTTCGAGCTTGTCAGAAAAGAGTGTTCATTTTGAATAACTGGCCATCTCCTTCCTGATGAAGTCAGACACTCTTCTTGTCATTTGCATCATATATTTTAGTAACTTTCCAATTTTATATTTCTGGTATCAATATTCTTCATGTTTTATCTTATTTATATAGGCAAATCTTTCTTTAGCTGCTTTTGCGCTTGCTAGGTTTTCTATAATATGTGTGTATTGCAGTTCCTACTTTATTACATTGTATTTTCAGTATTGTATTTATTACTTTATATATATTTTTTGCTTTATATTAATATATATATATATATATATATATATATAAATGTATAATTTCTAATACAATAAATAAATTTTTGCATATCTGATTTCTTAACATTCAGCATTTAAAGCTGCTTTAAAACTTTCCTCATATTTCATTTTGCGTGGATGTTGATGTAATTGAATCCAAAACTTTTATCATTAAATAACGATCAAAGAAAGAAAACACGCAGTTTAAATCTTATCTTAAATAGTTACTAATCGTTTCATTTGATGAATTGAAAATGTTTCATTTCCATAATTGCTTGATTTGTTTTAAACAAATTAAGTGTTTAAATCCTTAAAAGAAACTTTTAGTAAGTTATTAATTAAAATAAATATATTATCATCCAGAAATTTTATAATATTTACAATACATATAATATACAATATATTCTTATACCCATTACAAACATGTAATGAAAATTTTTGACATTATTTTTAATGATATTAAGTTTATAAAACATTTACTTGCTTTAATTTAATTTGAAAGTGTGCTATGATAAGAATGCATATATAAGTGATACAATATAATCTTATGGTACTAATGTTTATATATATAAAAAACAAATGTGTTTTCTATTTTTCATTTATAATTTCGTTAAGTCTCTAGATTAGATATTTTTATCATTTCTTTACGCTGTGTATTTTAATGAACACTTGAATTAATTGTTTGACAAAACTAAGGTTTTTTTTTAATGGTTAAAATCAAATTTTGAAAAAAACAATCTTATGAAGAATATAAATATTTAATTGAGTAATTTAAAACCATTCAACTTAGCCCCAAACCTTTTTTTTACTTTTCATTTTAATGTAATGATAGTAATAAAGTCATAAAAATTTTATGCAATAATCATTTCATTTATCGTATCATGATTGCCCTCATTGATTTTCACGAATGTCAATAGCAAATCTTAAAAAAGTTCAATATTAACTTAAGTATATTGAAAAAAATTAGGAATTTTGAAGAGCTGTTATTATAAAATATAGCTAACTAATTGGTATGTTTTAGTTAAAAACCATTTTTGCTTTTCTTTTTTTGATTAGAAAATTTTACTTGATGTATCTTGATGTTGCTCATCAACATAGTACTTATTTCAAAATTATTTTCATTAAAGATCATTTTTAATTTAATTTAAATTAAGTGGAGAAGTTTTATAAGAAAAAATGATGAATTTATTTATAAATTCAAGTTGGGCGTGTTTGCAATGAATAGTCTTTGAAAAGCTACAATAGCATGTCACTTGCAATAACATTATCAAGTGGAAGAAATAAAGAGAGTTTTCCCGCTTCTTTTCTTGTTCACTGAATACGTGGAATGATTCGCATGACGCAATATCATTAACTTGGCTAGAGGTAATTTTGTCGTCTATATAAAAATAATCATAAATAAAATTTTATATGTTTTGGCACAAACGATAATTTTGTACATAATAGATATGAATATAATTTACGAATGCATATTAATTCTCCACTACCAAATTTGTTAAATTTAAAAATTTAAGAATTTGATTTATACATGCACCTAAATGGTATTATTTTGGAAAGAAATTACTTGTCGTACTGAACTAAAAATTTTCTTCGCTGAAGGACATGAAAAGTTCGTTATCTTTGGTTTTTCATTATGGAGCTTTATTTTTCTTCATTATCATTGTTATTCTGATCTATAAATAAGTTATTTTTCACTACTTCTTATTTATGAAACATTTTTATTGCATTTATATTTGAGGTATGAAAAAATTATCACATATAAATAAACTAATCCATGTTTTTAGCTTTTTATACTAATTGTAAATTACTTTAAAATTTTAATTTTCATTTCCTCTCACTTTTTAAGCATTGTCAAAATAATTACTGGTTATTTCTTGCAGTAATTAATATATTATGGTATTTTTATAGGACTCAGTTTACTACACTTCCTTTTATAATGGATCATTTCATTTATCTTTTAGGAAAATCATTTATATAGATTTTTTTATATAATTCTTCTTTTTATAAATATAGTTTCTATAATATTAAGCAAAACTACTACTATATGATTTTCTTTTTCTTGAGAAAAATTAATGGGTATGCATTTAAAATCACTTCAGTTTTCATTTCATTTCAAAACACCTTACATTCCTACTTAAAGCATTATTATAGCATTACTATAGTAATTGTATTTAATTTAAGCACAAATATGATTGATTAAAACTATATTCTCTTCAAAATCAGAGTTTCACGTGATTGTATACAAAGAAAATATCAGAATGCTAATTCCAAGAATTACTTCAGTAGGAAATCCATTTTAAACCCAAACTGTGTATCTCTCTATCAATGAAAGTTCAGAGTAACATTTGAAAGGACATACATTGAATGCAATTTATCCTGTGTGAATGTTTGCAGGATTATTTATTCCCTAAATCATTCCTTCCTTCTTCAACCCAAAAGTTGTTATCATTCTTTCTGTTTGTCAATTCACAATTCAGTAGTATTGTTTAAGAAACCCATAGAAAATCCTTATTGTAAATCCTTGTTATAAATAAATTTACAGTTTGGAACACCACGTTTGAACTTGAGACGCTTTCTGAAATAATATAAATAAAAGAATTTTCTAGAGAATGTACCGAAAATTAAAGTATATCGTTTCAAAACTTATGCAATCATTTTAAGAGCCTAAAATGCGATAGTATAATAATTCAATGCGTTTAAGTATCAATAATTACACATCATTATAAAATAGCAGTAATATATGCTATTGTTTTAAATTTTACGTACAAGAGGCGTATTTTTTAAGCATAATCAATTATGTGAGAATTAGTACGCCAATTAGAAAAGAATATTCATTAACCTAAAATATTACGTTATGCATATGCCTGTTTTTTATTATCACGTTTTCAATGTAATAAAATTTAATACTTTTCTGAAAAAAAATCCAGGAATACTAATGAACATTATCTCATAAAAGTAAAAAATATATTTATAGTAAAATGTAATAAAACAGAAGGTTCTAAAATTAATTATGATAAATTATTTAAGTATCTCGTATAAATAAACTATTGGGCATTTTAATTAAATTTCAATACACACACACACACATTCAAGAACAACCGAAGTCAATATCAAGGGATTAATCTTTGAATTTTGAACTGGCAATTTAATTATGGAATTACCACGTAAATGTGACACAATATGACTTAAATTTGCTTTGATTTACAAGCAAGAAATTCAGGTGGATGTTGAAATTTTATTCGTGGATTATTACTACTGAGTATTCATCGTGTTGAGTCCTAGGGATATATCTAAAGAAAGAAACAATTCATTGCTTATCAAAAACTATTATTTGTGATACCTTAAACTACAGAAAAAGAAATTATGGTACTGATGAAATGGAATATAAATCAATTGTGTACTTTTTATGGGAATTGAGCATTTACTCACCATATTAATAAAAATAGATAAAATCTCATACTGCATGGGTTGCTTCTACAGCGCTAATTGAAAGTACTTAGTTGCCCTTAAAAATATTTTTTGTCTTTTCTTTATTCCAAAGACTAATGTGATATCATCTGACTTCACATTCAAAAATATGTTAATAAATATTTATTATCATAAAATTAGTATTGTATAAATTTTGCATATGAAAATTTAGTTTGAATAAAAAATAATATAATTGAAATATAATATAGTAACTTTAAATTGTGTTTATATGTTTTTCAATATATTTCTATGTAACATTCAAAATTTAAAAAATAATTTTTTTTGTAGTTGTTTTCTACTTTTAAGGAGAAATATACTATAAAAATCATAATACCTGTACATTAACTGAAAGAAATAAGCTCGAGTTAAATAAATGAGTCAATAAATACCTCAAGTCTAATATAATGGAAATTGTTTAAAATCATAAATTAAATTAGTAGAAATGTTTGTCTGATTCATTTCATCATTTATTTGTAAATATAATGCAAAATCAAAGTAATTTAACTATCTCAAATAATTAAAATCATTTGATTATTTTCTTCTGAGTTAAAATGTATTTGAGAATTTATACCTCTAAAGGATTATATTTTTTCTTGTGAAAGAAAGAAATCAAAATATATTACAGTGCATGACATATAATTTATTTTAAGAATGATTAAGAACGATTACAAATAATATCTTTATAATTATTTTTGTTATTCAATTTTGACTGTCCCAATAACATTAACCCAGATAAGCCTACTGTCCTATATTTAGGACAGTAGAATATAGGACAGTAGGCTTATCTGGGTTAAGTCTCAGGCATTCATTTATAAAACACATATTGACCTGTAATAAAGCCATTGATTCATGGGACTCCATTCACAAATTAACCCAGATAAGCCTACTGTCCTATATTCTACTGTCCTAAATATAGGACAGTAGGCTTATCTGGGTTAAAGTAAAATTTTCACAAAGAATTCAAGATTTTAAAAAAAGTGTTGAGTGATTAACAGTTTTGAACCTGACTATTGAAACGAAGCATATATTAATATTTTTATATAAAAACACTATAATTGATTTTCTAGTAAAGCAGCATATAATATTTGCAATAAATATTCATTTTTCATTTCTACATTCAACATAAATAACATATAGACGTGTCAAGCATGTATAAAATATACACGTTTCAGTGAAACAATTTTTTCTAAGAATACCTGGAAATAAAAACACGATCTAACTAACGAATTTAGAATAAAATTTAAAACATATTTTCAAATTTCCCAGCCAGGATTTTTAGAATATTCTCATGTTTTATATGAAACTACTAATTTATAAACAAAAAGTATTTTAAATTTTTAATGTTAAATATATTTAACTGTATTTTTCTCGAAATGTCTATTAGTGTTAATATAAATATAAATAATATACGAAACTATACTATCTAAATTTTCTAATATTGAGTTCTAATTTATATAGTCATTTATATACGTATAGGTTTAAAAAAATTAATTTATTTCGTAATGAGATGAACTGTTCAACAGAAAAAAATTAATTCTAGAAATGCAATTCTGAAGTACAAATTAAATGGTTTCTCATTGTATTCGCTGATATAAATTTGAAATGTTTGATCAAAATAATTTGTTTAAAATGTTTTGATATTTTTAATATATGATATTTTCTTTTCATTAATCCTTTAATATAAATAATATAATAAATTCATTTGGAAATTATATAAAGTGAAATAATTAAAATATAACAAAAACATAAATAAACTTTGACCTCGGCTTCTCTATATATACATATACATATATATATATATATATATATATACATATATATATATATATATATATATATATATATATATATATATATATATATATATATATATGTATATATGCATATATATATATATATATATATATATATATGTATATATGTATATATGATATATATATATATATATATGTATATATATATATGTATATATATATATATATATATATATATATATATATATATATGTATATATATATATGTATATATATATATATGTATATATATATATATATATATATATATATATATATATATATATATATATATATATATATATATATATATATATATATATATATATATATATATATATATATATATATATATATATATATATATATATATATATATAATTATATATATATATTTATATATAAATATAAATATATATATATATGTATATAAATGTATAAATATATTTCACTAAACCTAAAAATAGTTGTAAATTGATAAATAATTAATAACATTACCATTTACTGAATCGAAGAATAATATTAATATTTTATTAAGAATTGATATTTAATTAGTTTCAAAATTTATGCTCAAATTTAGTTTAAAATTTGTTTGTATTTGAATTTGGAATCTTGTTTTCGCTAATTTTACAGTAAATCCTTTTGTATTAACATTTATTAACAAGTACTTAAATTATAGATAATGCCGGAAACCCAAGAGCAGAAATAAATTTGATGTATTTATAAACCTTATGTATTAAGTGAATGATAAAGAACTAATGATATAGTGCATGTGATTCAAGGCTTTCAAACCAAGATTAAAGTTCCTTGTAGAGCTTACATCATATGTTACTCGTATAACAACTGAAAGGCCATTGTTGGTAGGATAGTTAATAAGTCGTATATCCCCCATAGGGGAAAATACAGTCCTAACAATGCCGAGTTATTCTGAAGACCACGTTTTAGAGTAGCACTTTGGCAAAGTCGTCCTTTCATTAAGCAAGGCTCTTCGAAGTTCCAATACAGATGTAGGAGTTAGTTGACAAGCTGCGATTTGTCAGGCAAGTATGTCTTACGCACAATCTATCGGATTCAAGTCCTGTAAGAATGTTGGCAATTCCATAGGGGTGATATTCTCCGATTGAAGCCTGTCATTGATGATGCTTGAATGATGAAAATGGGTATTTTGATCCATAAGCACATATTCAGTGTCCAAAGTATCCTTAAACAAACGAACATTTTGTTCCAAAATAATGCCCCCATAAATTTAGACTTCGTGATTCCGATTTTAACATACAACTCTGCAATGGGGTCCAGTTTAATGTCTCCCATAGTGAGCATTCCTGCACCATTATAACGTTGGCGTTCAATGATGTTGTCTTAGTGATACTATGCACATGGATTTCTCTTTATGAACGCTCTGCATAAATCGGGCTGCAAGCTAAACCTCGACTCCTTGGAAAATATAACACAAGCCTAATGTGACTGTGTCTTCGTTGCATGTATTCTTCTTATGGTTAAATGCTTGTGACATTGAGTTACTTTGAGTGGAATAAATCTGATAGGTCTGCGTCATATAGACCATACTGTCCCAAACGTCTGTGCAAGGTTTACTTTGAAATATTCTTACCTGTGGCTGACGAAAGCTCACGCGACAGTATCGCTGCGTCTATTGCTCCGTCTGTTTCTTTTGGCCGTCACTCCCAAATACTGGTTGTCATTCGACGTTGTCAGTCGAGGGAAGCCTGTACTCTAATTTCTACTGACATTCATATCATCTTGAAATCATTACCAAAGCTTAGAAATGACAATGTGGGAGAATCTGAGTCCTCGTTTATTGCCCTTGGCGCACTCCCGCATTCCAATCTCTGTCGATATTTCTACCACATAAAACATCATCTACATATTTCCCATGTGATATACTTATTCGGTCGTGGCATTGAGAGTCTTACGAACCGGTTCGGAACACCTTCACTTCTTTGTCACAGATCCTTACCTACACAGATTTTACACTCTCTTCACTGTGACGTACACTCCAATGCCTTTCTGTAATTTGCATATAAGTCTTGATCATGTGTGTGATATTTCTATAGCTGCTTAAGTGTTGTTTTTACTTTTGCACGTGATTTCTGGATTATTCATAATTTATAGACATGTGCAAATTTCTAAGTAATATGAATCAACCCATTTCAGACCGAGAATAGAGTTTTTTTTTTAATTTTCACTGAAATTTACTTAAGTTTTGTTCATTATGGAGGCAAAAAAATTTCAGGTATAAAATATTTTACTTAAAAATAAAATGTTGCATATAACACGTTGCCATATCAAGTAATAAATATCTTAGTTAAATAACTGTATTGTATAGTGGATTTTTATTATTTATTCCAATTTTTAAAACATTTCAAAATCATTTGAAATTTTAATAAATTGTGTGCTTTTCTGCATATTTTACATAATTATAGGTTTCGTTTACTTATGAAATTTCCAATTCTATTCCGTTGCCGATTGAAATACAAATTGATAAGTTCGTATTTCTGTCGGTAGAGGTGTAAATGATGGACAAACATTTTTGGATGCTTCACTTATTTTGTATTTTCATCAGACAGATTTTTATTGCATTCAAATTTTTAATAGGTAATCGTTATATAAAATCAAGTTTTTAGGTTTCATTTTGTGTTCGTACAAACTGTATTTTATTGTTAGGTTTCTAATGATATTTTAAGTGTTTGATTCATAAATAATATACAGATTTGTTAAATTAAAATAAATCACAATTTACAATGAATCTCTGAAACCTTACATTAAAATTGCATTTTCCCCTGTTGCTTATTTCTCAAGCATTTGAATAGTGATGCGTAATTGTACTATTATCCAAATCGTTGAGAATAGGTAAATTGAATTAAAATGTTTGAAAATTTTTGTAACACTTGTTATATTTTATTTTATTCACATAACTTGCAATTTTAATCTATTATAAAAACGTGTAATTAAACTCAAATGGGATACATTTTCAAACAGACAAATTTGTCAAAACTCTTTCAAGTAAAAAAAGAAAAAAGTATATAATTTGAAATTTTTTAACGGAAAATGTTTTTTTAATTGAATAAAAAAAGTATATATAATGATGTATTAAAAACTCTTAAAAAACAATCGAGTAGTAAAATTAGATAAAAATATTAAAATCAGAGTTTTCACATTAAAATATCCTTCAAATGGTGCATTTACACATCTTTGGCCAAAAATGGGTTAGTTAACTGCTAAATAAAATGTATGTTTTTGCAAACATTATTAATTAATAATTCAATCTGAAAATTTAGTGATTGATAATTGAACTGAATATAATAATAGTAAGAAAATTTTTTGAAATAATAATTCTTTACATTTTTAAAAAATTATTAGTCAATTCAATTAAAAAATTAACGCCTTTTGAAGTTATTTTAAGCTGAGCTGGCAGCCGAATTGTAAGCGTTCTTTCCTTCCATTCAGCAAATCATAGGTTCGATTCCCGTCTTGGATATGGATCAACATTCAAAAGGTGTGGGACATTCAAAAGGCGTGGGACACCACTCTTGTTGGTATTTGGAATCCGATATAAGTTGTCGTTCCTGGTTTAATTAGCCATTGTATGCAAGAAATGACTGTTGAGAGACTAACAAACCAAAATAATTTTAATGACTATTTATTAGTAATGAGTTTCAAAGTTTAATTTCCTTTTTGTCAATATTTTCGTTTATTTAAGTTACCATAAGTATAAATTATTTATATATATATATATATATATATATATATATATATATATATATATATATATATATAATATACTATTTCTTCTTCTAAAAATTGATAAGTTTTTATAATTTTGAATTTTAAAATTATAAAAGTAGACTTCCATGGCAATTAAACATTACCTAAGACTCAAATATACCTGTCGAAACTCATTAGAAAATGTTGTTAGCTATCCATTAACAACATGCTTAAGTTCATGATTTCCATTGTCTCAAGTCATAAGCTTGTCATTTTCAATAATACCTACGCATTGAAACCGTTTGGACAAGCAATCGAATTTAAATACCCATTAGATCCATTGCTAAAGATAAATTAAACCGCTTTATCTAGCAGCTTTCTGAGAAATAATTGCATTGTTAAATTAGAATCGAAAATTATTGAATGTATAATCATAAAATTTACGTGACTTTTATTAAGTTTCTTCACACTCTTACAAATGTATTTATTAATATTTTCTCAATGAATTACTATTACTTTTTATAAATTACATTAGATTAGATATATGTAATGAATGTAAAGTGCAATAAATGCATTGCAAGACTATAGCATACTATTTTGAAGAAAATCTAACATTTTTATAATATTTTACAATGTTTGAGTACGTAAGATATTTTTTATTTGAATTGATGTTTGAACAATTCCATTGTTGTTGTATTTTGTTTGGCATTTATGAATATAATATACAAAATGTAATCATTAACTTAATTGAGACTTTTGTTTTATTAGTAATAAATAAATATGGTCATTATATAGCTGTTTAATATTAATCAGATAAAGGTTATTACAATGTACCAATATACTATGTTCGAGAAAGCTATTATTTGAAATATAGTCATGAAAATTTATTGCAAACCATACATTCTTTTGAGTAAATTTCAAAATTTAAATCAAGAAATAACATGTGATCTTTATTTTCAATTTGATATTTAGTTTATTTTCAAATGCTCCCATGAACATGCATACAGAAAGGTTGATCAATTTGAGCTGAAAATGTAAAGTAATCACATTTACAAAAATTTCAAATTATAATCCCAATATAGAAGTAATTATTAAATATTACACATAGAATAATTATGCATAAAATTACTTAAGTATTATAAAAATAATTAATGATTTCTGAAAGAAATATCCACTATACCTTATTAATAGGAATTCTAAATGAACAATAATAAAATATTTAACATATAAATTCTTAGTTTTTACAATATTAAATGTATCTCTACTATATTAAGTTTCTCCTATAAGAAAATTTAAAAATAAAATGGAATTTTTAATGTATTTCATTATATTTAAGTCTTTAATTTTGGAAAAAATACATATTGTTACAAATTTATAAATATTATTCATATTTGCCTTCAATTATTTGACAGATCGGAAATACTCAGATTTTTCTCAAACATTGAGCAAGTTAAGTCGATTCTACTTTAAAAACGGAATTTCTAATGATTTGGTGACTTTTTGGTGATATTCTTGGTTACTTGGCGACCTTTAGCGACTTGGTAAGTAATAGATACTTCTGAAAAACTCCATCACCGAAACTCTAGGACCAATATTAAATGAGATAGCCTAGAACCTTCCAGAAACTTGACGAAAATCTTAGATTTTCATGCCTCGTCATAGAAGAGGAAGTGAAGATGTTAGTTAGTGAAGATTCTAAAGAGTGAAGGTGATCAGCCTTGAATGCTAATTTAGTGTATAGACACTGTTGTCTGTCTGAGGTATGACTGATTTCAGTGTTTGGAAGCTATTTACTGTTGTATTAACTGAACTGGAGATATGAATTGTGATTTCTACATCTGAAATTTCCTGTATCTTGTTCAATTAAGGATCAAAGTTTTGTAAATTTTAAAAGATTGCTTTATCGATTCTCAACCAATACGAACCCAGAAGTCTGGTACAATATACTTTATTCAGAGTAAGGATACAAGCTTAATTGCCAAAATTGAGAAAACAAATAAATTTTATTTTCTACTAAGATGTTTACCAGAATATAACCGCTTTGTTAAATTTATATTTAATTTTAATCATGAAAAGTTTAATTATATGTTAAGAAAGAAAAACGTCATGCTATAAATATTTTAATGACAATTAAATGAATTAAATTAAAATATTGACAAAATTATTACACACTTCCAGCAAACTAGTGAATCATTAAATCCTTAAAATAAGAATATGTATTTTAAGATATTATTTTATTACTCTGAAAAATTAATAATAATAAATGCTGTTATTATTTTAGTGTCCTTTTTATCTTTCATTATAAGAAATAACATTTATAGTATTATTTTGTTGTATATAATAAAATAAATACATTGATTAAATTATAAATATAATTATTTTTTCTTCAAAGCTAAAAGTTGATTTAACAAAAATGATATAAGGGCAGAATATATTCGAGTATTTCTATAAAAACAGTAATAATGTTTTACATTTTTCGCTAACAAATATATTCATTAACATTTGGATTTTTTATTCTATTTGATGTTTCTTCCCTTTACGAAGAAATCACTTTTACGAAAGTTTTTCTTTACATAAAAAAGCACTTCTCGCTATTTAAAGAAGCAATTCTCTCACTTACATTTTCTCTTTATCACTTCAAAGTGTTTTAAAATTATTTAAGGGGATATTTCTTTAAAGTGTATCTTTCAATGAGTAGAATGTTATTGAAAAAAGTAAGTTCCTTTGTCAGTTTTTGTTTCTTATATAAATGTCTATAATTGAATTTCTCTTATTTATTTGTTATTTTTCTTAAAATTTAAAAGCATGTATTATTTTAGGTTTCTTGTTGAAAGGAAATTTTGTAATGAGAAAATTCATTTTTCAAAATTTAATGAATTATTATTTTAGGAGTACATTTGGTTTGCTTTATTATCAATATTTTCTCTAATGTCCTGCTGCCTTATTCAACTCTAAAATGGGTGAAATGATGGCATCTTATACAGTGGGGTACACAGTGGGTGTGCCATCTCCCACCCGAAAGTGAAGGGATAAATAAAGACAAAGAGAGGGAAAAAACATCGATGTCCAATCCAGGATTCAAATCTGAGACGTATTACTTCGAAGTTAGGGAGACTAACCTCTCCGCCATCGGTCATTCTTATTAATAAGACTTATTGGATTATAATTATAGAACACGGATAGTTAGGTAAGTATTTTTGTTTAAAAGAATCTTGGGATGGTGTAGATTTTAGGATTACCCTCAGTTTTTACAAATTTGGTGCCATATTGTTAAAGATGTCGGTTTATTTCTGGTAATGAGTTTTCAGCCATCTGGTGAAAAATGAACATTAACGAAAATACGCTTGGAGAAAAAAATAGCCAATTTTTGCCAAGGGACACCCTAAAATAACGTTTCTTAACCTTTCATTATTCGTGCCCCAACTTTTAACCATAATTTTTGTCATGTATTTCATAACTTCTTTCATATTTATATCTTTAATTTTAAGAAATTCCTGAAGGATTTAACTACGGAAAAATGTACTGAATTTACTTATAATATCTGTTATATTTTATTATATCTGCCCTTATATTTGAGTAAAATCAACTATCAAACTTTTGTAATAAAAAGGAATAATCTTTTAGTGTAACTTTATACAATTTTCTCTTTTCACTTAGCGAAGTAACCTATTTAGTTTTTTGTAAATCTACGATTTTACTCATATTGTAAATTACATGGGAAGTTTAACTCGGCCAATGTTTACAATGCTATTGAATTTTTACAATGGTATAAATGTAAACTTTTTCTGTAAGATCTATAAAAATACAAAATATAAGAAGGGTTAACTAATAGGATTAAAATAGCATAAGCGTGCAATTTTTTCCTTTAAATTAGATTATATTTAGTGTTTCAATATTACCTGAAATTTTATAACTGGTAATTCATTACCACACTAAAATGATAGTTCTAAAAAGTTTAATTCGTTATACTGTGGTATGCAGTAATACGTTTACTACAATTATATATTTAAAATATTTTATTATATAAATGTTATATAAAATATTTTATTAGAATATTAAACTCGAAAAATAAAAAAGCACATTTAGGAAATATAATTAAAACATATTGAAATAAAAATAAATTTGTATTGAAAGTTAAAAATTTTATTTAAACTACAATTTTACATAATAATAATATAGCACATTGATACATGGAAAAATATAATTTCTCTCCATAAACACCTTTCCATACATTTCTTTTGAGTTTGTACTGGAACACTATAAGTAGATACAAAAACACATTATATGTTGATGAATAATTTACTCAGTAACAAGTAATAAAAAATCTTCCCTTGAATTGAAAACAGTCCAAAGAATTTAATTAGTATAAATGCTTAATGCAATTCAAAGAAATGCTTAGCAAGGACATGCTTTTAAGCTTCAAATTTATTGTCTAAAGGTATTCCTTTTTTTCATATTAAATTTTTAAATTTTAGAAACATATTTAAACTTGTCGTAAATTGAAAAACATGATGTTAAGTGAATTATCACTAAGGAAATTTTGTCTGTCACTCATTTTTAACACTTTGATTAAACTATGTAAAGGAATATTGATTTTGATTGCGTAAATGTAATATTATTTTCATTATAAATCAAGTCTATGAACCCATTTTTTAAAAAGTGATAATTATTCCAAGTATTTTTCAAAAATAATACATTTATCTTTCACGCAATAGTATATTGAAAATATTAATCATTGAAATATGATTTAGAAAAATTGTTATTATTGAAATTTACTTTATGTAAGACTGGTAAGAAAATATGGGATATATCACAATATTTTATTGTGATTAATAAACGCATGTGAATAATTAAATATTAAGATAAACATTTAGGAAATCATGTGTGATTAAGCATTGATGTAATTGAATATTAGTAAAATATAAGTGATTGATTATTTATAAAATCTATTTAATAATTCATTCTGATAAATTAAGGGAAGACGAAGAGTCATTTATAATCCGCCGCATTAGTGGATTCACTTCTGAAGACATTTAAATACTTCATGAGATTCATCAGAGGCATTCTTATCATGGTCTTAAAGCTACTGCATTTTGTATTTTTAGTTTTATTCAAAATTAACAAAATTTGGATTATCTATCTTCTTATTTATGTAAAGGAAATGAAATTTCTTCATTAAAAGCAAAAAATGTCTAAATATCCTTTTAGTGTTAAGGTCTTATTTTGCGTAATAGTTCATATTCAATGATTAAAAGGAACGTTAAATTTAATGAAATATAAATAGTAACACTAAATAAAAAATAAAATATACAGTAACAAAAAACACAGTTATACAAAAAGTAGTAACAATCAAACAAAGTAAATTAATGCGCTAATAAGTAAGTAATATGTGAAGATCTTGCTATATCAGTATTTTGGTGTTAAAAAAATAAAATTATGATTGATACTACTGTATTTAAATAATTTAAATATTAGATATCTCTTCTAAATACATTTTTAGAGGCAGTTCTCAGACTTCAACAAATTAAATTTCAATGCTACCAAGTCGGTAAATAGATTTTTTATCACAAATAGACACCTTTATAACTTTTGTATAAAATTTTACTTTACAGGTCAGATGCCGGATAATGACAAATATTATCTGGGTTTTACTCTGGATCCTGAAATAAATTGTAGAAAACACAAGAGAAAATTACAACTAGGGCCAGAAAAAGACTACAGATTTTGAAGCATATTTCGGATAGTTGATGCTTCCACTCTAAAATACGCATATTGTTCTTTTGCTCGTCTTTCCTTGAGTATAATTACCAGAACTTACAAGCAGGTTCTGTCTCTAGTTCAAGCATTTTGGATAGAGTTCAACTTAGTGCAGCAAGAATAATAACAAGGTTAATGAATAATTGCCCTTGTGGCTTGTTAAGAAATCCACGATGATTTTAAAGGTTGATAGTTAAATGCATGCATGCATAAGCTGTTTATTTTGGCAAAAAAAATTACTTAAAAATAATTGTAAATAAAAAGGCATTTTAAAAACAAGCGAATTAAAATGTGCATGGAATTTAGACACAATTTTATGATCATAAACAAATGATACAAAATTCTACATTAAGTTTGGTGAAAATAAACATTTTAGTTCTTTCAAATACAATATTTTAGACTGTTTTCACTGTTTTGTTTTTATTATTAATTTATAAAATAAAACTGCAAATCATTATTGTAATTATATAAAATTTCAATTTTATTTCTTTTTTCGATGATTGATGGAACATTTACGTGTGGGATATAAATATTTAGATAGTCATGTATTTTAAATATTCTCATAATTTTACTCGTATTCTTACCCGTACTTTGTAAAACACGCTCAATACTTTTCATAATGCAACATTCTTCCCAAAATTTGCAATTTGTGAGTAGGGAAGTTACTTCATAAACTTGCCTCGTAACGAACAAAAAATCTAAGAAATAATTTTAAGACTAGTAACAAACGAATTCTATTAAAAAAGAAATTGAGCATTAGAAAATTTAATTTCTGATTATATTAATTGGTTAAATCTAACACAAAAAATAGAATGGAATAATGCTTATGTGCTCGATGATTTATTTTATTCCTAATACGGGAATGAAACGATTCTAAAACATAAAATAAATAAAGCGTTTTCGAATGTCGTTATCTTCTTGCTATGTCATCAACAGTTTATGAAGCTTTCTTAACAAGTTATTAAAGAATATGTCAACATAAAATAAATTTATCACTCATATATTATTTATAACATTTCTATCGTGATAAAAACAACAATAATAAATGCTTAGTTAACTTACATTTCTCTTGGCTCACTGAGGAAGCATTGGATTCTTCACCATTCACATTAATGGCTGACAGTGCTAACACACAAGCACTAACGTCATACTGTCACGCGGTATAAATAGTAAACAGTAAAAAAAACTATTTCTTGGTGAAAAATAGTTTTTAAGGTAAAAAAAGTACGAAGTTATCTGAAAATAGATTAGCATCACAGTAAAAAAAAACGTTTTTATGAAAAAAATAGCTTTTACCAATAAAATTAAAAAAAATAAATAAAACTAATTGTCCTTATTTTGCTGACCAACACTGGTCAGAATCTGTTGGCCCGCAACTTTTCGTCCAGCTCCGGCCCGGTTTATTTTGAATAGAACTCACCCATAGCTCGGCTTCGCCAGAATCCTCCTTGATTTTTGAAGTTGGTGTTTGCTGGGGTGGTCCTTTACGAGGCTGACATTATACCTCTGACCACGAGATTTAGGATAAGTTCTTTTAAATATTTTAATAAACTGACTAGTCTTGGAAACTTTAACAAGAGCTCCAACTATGAATTAAATTGGAAAAGTATAGCCAACGTTTGAAGAGAGACACCCCACTTGTATATTTGTAGAAAAAGGTTATTTTAAATTTTTAAGTTATTCCTTCCACTACTGTTATCTGTTTGCCCTTCAACTACTACGAATATTTGTTTCGGTGAGAATATGATGTCGCAAGCCAGTAAACAGGTATACCACCCAGACCTTTTAAAACAGTAATTAATAATTTTGATAAATTTGTTGTCATCTGCACAAATGACAGAAATTTGATGACGTTAAAGCTGGGAGTGGTGTATTCGTCAGCAATATAGAGAGATGTAATGAAGAAGAAAGTACATTTAGCATCCCATGTTGGGGTGAATTGAAATGAAATAGCGGATACACATGCCAAATATGGTTGTAATCTACCACCCATTAAATCTTCCACCCTTCAAATGAGTTTACTGCCTTGGAAATCCACTCCTTAAACAAACACAAATTGCTCATTGCTTGGTGTCTCCCTCCGGTACATCACTGGTATGCTCCAAATAGTTCGGGACTGTCCCTATCTTGTAGTAGCCATGGCTCTTCCTCTTCAATCGGCCATGGCTAAATTTAGAAGTGGCCACTTGGGAAGAGGATTTTTCTTCCTTGTTTCTGTTCCCTCTCTGCCGGTCTTGCTCACCTTCTTACTTGTCAAGGCGATCCTTGACCTTTTAAATCTGGTGTAGAGGCTTTCCTTCACCAGGGGAATAAGTAACAAAAACAAATATTATACATTTGTACTATCGCTTAAATCCTGTCTAATTGCTTTATGAATACTTTCATCATCCACCAAATCAACTTACATTTTTGACTTTTCACTTTTATAGTTTAATCGTTTAGTATATTTTACTTTTAATTGGGATCATTAATAATTGATGGGTTTTCTTGTGTATCTTTGAGTAACTATGAAATATTTTAAAATAACTCAGTAAAATTCATAATTCACATAAAACAAAATTGTTTTTTTATTTCAATTCACCTATTTCAATTTTGTTTTTTGGTACATTCTTAAATAAAATTATTGTATTCCAGATTTAGCTTATGTCTTTATTATTTTTCTCAAATATTTTTAGAGTTTCAATATCAGAAATGAAACTAGTTGTTTGAGATATTTTACAGTGTTTAACATAATTAAATTGTGAAGGAAAACCAGTAAATTGTGAAGTGTTAAATATATAAGTATTATATAAAAATAATGCTACATCAGTATTTTGGTGCTACAAAAGTAAATTATTAGCACATCAATTTAACCTTGTAAAAATATCCATTTCAAGGAAATAGTGTCTTATATGTCCAACACTGTTTAAAAGTTAAATTGAGTTTAAACTTTTCCTGACACTGAAATTCCAATTTTTCTCTTTGAAATTATAATTATTCACAAATGCGTTATGGATTGGTACATATATTTTAAATAATTAACAATTTAAATTTTTATGAGTTTATTTAAAAGTTTCTTATGAGAGAAATTGTTAATTTTAAATCAAATTCTGACATATTTTATTTTTTACTCATAGTTTATTTTCTATTCAAAGTACGAAACTATATTTAATCAGATATCATATTTTTTTAAAGAAATAGTTTTATGTTTAAACAGCCATTCATTTATATTTTTGTAACTGTACATCATTTTATAAATGTTGAATAAAATTCTACATAAAGATTAATGTACATATTTTTAGCTTTATTACGATTTATTTTTAAAATAAATTGCAAAAGAATATAAAATGTTTCATGTAATGAGTTAGTGATTGCATTTAATTAGTGAAAAATAACAGTAGTGAAATATAAACATTCATTTGAAGAATAGCTGTAAGATATCTCTCTATCTAATTATATATATATATATATATATATATATATATATATATATATATATATATATATATATATATATATATATATATATATATATATATATATATATATATATATATATATATATATATATATATACACACACACACACACATATATATATATATATATATATATATATATCATATATTCAATTTAACATAATCAAAGAAAAATTTTCTTATGAATCGTTGGTATATATATATATATCTTTCTAGAATTCACTTCACGCAACAAGAAAACACACTTCTTATTTTTTTTAATATCAAAAATAATCAACAAAACTACTCTCCACAGTTAGTTAAATAGAACGTTTTCATATTTCTAAGCATTAATATGCTCTTAAATCCAACTTTTGACATTAACAAATGCGTTTTTATGCATCTCCAAAAATTTGCATTTACAAAGGCTCTTTGAAAGGATTATATGCTTTCTTTACTTTTGCCATGCATTCATGATCTACTATACAAGAAATCTCATTAACAGAGAGAGACTCTAGGTATATAAAGCCATTCATATTTTTTCTTTAAAGTGTTCAGAGTGCATACTTTGGGAGGTGGATGTGAATACTTTAAAAGAGCCACTAGCAGAACTATTCCAGTTTTGCAAGGACCTGAAGTATACATTTTGCGAGTTGTTATTGAATCTTTTCAAATCATGCAAAACTTGTTTAAATGATGCGAACTAAAAAAAAAAACCTGAATGTTACACTTTAAATGAATTGTTTACTTTGAAAGAATATTCGTATTAGAATATGATCATAAAAATAAAAAAGTAAAGGAAAATATTCTGATGGAAATATGTAAAGGTTTTCAAGAAAAAACTTTATATTTTTTATATTAAAAATAATTGAATTTAAATTCAAATTGGGTAGTATTATGTATATGTAAATTAATTACATCATAGATGTTTGTTTGCGCGTATGTTTGTGTGTCCCAATAATAAAATATTCGTTTAGTATTTTTATTAATTAATATTTTATTTTTATTTTGTGATTATAAGAAATCACATAAATTTTTAGTTCAAGTAATTTTATTTTCAAATTAAACGACTATTTACAAAATAATAATAAAACAACATTTAGTGTGCCACTTAAATAATTATAAACAAATTTTGCAAATTTTGTAAAAAGTCATAAAATCTCTAAGTAACGCCTTTCAATAAGAATATGTAAATATGAAACAAAAATATGTTTTTGTTACTTATGACACTTGGACAAGTTAAGCTCGCTATGCCTTGGCTATGTGAATTTAAATCTTTCGGAGTAACTTTCGTTTCAATCAGAGCACCACGAAAGTACGTCTTTGCCCTTTATATCCTTCGATAGATGAAACCACCAGAGGATCCACTCCCTCAATTTTGACATTGATCTGAAGAGGGAGGAAATTTTCTCCAGACCATTATACCCATGGTAACTGCTCAATGACCAACCACATGACCTTCGATTCCACAGATTCAACAAGCACGTATATGGCATGTATTCAGTGAGTCTTTGGCTGCATTGGGAATCGAACCCCATCCTTCCAGGCGGAAGTCCGAGCCCTAATCACTAGTTTACCACAGCTCGCAATGACTATATATAAATTGGGCCACCGCTGTCCAGTAAAAATATATAAATCTAAAGGTTTTCACACACACACACTAGCAGAGCCATCAAGTTCTGGATTAACTTTGGTTGTTGCGTTTTCTTTGAAAATAGGCCGATGGGGCAAATAGTATTCAGGATCCGAGCTACCCACTTCTTCTATAATTTCCGGTTCCAATCATTCCTTAAAAATATTTTAGTATTCTACGATCTTGTCTAACTTCTTCAAGGACTTGACATAATTTACAAGTCTTTTCTTAGAAATGTTCTTACAATTTGTTGAAGGGGGATGTTCTTCTAACCAGGGTAATCGAACTTTGTACTTTCCACCTCGGTCCATAGTGATTTTTGGAAAAAAATGCTGTTTTGCCGACTGTTTTAATTCTTCTCTAGCATTTCTTTCAGTTGGATCTCGTATACCAAGTGTATCTAACTTCCATAAATCTGAGATATTAGCATCAGTAACATGACAAGATAAAACAGAATTTGTACTGTCCTGCTTTTTTATTTCACTGCTTTTTCCCATCAAAGTCCAACCTAATCTAGTTTCTACACTAACTAACCCTGATCTTAGGTATTTTATCCCCCCACTGAGCAGCTTGCCAGCGATATCAGCCCCAATTTACAAATGAATTTCTAAGGGAGAAAATTGATATAATAATTGATCATCAAACATATGCATAGTATCAGTTAAGAATATTTTATGAGAGTTCAGTTCCTGTACATAAGGTGAAAATATTATTCTGGAAATATTAGAACAAATTATTTATTGATCCAATACCTCAAAATTACAATAATAGCTATTATCAACATTACTTAAGTGAACCAAATATTTCTTATGTTTTTCAATTCTATCAATTTCTCCAAATAAACAATTTAAAATATATTCTTCTCTAATAACATCATATTCCATAAATATTGCAGCATATTTCAAAATATAAGATCGCTAGCTAAACCTAAATATATTTATTATTAACGTGAATTCGAACTACTAAAGTTAAATATGAAATATTATGGAATTTGAAGAAAATTTAATTAATGATTTTAAAGTTTAAAAAATACGTTAACTTAATTATATTTAATATCAATAATTTTAGTTGAATGTGTTTATATATCATATATTGATTCACGCATCTGAACTAAAATGCCTGTACTAATTTATAATTTGTATTAAATATTTATTCATTATTATCGAAATATTTATTAATATTATTTTTCGAATAAATTAATATGATTCTAATTTCAAATTTATTTTAGTATTTTTATAAATAAGTCTGTTATAATATATATTCGTTTACAAAACTTGATAATTAGAATTTTTTATTAGAATATAGATATCAAAAAAAATTAAATAGGCGATGTTAAAATAAAATATTTTGTTGTGGATTTTGTAACCAAAATATTTTCTTTTAATTAAATATTCTAGGTAAATCGGCTATTACACATTATCGTATTATTTAATTTTCAATTAGGAGATTTATATAGATAAATGAAAATCAAATAAATTAATAATGTAGAGAATGTCACATTAGTCTCGCAGTTTAATTATTAATTGTCAATGAAATTACTTGACTTAAATATAATGTAAATAAGATTTATTTTAATATGGAAATGATTTGAATTTGAAATTCAAATGAAATATTCTGCATAAGAGTGAAATTTATATAACTTCCCAAATTCATCAAATACATTTTATACTGAAATATGTAAATAAAATACTGCTGCTGGGCAGAATTATTAGAAGCAATATAAATTTATTAATGAATTGAACTGAAATAAAAAAATGTATTTAAAATCTAATTTAATGAATATAACTTTAAAGTTGTTCAATTCTCCAATAAAAAACTTAGCTTATAAATATGAAAATAATAAATATTATCTAAAGTCGTATTAAACAAATATCCTATTTTGATTATAGCATATTTAGTACTTTTTAGATTTCTTATGAAACAGAAAAGTTCAAAGCACATGAATTTCCTTTAAAATAAGTATTTATTATACTATCCGAGGAAAATATAATAGGACAAAATAAACTCAATATAATTTCAAATAATTTTGACTACGAATAAAATTATTCTGACTGAATTTAATGTATTTTTTCATCGAAAGCGTTTTACTGAAAACCCGTTCCACTTGAAATAAAAGTGTTTTCGACAAATACTTAATGTAAATATCGTAAATTGAAAATTATGCTTCAGGCATATCAGTCTTAAGAACTGAAGAAAAATCCTTGTCACCAAATATTCCCTCTGAATATTTTTTAAAAAGATATCTTGAGCATTGAATTATTATTTTTTGACATTTTGGAAAATATTTGAAAAAATATTGAATCTTAAGATTTGGACGCTTTTAAAGTAAATGTATACTCTCTCTGGCTAGTTTGGAAAATAAACACTTATCTTACGATTTGAATGGTTCACAAATACATTTAATGCAGTTTTTAAATAGGTTTTAAAAATAAACTTTACACATTTGTTCAGTGTAAATATAAAATAAAATTGAAATTACATTATTTGGACGTTATTATATTAGCAGAGAGTAAATAACTTTGTTATTAGAAATAAAAAAAATTTAACTGAAAAAAATTTCTTTGCAATGTTGCATTTTCATGTTGAAATTAAAGCTGCTTTGTCAAATAAACATACTATTTTGAATTAATATTTTGAAGAATAAATATAAATATCATTTCAATTATATTTTAAAGAATATAGAAATCACTAAATTTTATTAGATACATTTTTAGTATATACAAAGTGGAAATATATGTAAGTGCTTATCCAATATAATTGTAATCCTAAGTACAGTGTATTTAAACTAAAAAAGATTTTAAAAATAGATTAGGAAGATATTATTAAATCAATATCAGCTACTTTTACAGTGATAAGCATTTATTGCACAACCAGAAATTTTTTGAACACTCCTTTATTGAACGTTAACATTACAAACTACTCAAAATGTTTTACAGTTTTAAAATTTGAAAAGTATATCAGAAAAAAGCAACTAAACCAAATACAAATGAGGGTTCCTTGGGATTCTCTTTATTTATATATAATAACAGTGATGTAAAATCTCTAAGTGAAACATTTTACTTTATTTTTGGTTTATTAAGCATATGAGAATTCATTAGTAATGTTACAGTTATATATTTTTATTGAGTTCTTAAAATTCTATTTCGTTTTCTTTTAAATGATTTCTAATTATATTTTTTTAACTTCCTTAGTTAATCGTGAATGACTAATTCAGATTTTTTATATTACTTCTTCCCTCAAAAATGGCTGCGCTGGCAGCCGAATGGTTAGCGCTCTTGACTTCGGTTCAACAATTCGGGGGTTCGAATCCCACCTTGGGTATGGATGTTTGTAGTGATTCGGAATCCACTTTAAGCCGTAGGTACCGATCTAATTAGCCCTCGTGTGCGAAAATTGACCGTTGAGCGACGAACAAAACAAAAATATTCAAAATGTTATTATTTAAGAAATGTCTTATGTTAGAGTAATTATAAAATGCTTAAAACTGCTATAATATAACTTTCTCACTTACAATGAAAAATTGTGTTTAAATAAATAGGTAAAAGATTGATTAACTCAAATTTACTAAATATAAAGTATTTAGAAAATTTAAATAAACTATGGGTTTGTAGTTGTTAAAAAAATGGAATTTATACATGTTTTAACATAGATTATACTTTAAATATTAAGAAATTTTACTTGTAGTTTACATAACACCTCATTTGGAAAATATTTTTCTGAATATGTGAAAAATGATTCATAAAAGGACAAATATATTTGCTTAAATCAAATATTAATGAATTTATTTGTGTGTAAGTTTATTTTAACACTATATAAAATTGTAGAATTGGCATATTGTTTCAAAAAATTACATATGCAATAAAACTAATATTTAATGTAATTTTTGGTAATAATTCAATTACCGAAAGAAATCAATAGTTGTAAGAGGAAATTGTATTCTTACCTTATTCGTCCCGGGATTCAGATTCAGAAATATTCTATCTAAATTCTATGCATATGATCAAAGAAAAATTCTCCAACATCTATATTTATCTATTTATTATTAAAAAACATTATAGGAGGACATATATTTATAAGAAATTATTTATAAGGTTTAGTTTCGTTGGGTACGCATCTATATTCCTTCCGGATCAAGACATAATAACATTCTATAATTAAATGTTTTTGCTTGGGAATATTGGATTTCAACATGACGTCATCAATGCTCAATTTACAAAGAGGGTAACTTTATTTTTTTGATGATCACCAAGATTTTCAACATCCTCCCTCCTTTGAGTTTACATCCCAGAAAACTCAAACACAATATTAATCACAGTACAAATTGATAAATTTCAAAAATCAATCAATACACTTCAAATTATAAAAAAAATATCAAAATATCAAAAAGTTTCAACTATCAATAAAATTAATTTAAAATACAAAATTTTCACAACATTAAATTTTGAAGATCTGAAATAAAGTTCTTAAGATATTACATAAAATCCAAAGATTAAGAGTTCTTGCTGTAAAGTTCAATTCTTCAACACAAGTCTTTTTACCTGTTTTAACCTCTTACCATATCGCGAGGTTCGTTCATCAGCCTTGTAGAGAGGATCCTTTTAGCTTCCACTTGTATAAGAGCAGGTAAACTTTTTCACAAGTGTTTGATTTTCTTGGATCACTTCTTTTTCATTCTCCCCAACTTTAAGAGGATGTAGTCTCAACACTGGACGCATAATTACTCCATTTTTAGTCTTCAATTAGACAAGTCTAATATTCCCATCTGGTGATGTAAAGACTTCGATCACTTTTCCTAAGGTGCACTCCAGCCTTTTCATGTTGTCACTAGATATTAAAACAACATCTAATATCTTAATGGGTGATGAGCTTCGTACTTTTCTTTCAAACTGATTGAACTGTCCCAAGTATTCTGAGCAAAAACATTTTCAAAGATCCTACCGTAGTCTATGGCGAAAGACGTACTTTTTATTTAAAGATTTACTATCCAAGAGGTCTAAGTCACGTTACCAGTTTCTTTGACTTCCTGCAAAAACATAGTGGAAGTAAAATGTTCTAGGTCATTTGGATCCTCACTCAGATATGTGAGAGGTGGTCCATTATCGAGACCTTCACAATCGCATAAAACAGTGCTTAATTCTGCAAAGTTGATAGATGTTTGTCCCAAAATTTTCGAAGTATTCTCTTGATTACTCCAATCAAGAACGTTCCCAGAAGCCACCACATGGTGCAGATGATGGAATAAACATCCAATTAAGGCAGTGCTGCCTATCTCTACTACATCCCAGTTTAAAATTATTTAAATCTTCTTTCAATAAGAGTCTTGTCTTAGTTCGGATAAGATTATTTTCATCCACGAAAATTTGAAACTTCCGAAGTCTTTTATCTTATGGTCCTGTGAAAGACTTTCGCTGCGTTGACTTTAGTAATGAAATCTCAGATTTATTTATTTGTTTTACAGTTATGTTTCCAAATTTCCTAAAATCTTTTTTCAACCTACAAGTAAAAAAAAATCTATGAATCTATGATGCAACCAAAAGAAGTTTAAAATAGGGAAAAAGTTTGAATGTTTTCTTCTTTTTCTGTATTGGTAACACTAATAACTGCTTTTCTTTTTTCAGCATTAGTAATCATTTCGTCGGGAAAAATATCTGATTTAGACCATTCTTCAAGAGGATTTCTTATCCAAGCAGGTCCAAGCCACCAATTAGACTTGATTAAGTTTTCAACACTACATCCTCGAGATGGTAAATCAGCAGGATTCAGTTGTCCAGAAATGTGATGCTAATCCTCTGGATCACTCAAAATATGAATTTCCTTGACACGATTGAAAACAAAAGTAGCCCAGCTTTTATTCTTTTTAATCCAGTATAAAGAATTACCGGAACAAGACCAATATTGTGTAGTCACTTTTTCCATTCCTAAGCTCTCTTTCACAGATTCACAAAGTTTTGCTCCTATATTGCATGCTAGAAGCTCTAGCCTAGATACTGATATAGATTTAATGGGAGCAACCCTTGATCTAGCTTGTATCAGTTGGCAATCTGTAGAATTTTTCCTTACACTCCTTAATACATGCAAAGACGTGCAACGTTACACACACATTTCTGTCTAAATATCTTGGTATCGAAATTTCATTTAAAGTTTTCAGTTGATTTTTCCACTTTACAGATTTCTTTACCATCCAAGGTGCCAAATCAGAATCCCAAGATAATTTCATTTTCCAGCATTCCTGGAACATCAGTTTTGGCATTAAAGTTATGGGACAAATGTATCCAATGGGATCAAATATTTTGTGAACAGTTGACAAAATAATCCTTTTAGTAATTGGTTCATCTTCTAAATTGGGATTAAAATCTCTAAATTAAACAAAGTATTACTTCTGTTTTCCCCCTTTAAACCCAAAACAGAAACAGTTTTGTTTTCTATCGAGTTAGATTTACTTGGTCCGAAAATGGTATGCTCCCACCATCATAAATTAAATTTTGCTGTACTAAGAATTTCTCAGAACTCCTGAATAAATTTCACTATTTCTTTTTCACTATTCCCACCATAAACACAATTGTCCACATTAAAGGATTTAAAATTTTTTGAATAGTTTCTTTGTATTTAATGGGAACATTATGCAAATGAAATTTTAAAGTAGCTGCTAACAAGAAAGAACTTGAAAAATTCCCAAAAACTACCCTTCGATGCTGAAAAATTCTTAACTGTTATTTCTTTCCAAATTTTGCCACCACAAAAAATTTAAATGTGACCTAACATACTCATAATTAGTAAAAACGCCTTCTCAATAACAGCAATTACACCATATTTTTTTTTCTAAATTTATTTATAAGAGAAGGTATTAATTCCATCAAATTGGGATCATTTTCATAGCAATAATTGATTAAAGGCGAATTTTTATCTCTAGCAGAGCCATCAAGTTCTAGATTAACTTTGGTTGTTGCATTTTCTTAGAAAATACGCCGATGGGGCAAATAGTATTCAGGATCCGAGCTACCCACTTCTTCTATAATATCCTGTTCCAATCAGTCCTTAAAAATATTTTAGTATTCTACGCTCTTGTCTAGCTTCTTCAAGGACTTGACACAATTTACAAGTCTTTTCTTAGAAATGTTCTTACAATTTGTCAAAGGGGGATGTTCTTCTAACCTGGGTAATCGGACTTTGTATCTTCCACCTTAGTCCCTAGTGACTTTTAGGAAAAAATGCTTTTTTGCCGACTGTTTTAATTCTTCTTTAGCTTTTCTTTCAGGTTGAGCTCTTATACCAAGTGTATCTAACTTCCATAAATCTGAGATATTAGCATCAGTAACATGACAAGATTAAACAGAATTTGTACTGTCTTGATTTTCTATTTCACTACTTTTTCCCATCAAAGTCCAACATAATCTAGTTTCTACACAAACTAATCCTGATCTTAGGTATTTTATACCCCCACTGAGCAGCTTGCCAACGATATCAGCCCCAATTAGCAAATGAATTTCTAAGATAGAAAATTGATATAATAATTGATCATCAAACATATGCATCGTATCAGTTAAGAATATTTTCTTCAGTTAAGTTCAGTTCCTGTACATAAGGTGAAAATATTATTCTGGAAATATTAGAACAAATTATTTATTGATCCAATACTTCAAAATTACAATGATAGCTATTATCAACATTACTTAAGTGAACCAAAATTTTTTTATGTTTTTCAGTTCTATCAATTTCTTCAAATAAGCAATTTAAAATATATTCTTCACTAATAACATCATATTCCATAAATATTGCAGCATATTTTAAAATATAAGATCACTGCGAACCAATATCAATGTGAGAACCCGAATAAATTTATATTTATTATTAACGCGAATTCGAACTACTAAAGTTTGTAAATAAACTTAATCAAAATCTCTTTAACTAATTCTTTTAAGTTATCAAACTTCTGTTCTAAAAGAACAATTTGTGTTTCTATTATATCTATGTCTCCCTCCTTATTTTTAATATTTTCAAAGCTTTATCTAATGCTTTAGGCTCTCATCGGTGTTTGTAATTTACGAATGTTATCAACATCCATATCTATATCTAAATTCTTATCCAATTTTTAAATAATTAAAATAATAATAAACTAATTCCGGCAGGGATGCCGAATTTCGGTAATAATTCAATAACCGAAAGAAATCAATATTTGTATGAGAAAATTTACTCTTACCTTATTCGTCCCAGAATTGAGATTCAGGAACATTCTATCTAAATTCTATGCACATGATCAAAGAAAATTTCTCCAACATCTATATTTATCTATTTATTATTAAAAAGTATTATAGGAGGACAGATATATTACAAGAAATTAATTATAAGATTTAGTTTTTGTGCGCACGCATCTGTATTCCTTCCGGATCAAGATATAATAACATTCTATTTAAATTTTTTTTGGGCGTGGGAGTATGAGATCTCAACCTGACGTCATGAATGCTCAATTGGCAAAAAGAGTTACATTATTTTTTGATGATTACCAAGATTTCCAACAGTAATCATATATAGGATTTTTTGAGGAAAATATATGATCCATTATTTTGTGCAGGTTTGAAATTAAAATATTTCCAAATTAAAACAATTAAAATACAATTATTTTTCAGTTATTGAAATAAATGCATTTCAACCTAAGGCGAAGATACGTGTAATGATTTAGAAGTCACTTTAAGATACGATTTTCGATGGATATATCTTCCATGTGCAGTACGTAATTATGAAGGAAATAATCATTCAAAGAAGTTCTTTGTTGGTTTTTGTAATAAAAAATTTGTTGAATTGTTTTGATTAAAAAAGATCATATCTACTACATTATAAAGTTTTTTAGAAATTATGAATATTATTAGAAAGTAGATGATAATTTTAAAATAAAAATGAATCTAATTATTTAAAAAATTAACCTTTTTTGAAATTTCTGAAATTAAGCTATTTTTGACTGTAAATAAGTAGGCTAAATGAAATTTGACAACGAATGTATATTGAATTATGAATGAAAATGTTATGCTATCTGATTATTATGATATTGTTTGTTACATAGAATAAAAATACATCATTTCTAACTGTTATTTCATAAAATGCAGTTAATACACGTGTATGTATATATAGTAAAAGAAGACTAATTATTTTATATATAACATATTATGAGAATATTTTAACGTGAATTCAAATGGATAATAAAAACAAAATGTTTTCATTCAGAAAGATATTTTAAAATAAAATTAATCTGATATTTTTATATTTCACAATTATTACATTTCTTCTTTCACTTCATACTTATTTTTAATTTAAAAACGTTAATATTTTGAAGAAATTTTATGAATATTTTTGTACATTTAAGTAAAAAATCTTTTAATTCGCATATTATTGTAAATATTATGGAATTACAGTAAATAATATTCAAAAACACAAGAAATTGTGACTTATTTTTAACAGAAAATACATATGTTACTTAGGAAATATATAGGCCTTCTAAGCATCTGGTAAAAACAGATATTTTCTGCAAAAGAAAATAATAACTTGTTTGCAATTCATCGGAGCGAGTCAAGACTAACCTAATCTGATCCTTGTGATAATATGAAGCCTTACAGATAGGAATTAAGCAAAAAGTCTACATTATATTCTTAGTAATCATCCATACGTATAATAGAGTTGTATAAAAGAAACAATTTTTTTTATACGAATCACTTTGTAACATCTTTTCTACGGATAAATCGGTATGTCTTGTCTAAGAATCTTACATCATTTTTGTAGCAGTGATATGAATAATAAAGCGATGAAGATCAAAAATTACAAACTATGGAGAAATGCTGATATAGAGCACCTTTATGCCCTACAATGAAAAAAATGAAAAATTAAAAAAGTTTCCCATTTTACATGTTAAAATGTTACACAGTGTTGTGAAGTGGATATTTTAATACATTAAACTTTTAAGACAATGATAGTTACATAGTTTTAAAGGAAAAAATATATTGATATTATTCAATATTTCTTAAAGCGTAATTGTATATATACGGTGGTAACAATAATCAGTACAAGTAATTATCAGAAAATTTCAATACAAATATTAAGATATTTTTTAAAAATAGATTTTTAAGAAAATCTGATATTTAAATGAATAAAAAAATTATTTTAATAATAATTGAAATACTTAATACACATAAATAGAATTTGATATAAATTTTTTGAATTGATTTTTTGTGTTATTAAATATTTTATTTATTATTAAGTTAATTGTATAAATATAAATCAGAACCAGTTTACAAATATATAAGTAGAGTATTGAAATAAGTATTTAATAATTACATAATATTTTTCTTATATAAATAATATTTTTCTTGAATACAACACATAAATACAAATCAAAGTAAATCTGCTGATGATGAAATTTTAAAACATGCATTTATGTACAAGTAATATATTAAAAACCAGAAAATATCAGGAATATTTTGATAAAGTAAGATCACAGATAAATTTGGGAAGACTTTTGCATGCATATTAAAAAAATTAAAATTTGTTGTTTTGAGCTAACAAATTTTACATAAAAATAAAAATAATTAATCAATATTGCTACCTTAATCACTTAATGTTAAACAGACTCTTCTTAATAATAATTAAAAAAGTAAAAATATTTTAGAATTGGATAAAAATAGATGTGGGTGCCATAGCAATTCCATGAATGTGTAATGAATAATGAATTGATGATATACATTATGTAACACAATGTATACGTAAGATGCATTAGATTCAAATAAAAAATTTGCATAAAATGTTTGATAAATTTCAGTTATAAAAATAAATTTAATAAAAAAATTAACATGCTAACTAACACACACACGAATTTTCAGGTTACTCATTTTTGAAAATTCATAATCATATACATAAAATTCTTGCAATTATTTATATAGATTTAGTGAATAATGTTTTTAAGTTCACTAAAATGAATATTATAATGAAAGATATATTTTAAAAGCTACATTTTGTATTATAGTCTTCTAAGTAAATAATCATTAAAGTGACCTAACTTCAAAACTGCTTACGTTTACAAACCCCTTATTTTTCCATTATTAAATAAAGATGATTTAACAGTGGAATGTGCAAATAAACAAATTAAATATAAATTACTATCTCTGTACGATCAGATTATATTTAAATAATATGATAATTTAATTTCTGTAAATAATGTACCTCTCCAAGAAAATGTATTTGTGAATTGAATTTATATGAGTGTTTATGCTTTCAAAGAGACTTTTTTATTTAAAAGTTTACGATTTCCCTATGTTGAATAACATCAAGAACATCCACAACAAATGTATTCACTACTGTTTTATATATCTTTTGAAAAATCTGTTGTATCATTCCTTCACAGTAAGCAATACTATGTCATTGAATTCATAAAGAATCATTTTTAAATAACAATATTTGTCAAAAAAATCTTGAAACTTTTTTCATGATTTAGATGTAATGAAGATTTTAAGAGCAAAAATATAGTGAGCTATAGTTGTATTTCCAGACAATTTTTTTACGGTAACAAAAACAAATGGATATTTAATACTGAAATATGTCACTTATATGCAATACCTAAAATTAATAGACATTTTTACAGAAAAATTATAAAAAGGAAAATCTTTTTCTCGTTGAAGACACACAATCATATCATGTAAATAAGAAATATATCATTAATTTGTATACCTATAGCTAGTCAATGTAGAAGGTTTCTTTAACTACAGGAAGAAAGTAGTAACTTATGCCTATAATTTTGTTGGATCAAGCCATCAAATCTACAGAATTTGCATAACAATACTATACAGAAACAAATAAAATGATTAAATGGAGACTTTTACCATTATGAAAATTTGTAAGCTTTGCCTGTATCTTACTGTATGAGAATTTTCCTATTTCAACTAATGGGAAAAAATTTACTTTAGCGAAACCCTTGGCGAAAATTGATGATTTTCTTCTTCTCGAGCTTGTTTTTATGCATGTTCGAAGTATGAAGATGGCACTGAAAGCATATAGTGCACAACTAGAAATAAAGCAACATCGATAAGAATTTGGCGCCAAACTAGCTAGGAACTGAAGAGCACCCTAAAGTATAGACCATACTTGCTAATAAATATCCACCGATATAAGAAACTGCTTTGATGTGAAGGATAAAAATACTGGTTTTAAAAATAAGAGTGTATAATTTCTGGAGCAGAATTTAATGTACTTATAGAGCAGATAAACTTTAGCTATTAAAATGTAGAAAACGATGAAAACTACATCAATCGCTAGTTAAAAAAAATGGTGTGCCGTGCATCATTTCTCAAATTATAATTCAAAATAAAATTTATTTGAATAATAAAAAACATTTTCTTCAAATTCAGATATAAGAAATTCTTTATTCTTCAAAATCATTTAAACATATTCCAACAGGACAATGTTGTTTTTCCTATTACACAAAATAATCAATTTTGTATTTATAATTTTAAAATATAATTCTTCTTTATAGTGCAAACACCATTGTTAAAGACGTTAATAAACAAAAAACTGCATTTATAAAATAAAGTTATCAAATAGCATGTAATGTACATATATATATATTTTAAGAACAATTTTTATTTCTCAATATTTTACCATATGAGATCAATCAATGCAAGAATTACCATTGTTTATAAATTATTCTTATGAGAAATTTTGAGATATTATAGTTATTTTAATTTTACTCCATATATATTTAAATTCAATAAACATGTTTGATTTGAAACAACAACAACATACAAAGTTTTATGTTGTATAATTATTTATTCATGTAACTTTTTGTAGAGAATAAAATCAAATTCTATATTGGTCGTTTATTTTAATAAATGTTCACCCTCAAAAAAAGTAGATTGAAACTATAATTAGAAAGGTAAAAAATGATTGCAATAAACATTTAATGAAATAGTAGAGAAAAATCGTGCCTCATTTAAGAATATTTCATTAAAGAGTCTTTTTTTCGATGATCGGAGATAAAATCTAGAATATCAAACGTAAACAAAATTTTTAACAAGCTATGTAATTAAAAATTAAAAAGTAATAAAATTGTTGGAAAATACTAAGCAATTTAGTTTAAATATGCGTTCCTTTAAAATGGGAATATTTTAATATTTAGTGAAACTATTTTAATATTGTAATCAGATTCAATTAAAAAATTTAATGGCTATTTTACTTAAATAATAATACTTAAAATTACGTTAACCACAATTATTTACATAAATAATTATCAAAATATATTATTTGCATGCATTTTTTCTATGATTTATTATTGCATATAAATCTTAATAAATGTTATTGACAAAATATTAGAAAATTTATTGATTAGAAAATATATTCTAAAAAATATGACATGCAAATTCTATTAATCTTTTTTTTAAAAAAGAATAAAAATTGCACATAAGAATAAGACCCTTGCTACAAATTTGACTGAAATAGCTTATGTCATGCACTATCATCCTTGGTCTTAAGGGAAGTCTTTTGTCAATTTTCTAACTATTTGGTTAGACAAATACGAAGAAATTCCAACAATATATTTAGTATTGTTCCCTAATTCAGTATATTTTAAATTGAAGCCATAATTGCCAAATTTGCTGAAGTCAAATTTACTACATTATTAATAAAACAAAAGTTAGTGCCAGTTCATGCATTTCTTAAAATTTCTGGGTACATTTGAAGAGGAAAAATATAAATCCCATCTGTATTTCTCATGTATTCACCATGTATTTCTGATATCTTCTTTTATAAGATTTTAAAATTATGAAAAAAATGCTTTTTACTTTTTAAAAATAAAAAAATTCCTATTATGATTTAAATAGAATAAACAAAATAGTTTATTACACCGCTTTTATTAAATTTAAAAATATTTGAAATGAAGAAATAGAAAAATGATATTTGTCAAGTTAATAACAATAGAATATTAAATTTTGTGTTTTATTTGTAATTTACTTTTTTTAATTCAAAATAAATTGAAAAATTTGGTTTATATTTAATATGTCAGAAATATTTAAAAATATTTCATTAAGTTCTCTAGTTTTAGGGGAATGTTGTGGTTTAGAAAAAAATAAAAAATTACTATAATTCTATTATTAGTCTTATTCCATGTCAGAAAGTTGATTCTAAAATATTTACCTCATTACCAAACATATTTAATATTTCACTCTCAAATCCAAAATAGTGTGATCGTTTTTGATCAGGATTGTATAACTATGCTAAAGTGAGAAGGAATCATGGCAGGGTTTTTATATTCTTTCGTAACTGACGTACTGAAATTTCTTATGGTGTGAATGTATTTAATTCAAAAGGTATCTTCATCAATATAAGATAATGTTATAGTTTTTAATTTCTTAACTATTATCATTTTACTTATATTATTATTATTTAATTTATTTTTATAGTTTTTTAAATATTCTAGAAAATTAATTAAAATTGTTTTATTACATAAACATTTTAAGTAATGTGTCCTTTTTGCTATTGAGAAAATATTGCAACATTTTTCTGCTAAAATGTATATCACACTACGAAAAGTTTAAAAGGAATATTATTACAAAATTTTTTATGCGATTTTTTAATTAACAAATTAATTTTTATATTCATAATTATATGTATATATATATATATATATTTATATAAATGTATATATATTCACTTTATATTTATAATGGTTTTAATTTTAAGTGAAACTGATTTTTCATCTTTTAGAATATTACATATATTTTAATATTATAAAATATGTTACAGATAAATCACACATAATCAAACATTTCGTTTTCTTAATAATTAGAAAAACCAATATACATAAAAATTCAAAATATTTTTAATATTCTTTGTTGATTCATATCTAAAATATTTATTAATATTCTTCTACATTAAATATCCTATAAAAGCAAATAATGAATTATTTCTAATTTGGTTAAAGTACTTTTTCAATAGTGTAAGAGAGTTATAATAAGTGCACGAAAGAAAATTAAAATGTCATTGGAAATATAAGATAAACGAAAAAAAAATTATTGCATAAAAATATTTCTTATCATTTGAAGGCTAAACATAATGACAAACTTGAAAGTTCAAAAAGTCTAAAGAAAGATCAATCTTCTTTACTCTAAACTTTTATCATGAGGAAAAAAATTACAAGAAGAAAAATTTCATCCTTCTCAGTAAATGACATTTAAGAATTTTCTTATAGCTCTTTAATATTTTTGCTTAAAATAAATCAAAATATTGTTTTTTTAAGTGTTTATAAAAACAATATATTTATTCTGCATACATTTTATTGATAATATATTTTGCAGCGTTTTCTTCTCTGAACTTGTAGGCAAGCATGTGAAATGTTTTTGGCTAGAAGTGAATTTTAATTAATAACAGAAACTTTTGCATTTCTTTCATCAGATTTTGGGTGATTATTTTAAAGAATTCTTCTCGCATGGTTAGTAAGAAATAGATATCGTTCATTTTGACTGTCTTATACTGTCTAAAACATATTATTAAATAATATATTATTTTGTATTATTTTATGAGAGTTCAAGAAGCATTTCACAAAATATAATTTGTCTCCTCAGTTCTGAAATATTATCTTCATATCCTTTTCAGTTCAAAAGAAATCTGGTTTTATTAAAGTACATTACATATAAAATTTATCAAAAACTTGCACATAAATACATTTTCAAAAAGAAAAAATGCACTAAACTTCCTAGTAACTTTCCAACATACACTACGTAATTTTTCTAGCCACTCTATCATTTGCATTAACTTTTTAATTAAATTTTAAGCGAATATATTACTCTCTTTCTTCATGCAAATTCAGAACGCATTATTTGAAAATGCAATCTAATTACTGAGAATTTTTTTTGTACTTTCTGATTTAATATTCTGAGATTCTTAAATGTCATCACCATTTCCCCAATTATTGTATACTCATTAATGCAATATGCATACCATCAATACTTAATTTGAAAATCTAGGCTTGCAGTGTTTTATGTTTTTTCAAAGAAGAATGCTTATTTAGAATGTTAGTAATTATATGATTAAGCCAGAGAGAGAGTAAGATATTTGTATTGTTATGGCTTATCCCTCCTGTTTGACAGCAAACTGGTCAAATCAATCATAAATTTGTGATTTACATAATGTTAAAATTGAATTTATCAAAGACAATTAATTTTTTTGTATTTTGATATATTTATTTTTTGTATTTTTAGCGATGATACTTAATGATATACTTAATTACTTCTATTTCTTTTCTACCACTACAAGTATGTTCTTAAAGCTCTTTTTTCTTATACTTCGGTGTATATTTGTTAAAAATATGCATAGTAAAAAGATTTTTTAAAGTCATGCTAATGATATTGCAAAGCCAAAAATTGTGAATAATAAAATTATAATTTTGTTATAAAATTTAATGTTTTCCTTATAGAAAAATATATTCTTGATCACTTTGCGTTCTAAGAGCATTTATGAGACCGAAATATCATAATTGTATTATTCGGCGTAAATTGAAATGTACCACATGTTGAAGAAACAAAAAAATAAATAAAAAATATGCGTAAGCAAAAATTTATATCATAAAAAATCTGAGATATGACAATCTGCGACACCACGCATTCATATAAATTTTAAAATACATGTTAGATTAATACGCTATGAAAACGAATATATATGGTTACATGTATAGATAGATAAATATCATTTTATTTTATCTATATTTCATTGAAAAAATGATAAAATTATTTTAAAAAAATCTTCAACAGAATAAGCGTAAAAAAACTAAGTTTTAGTCAAATATTTATTTAATTCTTTCAAAACATTTATGTTTAAAAATATAAATTTTATTTTCTTTTTAATATTGAAATCTCTTACTTAAATACTTAAAATCTTGAAAATACTTAAAATCTTAAATAACTTGGGTTTCACGGATGTGCGATGTTATAAAAAGCAGTTGCCCTCCCCCTTGTTAATTAAAACGGCCTTTATTCGGTTAGAGATGAAATCAAATGAACTTTAAGGACAAAAATATGCAACTCAGCCAATGTTGTTTCAAGTCTACCAGGCACTTTATCAACCGTAGTTACAGGTAAGGAATATCAGGACTGTTTTTCAGCAAACTATGACTAGATGTTTCCTGTGTTCCAGAGATTTGGAATGCATACCATCCATGACAGACATCAATTACTCTCCGCACTGTTGATGGTAAGAGCAAGTCATGCGAAATGAGTTCATATATTATAATGTTATAAGCTGTGGTATTGGAGAGTATCAAAGTATTAGAGGTGTAACAAAGCTACTTACCTTAGGATGTTAAAAATGTACTAAGTGTCGTTCAAAACTATCATTTATATGAATGAAAGATGTGTGTATTATATACCCGAAGAGTGCTTATACCAATAACCAGGTACAGGTATCCTATAAGGACATGAGATGCATTTAACATTTACCAGAGAGAAAGGATTCAGTACTTTACCTATTAATTTTAAGATTGGTGTTCCTACATCACTCATATTTATTAAAAAAAGACACTATTTACAAAAGAGAGTACATCAAACTTTTAAGTACGAGCCTGAAAATTAAAAATGAAAAATTTTCTTGGGCATCAATACATAATTGAAAATTTGAAATTTGAAGAAAGGGGTACTTAGTTATAATGCTTATGCATACAGTTGATATGAAATCAAATAAATTAATATTTACAACTGAAATACATGCTATCGTTAATGGTATGTATGACTTGTACAGAACCAAGATTGTATGAAATACTATTAAGAAGGTGGGAAAATAAATCTTTTATGTGATTATAATATATAGTTTTGTTTAAAATTGAATGAAATTTTTATGTTAAGTCAAAATCCAACGAGGTTGACTTTTTAAAATCTGTCATGGTCTATCCGTGAATAATAAGAAGTTTCACAATATCTGTAATTCCTTTTTTTTTTTTTGCTCTTTGATCTGCAAAGTCATTGCCCTTTGCTTCTGCGAGAGCACGTATCCAATTAAATTGAATTCTCGTATCTTTTGGTTGTTGAAACGAATGGTGTATTTCAAGAATTAAGTTTAATTTATATTTTAGTTCATAAGTTGCCGTAAAGTGACAAATTGTCACTAAGCAAATGATTACTAAGTGATATTTCATTTATTTTACATGGTTAATGCCTTTCAGAAGTGCCAGAGATTCGGATTGAAAGAATGAATTGAATGCTTTTAGTGTGAAGAAGTGGTAAGTTTCCTCAGACGAATTTATCATAACTGTAAAAGCAGCTCCTGTACATTAGTCATACTTTGAAGCATTTATGTAATAGTTTACAACTGCTGGCTGACACTTGGGGAGATGGAATGCAACAAGATAATAAGTGTTCCTTTTGAAGTCTACAGGCACATATACAGTCATCAAAATTGTTTAAGCAAAAGCTAGACTAACCTAAAAAGATGATATTTTCCTACTCCTGAAATCCAGCTTTGCTGTTGTATTCAGTAGTATTTCATCCATCTCTATGCTTTTTTGTAAAAAAAAAAAAAAAAAACTACTGCAGTGGTCATGATGCTTACAGAACGTGTTGATCCAAGAGTACTTTCATTGTGTAAGCAGATATTAACCTTGCTGCAAAAGACCACAATTTCTGACTAATAATCATTCAACTGGTTATACGTTTTGTAAAAGTGACTTCATAATATGTCTATCGTCTTACAGACAAACATGACAGAGGGTTGAAATCCTGCAAGGCATTCTATTTTCGTCTCAGCAACCCATTGATTCCATATTATCATGACAACTGTTGGATTTCATCTCGATTTCGAGGAGAAATAATTCTTACTTTAGATAAGCAAAGATTCTGTCTCCATCCTATTCTGACACTTGCTGATATATATAAATTTCTTCTTATTTGAGGTACCTGCGGAAACTTAAATTTTAAAAAGTGATTTTCGACTGAAAAATCACCTAACTGCATTTTTTACTGTAGAGTTTTAAATGTGGTTTTCCTGTCCTGTTTCGTTTAAATATACTGAAATGCTAATCATTTACATTTTCCATTTTCTTGCATGTAATTTTAACATTAGTAACATCATTCTTTCTTGCAATTTTAATAGCTAGCCATATAAAAATTTGAGTTCTTTTGTTGCTGATATCATTTTAATAATCCTTATTTATTAATTAATACAGCAAAGTCCCTCAGAAATTAATTTTCTTTAATGGATGATTTGGATGTTATAAGCCAATAAATGTATATTTTAGATACGATAAATGCTTCGTTAATTTTTCAAAAAAGGATTTTTTTTTTTGCTTGGCCATGAACATGTATTCCGCCAAAAATTTTCAACAAACAGATGATTTTAAATAAGGCAATATATAATAAAAGAAAATGAAGATATATAATACATATAAATATATAATAAAGAATGTAGGTTTTAAATTTTTCTACTTTTTTAAGATATTTATTTTTCGTTTATTCAATAATATAATATATTACACTAAAATCTTTAAAAATTTAAAATTAACAAAGGCAAAAATATTCATTGAATCAACAATACTTAAATTGTGCTTTGTATTAAACTAAAAATATTTTGATCGCTTCACAACAATTGCTTTTAATTAGAAAAAAATCTCATTTTCTATCACTATATTATTTCAGAACTTTTTGTTTTTAATTTACCTTATATTTTACTAGTGGACATCTAAAGAAACTCTTTAATAGAGTTCGGAAATGATTTTTTTTTTACCTTGAATTGTTTTTATTATTCATTAATGATTAGAATACGATATATTCTAAAAAACACTCTCTTATCTATGAGATAAACGAAGCAGAAAAACGTCTTATTCTGAAAAATATTTTCTTCCTGTTTTTTTCCTTGATTACCGTGCCGTTACCAATAGCAACGATAGTGAATAGATAAAAAAATGTAATAGCTTTTACTTTTAACTCTTATAAAAAAGAATTACGCTGCAGAACTCTTACTGATATATTCTTAACAAGTTAGCAGGTATATGTATATATTCATTACAAATGCAACTCATCAATATATAAAAGAAAGTTAATTGGATTTTAGTTGAAAAATTCTCCGGGATAAATTTTAAGATTACAAATCAAAAGTTACGGAAAATTGTTGCTTAATGCAACCATTTTATTTTAAATTTATTATGTAATATTTTTACACGCAAAAATGATTCTAATTATTGTACATTTTAATACATAAATTTAAACAAAAAGTTACCTTTTTCCTTTATTTTTTTAATAGTAGAAGTTGCATTAATTATTTTTTAACATTAATTATTAATGTAATTATATAATATATATTGATGTATAATATTTCAAAACTGAAATGAAATATTGAATTAGACAGGCATTGTAATTGACACAAAATATTTCAATAGAATAAAATGAATTTTCCTGTACAGATATATCTCAAATAAATTAAAATTTAAGGAATAGAAACTTTGTAATTAAAGTGCAATTTCTTATTTTATCGTTTTGATGTAATATATTGTTACAGAATATGTTTCAGATTTAAAGCAATTAGTCTTTTTTTTTAAAGAATATTCAAATTTATGCTGAAAAATATGAATATTAAATTAATAATATTTAATAAACACATAAATCCAATTTTAAGAAAAGATAATGTTTTTTTCAAACGTTTGTATTTAACACTATATTTTTAATCTAAGTCAACTGTATTTAACAGTGTTTTTTATATAGAATTCAGAAGAAGTGATGCATTTTAACGAGACAGATATACTAATTAAATAAGAACAAATGAAAAACATAGAAAAGTGTTAAAGAAAGTTATGAATCACAGGCAAAAAAAAGACGAAAAATATTTAAAATCTTACACATTTTTTCCTAATATTGGTGATACAATGAAACTACCAGTACGAGATATAGACAGAGCAAGAACTCTGTCAACATCTTATGCAGGTCGTTACAGAATGAACCACAAAAATTTTTCAGGGGTGATATTAAACATTCAAAACCAAGAAATTTATCTTTTAGCAACAAAATAATGTAAAATTTCTTACTGTTATACCAGAAATTAATTCTCAATTTGTGTTGCAAATTTATTTTGCTTGAAGATCCTCCAGATTAATCATTCTCTTTTCGATATTGCATTAGAAAATCATATTTTTCAATGATATTAATGATGTTTTTGTAAGTAAGAGCGCAAATCTGATAAGTACAAATGTAAAAAAATCTGGAAAAGTGTGTTAATTTAAATTTCATAACAGTCTAATATACTTAAATTTATAAACTTGCAAGTAAATATAATTTTTTTAGAATGTAGTTTAGAAACTCTTTGACATGAAACTGTTTCTTATTAAATAAAATAAAATAAATTGTTTTCTTTTTCCAGGCCTCTTTTAACTAACAAGACATAAAAATTATCAATACGTATTCGTTAATATTTAATTTGAAATTGTGAATGGTTTGGATAAAAACAAATTATTTATTGAGATACATACATACCTAGTTAAGTTTAATTTTACGTTGAGAAATTTTTGTTCATTTTGTATATTTCAGTATCTTTTACGCCAGATGTATAACTTATGTTACTATTTAATACATCTGCCTTAAAATAATTACTGAAAAGAGCTTACAACAGAGGCACTGTCATTTTAATTTTTGAATTTAAAGACTTGTGACACTTCACTCTCTCTCTCTCTTCCTTTCCGAGAGCGCCCCTGGCGGGGAGAAGGAAAGACAATCAGTTAGGCTATTGTTTTCGAACTCGCAACATGTGCTTTAATCATCCTTTTCATTTTGTGTTTCTGTTTTGTATTGTGTGTAACTAAACTTTGAATGATTAAATTATTGTTACACTAAAGGCTGTTTTGATTATACCCACAACCACCGGACACATTGGCGCCCAACCGCTTTTCAAAATTTTAGCCTTTATTACAAACAGAGACCTATTCTAAGTTATCGAAAACAAAAGCTTGGCTCATGTTTTATTTCAGGCGAATCGAATCAAAACTACTCTGAATATATGATCGAATAGTAAGTCCTGCAATTCCTGAGTTACTTGAACAGTATTTTCATCCTGAAAATCTGATTTCAAGGTATAGTTGGTTTTCATCCCGAAAACAAAAGTCATTAAAAGGTACTGTGATGTTCATATTTTTTCCTAAATTTGAAAGTGTTATTATAAAATAATTTAACGTGTGTGATCAATTTTAAAAGGAATCATAACTACTATTGAAATTGCTGATCACAGTTTAATAAAAAAAAAAAAAAACTAAATTTAATTGTTTAGTTTGATACTCGCTTTCTTTTCTAAAGTTAGTGATAGACATAAACAAAAGAAAGAGATAGCTTACTCATCGTTTTCTGAATGAACAGTGTCCTTGAAAATAAAATATTGTTCTTAAAAGTTATTTTTCTTTCTTCATTTCGAATAGCATTTGAAATAAATCATTTTAATATTATTGTGTTGAAATTGTATTTTAGAAGCCTTCCCGGCAAACCAGAAATTGTTAATTTATGGTGTGTGTTCTAAATTAGAACAAATATTCTATTTGATATCAAACTGTATTTGCCAAATCCTTGGTAATGTTTACATTTGTGTTTTCGTTCAGTCTAAAATACATAAATAAATTAAAATGTTGAAAATAGTATTAGCTTAAGATATGTATTTTTTTCCTTCTTCACATGGAATTAATAATTGTTTAATTTTTTTCTTTTTATTTGAAAGGATAGATTTTTTGTCATCACGATTTGAAATATATAAATGTATATTATTTTATTTCTGAAAGAATATTAAAAAGGTTTTACGAAACACAAATATAATGAGTGTATGATTGATTGTTACATGAAAATAACTTATTTTTCAACGAATGTGAATTTTAATTGATAAATTAAATATTGCTAGAACTTGTGAATATTGAATATATTTAAGTGTTTTATTTAGAATGATTTCGTGTTATTGATCAAAATATAAATCTATATAGTGTTATTTTTACATGATTCATTTTAGAATAATTGAAGTTACTTTCGATTATAGAAAACAATACTCATAGGTGTTATTTGTTGTTTGAATACTTATATAAATTGAGTTCAAATTATATTTTATTGATTGCTATATACTGTAACAGAATAAATGGTACAAGAGTTTTAAACTATGGTAAATTGTTTTTGCAATTTAAAAATGAAATCGAAAGTGTTCACTAAGTTTACTGAATATACGTATATGTATAAAATTATGTTATCATAAGTAATATTTGTCATAAGTAATTATTGTTTTTTCAATAATCAAATAAGATTTTTACATAGTTATTTATTTTAGTGATTGAAATTTGATTTCTTGGTAAATTTTCATAATTGATGTGTAAGACTGTGAATTTGGTTTTCACTTATTAATTATTCTATTTACAATTGTTATCACAAAAGTTGGTTTAAGGGTGTTTTGCATTAAATATTTCTAGTGACTTTTACAATTTTAAAAATGTGTCAGTGATTAATATGTTAAAATTACTTTGAACTATAGTTTTATTCTGTAGTGAAAATAAACTAGGTAAAATTATTTCAACCAATTTAAGTACAGAGAGTTTAAATTTTGCTAGGAATTGTAAGATATTTACAAGAACCATTATGTTTTCATTTATCCTCAAACTTTAATAGACATTTAAGACTTTCGAAATTGGAAACTTTCTACGATAGACTTAAGATGGCATATCTCGCAAAAGGTCGAAAAGAAGATTTGATATTGTTGGCTGAGGAATTGGGCTTGGATATTGGGAACAACATGAAAGTAATCCAGCTAAAGGATTTAATCGTCAAATCTGACAAGTATGATGAGGAATTAACGAAAAACTTATTATCCAGTATTATTGAAGAAAGAGTATCAAAAGAAGAGCAGGAGAGATTAGCAAGTGAACGTATAACACAAGAAAAACAAATAGAGGAAGCCAGAATAGAAAAAGAAAGAGCCCATGAACTTGAAGTTCTCAAGCTACAACTTGAAGTCCAAAAGTTGTCTTCGCTATCGCCGGTATTACCCATTCAATCAAATGATCTACCAAAACTTGAGTTAAAAAAGTTAATTCCTAACTTTAATGCAAAAGAAGACGACATCTCTTTATTTCTCAATCTTTTTGAGAGACAGTTAAAGTTTCTAAAGATTCCTGAAAATCAATGGATCGCTTACCTAGTTGGAGTTCTTCCAAGTGATGTGACAAAAATAATCGCCCGCGAGCCAGAAGAAAAAGCTGAAAATTACAACTATATAAAAGAGATCTTGCTAAAAAGATTCAAATTAAGCGCTGAACGTTTCCGTCACCTATTTGTGACACATAAAAAGAATCCGGATAGTACATGGAATGACTTTTATTTTGAAATTCAAAACTATTTTGAAAATTGGATAAAAGAAGGAAAAGTAGACACGTTTGAAAAATTGAAAGACCTTATGATAACCGATCAGATCAAGAAAAAATGCCCTCCTGAATTTAAAGAACACTTTTTGGATGAATGGGGTGACATCACTTCTCCAACTGATTTGGTAGAAAAACTCGATGCATACGACAATCTTCGTCACAAAGCTAATAAAGAAGGACCATCAGTCATCAATAAGAAACAATTCCCCAAAACCAGAGAAGAATATCCCAGATTCAACTCTGTTGGAAAAAACGTTAAAGGCGGAAAATATCGACCAGCTTAAGCAGGACAAACCTTCTCCCGTTTTTTGCTATAATTGTCGTACGCCTGGCTATATTAAATCAAACTGTCCGAATTGTTCCAAATCTGAAAAGAATCCCGCTCGTTTTCACAGTATAAAGTTGAACAGTCTCTCAACATCCAACCAGATGGCAATATTAAATATAAACATCAATGGAATGTGGGGTACAGCTTATGTGGACACGGCTGCAACTCATACTATAGCTGGTGAAACTCTCTACCACCTTCTTAGAGAACAAGGAATACATTTCCAAAAATCAGTCCTCGACATAATTTTAGCAGATGGCAGCCATTCAAAAAGGAAGTACACAAAGCCTTCGTTAAGGTCTGGATACAGAGAAGAAGATTTTCAGTACCAATTTTTGCTATTCCAGACGCACAGAGAAATAATACTCTACTTGGAATCGATTTTATAGAGAAAACAGGGATCGTTCTAAATCTTAAAGAACACTCGTGGCACTTTAGTGATAGACCGCATAAAACTTTCTCATTTGCAAAACTCGATGTTCCAGTGAATTGTGGTTCACTCCAACCAGATTCTCAAGATCATTCCTCTGAAATTGAAACAAATACTAATCCAACGAAACAGTGGGAAGATCTATCTGAAGACAATTCCTTCATAGACTTAAATACCACTCTTCCAGAAAATTCTTTTATACTTCAAACAGAATTTGCAAAACAATGTTCTAATTTCATTGGGAGTAAGAGTGATGAAAACTCAATGTTCCTTCGATCAGATGAAGGGGAAAATCTCAACTCCAACCAGAGGAGACAACTTAATGCTTTGTTGAAGGAGTATGAAAATATCTTCCAACAAGGGGAGAAGCAACAACTTATATCGAACACCGAATTGATACAGGGGATTCAGCTCCAATTGCTTCACCTCCCTATCGACTCTCTCCAGCCAGAAAAGATATCTTGAGAAAATTTGCAAATATTTCAAAAGAGATTAAAGACATTGTTGAACAAAAACAAGATCAAAGGAAGAAATATGCTGATCAGGATAGAAGAAAAGGTCACCAGTTCAAACCTGAAGATCAAGTATGGGTAACCTTACATCCTCATATCAACAAATTAAAAAAGATTACAGCCAAATTTGCACCTCGTCGAGATGGACCGTATATTATATTTGCACAACGTTCCCCAACAAGCTACGAAATTGCCAGCCTGGACCAACCCAATATTTCTCTTGGAGCCTATCACACATCTGCTCTACGTCCATGCCTAGAAGCCCACAAAACCTCAAATGTGCCAACAAATCCTATTAAAAGAAGGGGTCGACCTCCTAAGACACCTGAAACAAACAACTTGCCAAGAAGTAAGCAACCGTCAAACTTTTCGCCTGGCTACTCGTCGAGACGACTTCGCAGCCAGAGGGGGAGCCTGTGACACTTCACCCTCTCTCTCTCTTCCTTTCCGAGAGCGCCCCTGGCGGGGAGAAGGAAAGACAATCAGTTAGGCTATTGTTTTCGAACTCGCAACATGTGCTTTAATCATCCTTTTCATTTTGTGTTTCTGTTTTGTATTGTGTGTAACTAAACTTTGAATGATTAAATTATTGTTACACTAAAGGCTGTTTTGATTATACCCACAACCACCGGACACAGACTGTTGTTAGTTTTAATCTAAGCCATCTTTATTTTTTTCAACCTTTGGAACGAAATGTTTAATATTTCTTAAAAATATATTTTTTTAGATTAAAATATCATTTTTCAAGATAATAATCGGAAATTACCGCATTCTCCAATACAAATTAAGATTACATATAACCATCGATTATTATACAGATAATTCCGGAATATATATATATATATATATATATATATATATATATATATATATATATATATATATACGCGCAATTCCTTTACTCTCCAGGTAGTCATCGACGATGTCAGCTTTATGGGGATGTGTGTTATCGCCCATTAAAATAAAAGTAGGGCCAACTGCTGCAGCGTACAATCCCACAATGGGTTCTAGAACTTTATCTCGATACCGGACAACCGTCACAGAACCCCGTTTAAAAATGTACAGGTCGGTGCGGTATCCTAATAAAATTTCTGCCCACACTATAATGCTTCCGCATCGGAGTGCGTGATGTTCGGTGATTTTTGGGGCTGATTGCGTGTTCCTTGTTCTCGTCACATACTTATTCGATTGTCATCTGGCTCCAGAGTAAATTTTGACTCATGAGTAAACATGACATTGCCTAGTCAAACACAATCCAATTGGCAAGTTCCCGGCACCATTTTAATCATGCCCCTCTTGATTTTAATTATAGACAAACTCAAATTCAAGGTACCCGGATGAACAGTCATATGTAATCTTCGGCATACAGTTTCTGCAGCATCACCTTACCAATGGACGCTGTAACCATAGATGTCACACTTGTGGAGGTCGCACCTGAGGATATTGATATTCCGCGTTTTAGCGGGGTTTGTAACCCTTGGGCGACCGGCTACGGGCATTCGGACAACTGTCTGTTTGTTTTGAATTGTTTCCGTAAACGTGAAATTACAGAATGATGAACGCTGAAGTTTCCTTCAACGTTCATCATTCTGTAATTTCTATAGTATAACTAAAGTCTATTTCAGATGTTGCTCAAAAGAGCAACACCTGAGATCGAATGTCCTGCTTCAATGCACCCCACAGCGCGCCAGTGCTCAGAATCTTCCATTCGTCTTCTGGAAGTCATAGAATTACGTATGTCTTGAAAACAAATTGTACGAAAGTTTGAAACACCTTCTATCAGCACTTGCAATCAACTTCAGTGATACTTCAGAAAGCTGGTATCTTATAAGACTGCCCTTTTTCATATTTCTTGATATGAAATCGCGATTGGCTGTTACATAACATGTTTGCATACTGCCATCTACCTCTGCAGCGTTTTGTATCCTCTTCAATTCTGAATGGCTTCCAAAGATTAGCATTTTCCACTCCTTGCTTTTTTGAGTGCATATATATATAACTGTTTGCATGTAATTCTCTCAAGTGTTGAATATGAGATTCATGAGTCTAGTAAAGCATATTTTAATTGTGAGTGAAACGACAGTATATATGTATTCAAAAAAGAGATTACCGCCGATCATCTTTTAATAAAGGGTTGCAGGCTAACTGTTTTACGTTATGTATTATTTTAAGTAATTTATAAGTTGCATCAATATAAATTTGTTCTTGTCAATAAATATCTTAATATTTTTTTCTTAAATATTTTCGCTGTAAGAAACATTTTTTCAGTTCAATTTATTGGTATAGGTTATACAATTTTCAAAAAATGTAAACTATTTCCAGTAACTTTTCCAATTGTTTGCGACTATTTCACTTGCTACGTGTATAAGCCTGGTAGTACGATAGATATGTAGCTTTAATATTAGAATTTATATCTGATTCGGAATTGACATTTGTAATATGTATATCATTACTCTTTGATTTGAAATTTATTTATTATTTTAGAATGATGGAAATATACATGAGAATTATTTAAAGATTTAAATTATCTAATATTTTACAGATATCTATTAGCATTCAGTTTCTTATTAAAGTGGTAGCATCAATTGTCATGCATATCAGTTAATAGCAATTAAATCATTATTACAGTATTTTTTTTACTTCAGTTTGAATATAAAGAAACTAAATATAGAATGTCAAACTAGAGACTGGGCTGTAGGTAAAACTGAAGAAATATCTTTCAACAGGTTATCTAAATTACGTTTACTATAATATTTATGAGCAAATATTTTTATTAAAAACTGGTAATAAATTTTTAGTCTTAAATTAGAAATATTTTATGATAAGCCAAAACATTATCATTGTTTTTATGTGATTTTAATTATAATTTTTATGAAGATTAATTATGCTTTATGATAAAAAGACAAGCTTAAGCATATATCTTTTCTTTGTAATCAACCATCAGCACATAATTTGCTTCTTATAAAAAATATAATTTTGCTTATAATAAAACTAACATATTACTTAAAGTGATTTGAATATATACATCAAAATTTCTATTTTTAAACTTTTTATCTTTTTAAACCTTGTGGATATTATTTGAGCAAAATATATGGTATGAAAAAATTTGATTTAATGCCTACTGTAACATTCACAAGAAAGAAATTTAATGTATAAATTTGTATGCTCAAATCCAATGTGACCATGAATAAAGAAGGTAATTATGTACTAATTAAATGATGCTAATGTAATGTCTAATTTACTGTAGCTAAAATTATATAAGGAACTACAATAATGATAAAGTAGTGGACCATTTGTATTTTTCAATCACTTCATGAACATTTACGGTATTTTAATGGAAAAATGTTTAAAATTATCTAAAATATATGAGAGTAAAAAATATAAAAGAGAAAGCAGTTTAATTTTACGTTTTATAATTTTTATTTTATGTATTTAATAACATTTAATTACATTTTCCTGTAGTGATATTCAATGATAAAGGCTTTTATTTGATCTATCAATGTACAATTAAAATGTTTTAATTGCTGAAAAATTCTCCAATAGAAGCTAAAAATGTATGTACGAATTAAATTTCGAATATATAGAAAAAATAAATTTATATAACATTGCATGGTTAAAAAAGTGTACTTTTTCAAATACTGAATGATTTGCAGTATTATCGCCTAGTATAATAACATATTATTTTGTAATATAAAATAATATCATTCCAGAATAATTGTATAAAATATTCTCGTACATAAGATTATTCTTATAAATGAGAACATAATTGATATTTAAGTAATAAAATTTAAAGATAATAAATAGTTTTTGAATTGAAAATCTAATAAAATGGTTTAAAATTACAACTAGTGGTTTATTGTTCATTAATTTTTTCCTCGCCTTTTATGATTAAATTTTAGTTTTAAAAGAGTTTGCAATAAATGTAAGAAACATTTACATCGAGTTACATAAACAAACATAAAGGTTGTTAGATAATTTAAAGTGGTGAAGCAGATTTCCTTACCAAAATATTTCCTTTTTATACTTGAAATTGAAATTTAAAAATATTTTGATGATCATATTATTTAGCTACATTAGTTAGATTTACTTTAAAATTACATCACACTTTAATATACTTACTTACTTTATCCAATTAAACGCATATAATTTTATATTTTACGTGTTTAATTAGGATGAGTGTGGATGAAATTGCAATATAATAAATAACTATATATATAAGTTCATATAAAATAAGTACAATAAATATGGGTGGACTATGAAATAAGCAAATTTATATTGTCCTTTAAAATACGAAATTTCTTATTTCATAATATTTTATAATAAAATAAAACAAATTCATTTGAAATTTTCCATAACACAATAAAAGGGACTTTGTTCATTCATATATTATAGTATGAAGGCATATTTTTCATAAAGTTCAATGTTGGTTTCATAGAATCATTTTAATTCAGTGATTACCACCACTGTGACAAATTTCTTAAAGTGTGGAGTCACATTTAAGTATAGTAAAAATCATTACATTTATTAATAGTAAAGTAATAAATGTACTTTTCTTCTTATAGTACACATCATATTACTTTATTTTACCGTTAAAATTACAATCATAAACTATTTTACATAATGTATAATAGGAGAGTATAATACGTATTTTAAATCTATCTTTGTGTGTCACCAAATTTTGAAATCTTTAAAAGTGTACCATTAAACAAAAGGCTAGGAAAACATATTTCAATTTGTCACTGTATCTAAGTCCTATAAACTATTGAGTATTCATGGATATTATTTTATTTACTTAATATGTCCCATATTGGTGTGATAAACAGACCATAATGATTCAATTATATCGTTGTCAGGTGGCTATATAGATCAACATAGACGCTAATTTTATCTTTGTATTCATGAAACCATGTTTGGAGAAATCACACTCCATGTATAAGCGTATTATCAAATTGAAAAATTGCATCTCCTGCAGGAAACAAAGCTTCTCTCATAGGATGAACCTGATCAGTTAAATTTTAGTTCTCAACACTAGTAGTTTTCAACAGTGGTGGTACATTTCAGGTTACGATTACTTCCGCAGAAAACTATGACACGGCTACTGATATTATGACAGATCCACCTCCATGCTTGGATGAAGAGAAGAAAATGTATCCACGTTAATATGTGACGTCCAAAGTCCTTCTGGCGTGACGTTGATCTGGAGAAGAGGGTGCCAACTCAGATGTGACCTCACCATCTGATAGTGATTTAAAATTACGAGGCACTTGGTGATGGGTGAATATTTCAAACTCGTTAAGTTAAAGGTACAGTGAGGGGCTCGCCGACACAGATATGTGTGTACGTTGGAATTAAACGGTTATAAGTTTTTGCAGGTGTCCTTTAAATGTGCAACCATTCTGCTGAAGAGAAAAATATGAAAAAAAAAGATTTGTCAGACTATATAACTTTATTCCACTTATCAATAGATCAAGTTTTGTTAACGTGACATAGCTGTATATGTTTACACCAGCATCTATGACAAAGCACTTGAGAATTGCTGCGCTACACTAAATACATTATTTATGAAAGTGGCCTTTGACTGTAACCATTGACACTGGAGAACCTCGATGCTGATTGAGCTCTGCTATAGTTTTGCTGCAGTTGTTCACTTTTAAGCATTGTAATCCATCTACTAATTTGCTCTGCTAAGCTTGTCTTCTCAAGCTTTGACTTTTTTACCCATTCCTCTAAAAACTGTTAAAAATTTGTAAAATTTTTCAGGTTTTCTCTTACTTGAAGGAGTCCTACAATTCGGTCTCTTTCAAAGTGTAAGGGGTCCATTTTTGAAAACCATCATGATGCAGAATTTCAATAAAAATAAAAAAAACTATCAGAATATATTTTTTATTTATAACAAAATCTGATAGTTCTTATTATGTTTTATTGCTTACAAAGGAAATTTAAAATTTCCCTTTTATTCACAGATTTTTCCATTATTTTGTCAGTCACCAGTATGAATATTCAAATAAATTATGTTTCTAGACATAAATTATAAGAAGATACTAATAAATCACGCTTATATCTTCAAGTAAGCGTATTTGTTTCTATGACAAAATTTTGCCTTTCGTCTAAATAATAGGATAAAAATTAATTTGAACACACCGTATTTTGTAAACATGTTTGGATATATTCGAATTATAAACAACAATTCTTTGACATGGTGATTTTTAATATATAAATTGCACCATTAAATTTCACAATTCATTGCTGAAATCTCATATATTATTTAAAATATTAAGTAAACTTTTGATAATATTGAACTTGAGATATAAGATTGACATAAATAACTTAACAATTCTGCTTTTCTCACTAGTATGATACAGCATATGTTTTTGGAAACTGTGATTTTTACCTAAAAAATATGAGTATGAAATAAATAATTTTCATAAAGCTGTTTTATTAGATTCTAATAAAATATCTGATCATTTTAGGGATTATAATTTAATAAATTTCATCATAAAAAAACTAAATTTATTTTCATTGAAATGAAAATAAAATTTCATTGAACTTTTATTAATGCTAATGATAAACAATATAAATATTTTTAGTTAACTGAAATAAAAATTCTATTTTTTAAATAAAGGCAAAATAATTTATAAAATATTAATTATTGTTTTGCATTATAAAACAAACTTCATATCGAGAACGTATAAATTTTCAAAATTCCATGTGTAAGACCCAATGTTTACTAATATTTAAATATAGCATGCATAAGTCTTCAAAATTTACATTATTAAATTTACATCATACAAAATTTACCTTCTTATATGAAATGATCTTTATACATGTAAAATATTGAAAATGTAATTATAATTGTTTAAAATGTTTGACATGAAGTTTGAAAAGGTTTCTTTAATAAATAGGATATGTTTTTCTTTATATAAAATAATCTCTCTTAAGAAAAATGCATGAATTATAGACTATACTAAAGCTATATTCTTCCTTGCCTTCTCAAAATGTAATATATTCATAGAATAAAACACATTTATACACTTAATTTCTCCGAAGATGAAATAGTAAATACGAATATATTTTTCATTTGATATAATGCAGACCCTCAAACTGATTGTGTAATTGTAAAAAAATCATAAATAATAATCAAATCATAAATAATAATAATATTTATTTATAAATATATCTTTAATAAATTTATCAATGCAACAATTTTCTATAGAAAATATTGTATATAAAACAAATCTATTCTTCACTGTTCTTCAGTAGTTAAATTTTATTACATTTGTTCCTAAGACTATTTTGCTACTTTATTAACTTGTGCATCTTAATAGTTTAGCCTTTGAAATTAATAATTAAGTTTTTAACAATAATAACTTTATATTAAAAAATCATATATTAAAAATTACAATTTATTCATACATACGAGATTAACATTTTGAAATTATAAGACTTCAGTCTTCGAAACAAAACATTTCAAGTTTAGAAATAATAATTTAATTTATGATAATTCTGTATAGCAAGCAAGATATCTTAATAGTTTAGGAAATATTTTTAAATATGATTTAATAAATCTAATGCATAAAAAATAAATACCTTCATTTTAAAAGCATTTTATCAATGAATCATTATAAAATAAAATATATCATATGCCTTCAATTGTTTTCACAAATTATGTATTGTTGCCTTGTTAAAAATGCATCACTGGCTTGGCTGAAGATAATATTTTATTTATAGGTATTAAAACTGAAAGTGTTTAGAACTTTTCTTATTTAGTACGCAATTGTTGCCAATGGAAACGGCACGTAAAGGAAATAAAGCATGAAAAAACAGTAAAAAATTACAATTTTGAAAAATTACAATTTTTTCCCCGATTTGAATTCTTTTTCCTTTGATAATCACATTAAAATTTAAAGTGTGTTTTTGTTAAAGCTGCAACTAAAAAGATATGATGGTAGAATTTTGTTATTTATAGTTATTATAATTTCTTAAAAATATGGAAAATATTTTACTTATAGATTTTTTGTTTATAGTTATAAGCGAAATATTTGAAGTAATAGAAAATTAAAGAACTGTACAATTCTTTAAAATTGATTATCAAGGAAATTTAATGTGAATTATATTGACAATAAAGATAACCAAAATTCTATTATTGTAATAAATAATATATTGGGAAATTTAAGCAGAATGATTCATACATTGAAATATCCTAACTTCAAAATTCATGAAATTGTATATAATAAAAATCAGTTAAAAATATAAACTTATTGCAAACAATTTATGTATTAGGTTGGTGCGTATGAAATGTCGGATTCTCTTTACATGCGGACGTTTTCCTCCCTGTTTTCGTTATACTTTTGTATTTGGCATAACCTCATTCATACTCGTATTGTCCATTGCCAGAGACTCATTTCAGCAAAATAGGTTTTCTCGAAGGTCTTCCCTTTTTTATTTCTTTTGAGTTTATTGCCGATATGAATTCTGCCGACATTCGCGTCATTTTCTTATATGAGTACAAACTTGGTAATAGTACTGCAAAAGCTGCACGCAACATAAATCAAGCGTTTGGGGAGAATACGGTTAACGATCGGAAAGTGCAGCGTTGGTTCGAAAAATTTCGGACTGGCAATTTTTCACTGCAAAATGACCCGCGCGGAAGACCCAAAACGTCTGTGAAGAATGATGACCTGAAGGCTCTAGTGGAAGCGGATCCAGCCGTATCCACGAGGGAACTTGCTATCAGGATGAAAGTTGACCATACAACGATATTGAGACACCTTTCTGAGATTGGCAAGGTTAAGAAGATGGACAAGTGTTTACCGCACGCACTGACAGAGCAAAATAAGCTGGATCGGTTAAACGTATGCTCATCATTGCAGCATCCACCATATTCACCGGATCTCTCGCCGACCGATTTTAATTTTTTCAAGCATTTAGAGTGTTTGTTTTTAAGGGGCAAACACTATGAAAATGAAGACAGTCTAAAAAACTCGATATCAGAGTTTATTAATTCTAAAGACCAAAATTTTTTAAGATAGGCATCTACACTTTAAAATCTCGTTGGGAGAAGTGTATTGAAGCGAATGGAGCATACATTGATTGAATAAACAGCTTTTGAAGAAAGATATGCAGTTTTATACAATCACTTAAGAATCCGACATTTCATACGCACCAACCTAATATAATGCTATATTTATAGTCAATAAAAATTTTCATCACAGTATTTAAATTTAGATTGAATCTTTAAACATGTTAAAAAAGAAATACCACTTAATGTTTTTAATCATATGAATATAATGGTTTTCTAGTAGAATTGGATACATCTTAATTCAGCAGAAAATTTGGCGATAGAATTCAATTTTTGGTAACCCTGCTATATTCAATGCTTTAACTTACGTTGTTTTACGGTTGCCATTTTGTTCTTCACACTTGGGCCACTATTTTGGCTCCAAGAAAAACGCAAAAAATCAAGGGTTACACATAGGTAAATTTTTAAATAGAAGTGCAAGGTCTGCAAAGATATCCAGTTTATTATTACGAAATAAGAATCTAGTTAATTTGCAAATTAGGCATATTTCAGATTTATGGAAACGAAACAAAGGAAGCTATGTGGTCAAAAGTTAAATGGAAAGCGAATAATATTTAGAGATTTTACAATTTTATCTTTATTCCATTTTCATAGATCAAATGTTTAGTTTGATGTACCGTATACCAGTGTTTCTCAACCGCCGATCCGCGGACCGGTACCGGTCCGCAAAATATCCAGCTTTTATAGGCCGACCACCGATACAGTACCATGATTGCAATAATAATAGTTTAATAGTTTAAAAAATAATGTAATCTTTGATGAAAAATACAACAAACTGGCAACTATGTACCTAAACGCGTTTCATAAATTGCCGTACCACCAGCATTACCAGTCTATTATAATTATAATAGATCTATTATTATTCATCAGTCCTTTTATGTTGTTACGTTACTTACCAAATCTATTACTATTTTAAGTTTTTATGAAATTTACAAAATTACCCTTTGCCTAAATTAAAAGAAAAACAAACTGCCGGTACCTCGGCACTCTTTTTTTACTATTCTATGAAATCTATTACATTTTGAACTGTCGACTTATTCCTTTTAATCAAATTGTTCTGGCAACACTGGTTAGAACACCAGTTAGGGTGCACCTGTCTGCCTTGGTGCCTTGCGTATCCCTGATTACTTGAAGGCTGACTATCGCAGTGTTCAAGGCGTCTGGCGTCTTGATTACATTTTGTTTTTGATTTTGATTATTCTGCACACTTGGGCAATTCTTGAAAAATATTTATCAGCGTAAGTTTTTAATAACTTCTGGATTTAATATTATGCTATAACTACTATTTCTGTAACTTAAGGTATATAAAATCAATAACCAAAATGAGTAAGAAGGAAACGAAACGCACATTATTAAATTTCGTGTAAAGAAAGGATTTTCAAAAACCAAGTTCGTCGTCCGCCCCTTCGAATACAGATAAAAGTGAATATAGTCCACAATCTTCCAAAAAAGAAAAAGCTTTGTAAGGCACTACATCGCAGATTATTTGAAATATGGATTTATCCTCTGGCCTCAATCAGAAGAATATTGTCCAAAACCTGAATGTGTTGTTTGTAAAGATGTTCTCTCCAATGAAAGCATGAAACCTTCCAAGCTCATGCGGCATTTACAAACGAAGCACCCACAACTGGAAAGCAAACCCCTGGACTTTTTCTGGAGAAAAAGTTTGGAGATGAAAATTCAAAAGGATGCTTAAAAAATGTTTCTCGGTTGATAAATCGCTTTTAAAAGCATCGTATCTAGTTTCTCTGCGTATTGCCAAATCTAAAAAAACCATACTCAGTTGCTGAAGATCTTGTCAAACCGTGTTTGATAGACGTGTGTTCTGAAGTGTTGGGCCAATCTGCTGCAGATAAAATGAAAGCTTTGCCTCTGTCCAATGATACTATTGGACGAAGAATATGTGAGTTATCATACGACATAGAAAGTCAACTACTCCAAGATATACGTAAATCGAAATGGTTTGCTGTCCAAATGGATGAGTCAATTGACGTCTCAAATAATGCCATATTATTATGTTATGTTCGTTACATTGACTATGCAACCATTGATATTAGAGAAGAATTGGTGTGCTGTATCGAACAATCATCCCAAACAACAAGTGCTCAAATATTTAAGACAGTTAATAATTATATTGAAACTAACTCCATTGACTGGAAAAAATGCATTGGTTTGTGTACTGATGGCGCTGCTGCTATGACTGGAAGACATGCAGGTGTTGCAAAGAGAATAACAGACGTAGCACCAGAAGGATTAGTAGTCACACACTGCATTATTCATCGCGAACATTTAGCAGCAAAGAAATTGTCCCCACAACTGAATGACATTCTTCTGGAATCGGTAAAAATTGTAAATTTTATCAGAAGTAACGCCCTTAATTCAAGGTTGTTTACAACTTTATGTCAAGAAATGGGATCAGATCATGTACAACCATTGTTATACGCCGAAGTACGCTGGCTATTCAGAGGAAAAGTCCTTAAGCGGTTGTATGAATTAAGAAATGAGGTACAGTTGCTTTTAAATCAAAAGGTATCATTCTTGAGCTGACATTTTCAGAGCAAAGAATGGGTAGCCTTGCTTTCGTACCTATCAGACATATTTTCACTGGTAAATGAACTATATTTAAGTCTTCAAGGTAAAACTAATACCGTTTTCAACTTCTACAATAAGATTCATGCTTTCAAAAAGAAATTGAAACTCTGGTATAAACGTGCGGAAGAAAACACTTTTGATATGTTTGCTTCTTTCTTTGAATACATTAATACTAATGACATGGATCAGAAGAGCGTTATCAGCGTTATTTTGGAGCATTTAAAAGAACTATCAATAGCTTTTGACCAGTATTATCTCCCAGAAGAAGATATACGTTCAGGTAATCTGTGGATAATCAATCCATTTATTGATAATTATGATAACAATCTCACTACAGTCCAGGAAACAGAACTTATTGAACTGTTATCAGATCTAGGACTTAAATCACAGTTCAAATCAATAAATATATATCAATTCTGGATTAAGACTGCAACAGAATACCCCAATATTCATGCAAAGGCGTTGAAGATTTTATTGCCTTTTTCCTCAACTTATTTGTGTGAAACTACATTTTCGGCTATGACTGTTATTAAGACGAAACATAGAAATCAACTTGCACCTGCTTTACGTATTGCTGTTACTGGTTTAAAGCCTAGGATTTACAGTTTAGTCAGCAACAAAGACCAGCAGCAATCTCATTAATTTTAGTTTTTATATATCCTTTATTTTAGTAAATTATTTTTTGCTTATTTGGTATCTACTTACGTTGTTCACATTTCGACTCATTGTTGTTTTGGCTAATATATTAATTAAAAAAAATAAATATATCATTCACGTTGGAATTTTCTTGGAGTTTTAATTAAGTTTTGGTGCTTTTATTCTCGATGCAATATTATATAAGTAAGTTGAATATACAAATGTAAATTATAACAAACAAAATGCTTTAAAAATTATGTATGTCTTCATGATTTATCTTTGTGAAAAATTGTGCATTGGGTTAAATTATTAATATTACCGGTCCGCGCGAACGTGCCGAAATATTTTACAGGTCCTTGGAGTAAATTCAGTTGAGAAACACTGATTTGGAGAACATACTGTTAATCATTTATTTACTTTCACCACTAGCGAGGAAAATTATACGCGTAACTTAAAAGCATCAAACAGTTACATGAAAAAGACATTTCTAAATAACAGCATAAAAAATTCTGATATCCGAACAAAGCAACTTTTTTAAAAATTAAATTCTGCGCTAACTTACTTATTGCCTAATTTCAGTTTTTGTTATGAAACTATATAAGTTCTGATGTTTTATTTCTGTCTAGTTAAGAATTTTTGCAACAACGTAGCAAACTTTAACCATATAAAACAAAGTTTTGATCAGCTAGAAAAAGAAAACAGTTTTCTAAACTTACTAATTGAAGGGTATTTAAGATAAAATAATGAACAAAATATAACAGATAACAACTTTTCAGGAACCATGAAGTTATGAAACGAGCTACAATTTCAAACAATTGTTTATAATTATGCAAATAATTTGTTTCTATAGTGTCAATATTGTCCTTATTGGCAAAATTTAATGTTTAATGAAAACAGCTTTAGGCCTTCATCATTAATATGTACCTATTATTTTAGAATTTTACTTCATAAATATAATTTTCAGCGGATGCGCGGAATTTTTGCTTCTGAAGTGATGCTATAAAAACTGTAATCACTTGTTCAAAATTACTTTTCGGTTTTTTGACGCAATATGTATCCTAAAGCAAATGAAATAAATTTATTTTATAGCTAGATTTAAAAAAAGAGTTTTATAAGTACTTGCTCTTTCTTTAGTCTGTTTTGAAAAGTTTTTAAAATAAGACAAAAACTATTTAAGTGAAACAGAGTGCAATTATTTAGAAAAATATATGCTAAATTAAAATATACTTTTTTCAAGAAAATATTCCGGTTACCCAGTACCATTTAAAAAAACAAAATCAAAACACTTTCCTGTTGTGTTTGGCTTAGCATTTTTTAAAAGTTGGATAATTTTTTGTACTTTGTTCAAATGATAAACATTTTAGATGTCCACTTGAGAATCTGGCCATGGCAGTTTGAGATTTTCGGTCAGATTTTATTTTCAGAAGAGTTCCAGGAGATGTTCCAGAGTACCATTGATGTGTTGGTGAAATTTGCCAGATTGAATGTAGTCTAGTTTTCTCATTAGAGTAAAGTTGATGTGATGAAGCAATGGGCGTATCTTCCTCACTGCCCTCTTTTGCCAGTCTATCTGAGGTCTTATTGCCACTAATATTTACATGAAATGGAATCCATTGGAGATGTACATCATGGTCTTGGGAAATCATCATGGTCTTGGGAAATCTTGGGAAATCAATTTCAGCGGAATAGATAAACTTGTTTCATCCTTTATAGAGGTTCAGTCATTGAGATGTTGCAGTGTTCTGCGGTTGTTCGCCAAAATCCATAGTTCTCCAAAATTACAAGTGCTCGAAATGATAGCAGCAAGTCCCACCTTAATCGCAAAACACTTTTATATGCACTCATATACATTCTACTAATAAGTATTTAGAAAACCCTGCAAATGAGTATATCTGTGGTTCTGGTTCATTTCATGACTTTGGACGTGAAACTTCATGGAGGAAACAGCACTTTTATTAATAACATGCAAGATGTTTGAAATTCGAAGTCTTCAGATTTGGTAATTGTTATTGTCATGTAATTGTCGGATACCATAGAAATAGCTGATCTTTATAGTTAATATCTAGTGAGTTAAAGATTACAAGGTCTATAGTTTATGTGTGATTTATAAGTAGAACGTGAGTGTTGATTGTTGGAAAACGGGCTTTATCCAAGTACATTCATAAACTAAGAGAAAAAGTTTGACGAGAGCTGTCTAAAGAAATTCGGAAAAAATGCAACAAACTGATGATCCATATACTGCGGTATTTCCAGCCAGCATCTGGACCTGTTTATTTTCCAGGACATTTAGACTATGAAAAGAGGATTTCTTTTGCGGGTCGAAATAATCGAGAGATTCCTGAACATACCTGCGTTAAAAATGTCTCCAGAGTTTCCATTTATGATCAACAGAGTGATTCTTGAGTTACACAATCAGCTTCTGAAACTGTCCTGCGCACGCAGATAAGACAACCATTATGAAAGGGTATCTATCACAAACATATTTTAAAATCAAACTGTTAAATTACTTTAATGTGAATACGCTATATTTTATTTACAGTCACAGATTTTTTACATACCAAATAAAAAATGAAAATTGGTTAAGATCTTAAAAATATTAGACTAGTTATTGTTTTACCAATAAATAATTTGAGATTTCAAATTATATGATTGATAATTATTACCATTAAGATATTTTAGATACAAGATTAATTCCTTGAATAAAAGTATTTGAAACACATAAATCAGTTTTACATTTTACATCTCAGTTTACTGGTGTTTTTTACTTCACTGGAAAAAAGTTTGAAAAAGGTTCTTTTTTTAAGAGGTTTCATTTTTATATAATATATTTTGGTTAAAACTGTAGTTTACACATTATTTAGAACAGGTCTTATTTCCTTATCGGCTAGAGCTTCTCTCTTGCTCATGCATGTGTATATACACACTGTGGTGATTTTTGTTTTATAAGTGCTTATATATTTTGGATTCTTCTGGGTATTGAACATACACTGTTGAATTCCAAATCTAATTTTTGGTATATGTTTACCTAGTTCATAAAATAATTTAAGATAACAAATAATGCGATTGCTGCTGCGTTGAGATTTATTGGTTTGCAGAAAAGTAGTTCTACTACTGACATATTCTCACAAAATAGAACATAGGCAATGAAACGAGCATCTTTGTTACTATTTGTAGCCTTATCAAGCTCTATTGAATAAAAATTGTTAAAAATCATTGAAGAAAACTGATACTGTACATCTTCATCTGCATCATCAATTCGACTATCTACAGTATCATTTGAAAAAGCATAGTCTGCAATTGTTTTTCAAAATTATCTTCAAACATAGTTTATAGAGAATCTGAATTTCTACTAATACAATATACTCTTCAACAATGGTGCTAGGCTCATTTACATCTGGCAATTTTATATGAAACTTTGTAAGAGGGAATCACAGCTTTTTCATGCAGAAACAAAAATTTAAAAAAAAAATGTTTTCACTTGTCACTTGATTTGAATTTTAATTCGAATAACTCTATGGTTTTTTTTCGTAGTACTATGAAATGTGTTCAAATAGTACTTAAGTTTGTTAGGTTTCGTACTGTGTTCTGTTGCTATTTCTTAAAGAAAGATGTACGTCAGCCTTTCTTATTATTATATTAGTTAATGTTCATTTTCATTTACTTCAATACTGGTAAAAATAAAATTTAAGTATTCTTAAGAATACTTTATTTTTGAAACAACACTGTTACTGCATATTTATTGATCTTGACTATGATCTAATTCTCACTTTAGCCCGCTTAAAAAATCATCATGATTCTACATGAATCTGCTGTCGTGAATACTTAATCATGAGAATTGTTATTAACACGAAAGCGTATATAGCATGCACAATGTGCAATTGCACATTCTTGATATATTCAATAGCGATAGAAGGATCAACTCAAACAACATTGGATGGAATTTAAGCTTAGGTTATCCAACATTTTTATTCTCTCTACGATAAAACATTTGTTCAAATCTAAGTAAATTTGAGACGGCACCTTCTCAATATTCCAGAATGTTCGAGGCAAATCGGAATTTTTGCAAAACCATGAGAATGTCCGACGTAAGGGCAATAAAAATACAGAGGATTCTTGTTTTATAAAACTGAAGATTTGTAGTGCCGAATGTCAATAATTTTTTTCTATTCTTGGTAATTTGCAAGGTTTAAAATTAAGATCTTAGTGTAAATTTAGATCCAAAATGTATTATTATTGTATGTGAGGAGGGCTCGATGTATATTATGAAAGAAAATTGGGTCGTGAATTCTGAAGAGTTGAGAAATTCTGCCTAAAGGCATTTATGCATTATTATATTAGTTAATGATCATTTTCTTTTCTTTCCATAAGAAAATCGCTTATTAGTTTCAGTGAAAATGATACCATTTATATATAATTTGGGAAACGTTAAGTATACATATGCTAGAGAGAAATAATTCTGCAAATGCTGACAAAGATATTTGCTAATTTATCTTATCATGGCCCAGGAAGTTTTCGTTCTCAATCATTCCCAACATTTCCCAACGAAATTAATAATTAGGTTCAGTACTTGACGTGGCATCTCTACTTGACCATTACATAATTAAGTGGGGTATTACGGGCCCTAAACCACTAAGAGTAGTTGTCCCCTATAAAGATTTAATATTATATGAGAAATTAAACAGATTAACATCAATGATGGCAGGGATGAATCATCATGTTTCTAAACTTAAGTAGGTTGAAGATTCCGGATGCAGATGCATCGAATATTAGAAACGGTATATGTTTACAGCTGTTTTCATTCTACACCCACTTAGGTTTATTTGGAAACAATTTTGATGGAAAACTAGAGGCAATAATAGTCTCAAAAGACCATAATGCCAGAAAAATGTTATTTTTGTAGATTTAATATAAGCCGTCCAAAGCATCACAATACTTTATGTTCTTAAATAAAAAATTTTGACTTGGCAGAAAAACTTTTTATCTTCTAGTTTCCAAGAGAATGTTATGAATAGGAATGTTGTGAAATTTATCCCATCTCATGTAAAATTCTCCAAAAATGTATGTGGTGATAAATTAGCAAAAAATATAACTAAAAATTTAAAATTACATAATGGAGAAGTACCATTTTTTTAATTAAAAGAATAGTTATAATTTTTATGGAGAAAAATTATGATGTCAAATCATATTGGAAGAAACTAAAAAAAGAAATGAGGCTATTCTACCCATAAGATACCAGACTTTCATAGATCTGTTGTAGTAGCGGTCCTCCCCATGGAAACTTGGCATATAGTGTTTTGATAAAGGTTATAGCGCATTATTATATATAACAGTCCTTTGAGCACTTTGTGTAATTAGAATTTTGTGAAGGACAAAATGATTTGGTAAGTTGACACTCATTGAAAGATGAAATCTTATATATACTAGATAAGGAGATACTAGCGGGGTAAAATATTGCTGCAATTCTTATCTTTATGTAATCTCAGTTTCCTTGCAATTCATTCCATTCAGATTTCCATTTTGTTGAGTCATATACGTTTTTTCATCTATGATGCATGAGATTTAGTAATATAAAATCAATATATATATATATATATATATATATATATATATATATATATATATATATATATATATATTGCTTAAGTCGTGTGTAGGAATATATATTTTATAAGTATCAGTGTATCGTGTTATCGTGTTTTCTTACAATATTTTGGGTCTTATAATCCATATTCTTTTACAAATATTGAATGTAAAATATTTAAATTTTGTTTTTTGCAATATTTTTTTAACATTAACGTAGTTTATCATTATAAATCTATAGCCTGATCTTATTTTAAGAGTAGCCACTTTAATATTATAAATTGGAAATAAAAAATATTTTTATATAAAGTTAAGATTTTATAATATACTCCTAAAATACCAAAAATCAGGATTATTTAATAAAAGAAAAAACAAAGTCTTATATAGAAGTTTTTATTTTGTTTTTAAAATTCAGGAGGTTATTTAGCGTTTTCGAAGCTTGACTGTCAAACAGTACGAGCTACATACCATGGCTAGCATAAGAATTGTTTTGCAACGAGGCACAAGAATTTTTATTCTTTATAATTTCAGTTGTTCTAGTTTTCACTGGAAAAAGTATTGAAAGCAAACTCTTCTTTTATATTTATTTGCCTTTCTCCATATTTGTATGAACAATAGTAAATATTTTTAAAAAACACATATCTATTCAAATATCCCTTTTAATTAATAAGAAAAATTAATTTTAACCTGTATTTAATGCTGGTTAACACTTAAAGTTTGAAAAGTTTTTCCTGTAAATGTTTGAGCTTATATTATGAACTGAAAAGATAGAATTTAAAGATAAAATAAAGACATAAGAAAAATAATCTCTCAATTGGAAAGTATAGAGTTTAATATGTACCATAGTTATCTTATTTAAAGATTTTTAAAAAAAGTTTTTAAAAAGGACAGTTTGTTTTTCAAGTCAAAATAAAAAATGAGCTCACTTTATCCAATGTTTAGATATTTAAAATTAAATGGATATATAAAGCACATAATTCTCGCCAATCAATTTATCTACAAAATCAGCAATTTATGAATCGCTTGAATTTCATTGAAATTGTTTCAATATTGTTTTACTTAGATATAGTTCCTCCACAGCGATATATATTTGTGAAATATTTAATAAGAGTATTCATAATATTCTGTGCCAAAAATTCACATTGTGACTAAGTATTGTTTCAATTGGTGTAAAAGTTGTAATGTAATTTTGAACAAAACGGACGTTGTAAATAATAGTATATAAAATCATGCAATTAATTTTAGTTTAAAAATAACACATAGTGCTTATGTGCTGAAACAATCAATAAAATATTGTTGGAAATTAATTACGGAATGAAAATATTAAATATACTTTTTACCAGTCAAGAAATATCATTGGCTTTGAAGTGAGTATTTTCTTAAGAGCAACAATTTAATTTATGCAAATAAATGTTCCTGTATACCAAGCATATGAATGCATATATGCTAATCATTCTTGATAAGAGACATTTCTTTACAAAACACTTACTTTCTTGAGTTTGAAAATAATATCTTAATACTTACGTTCATTTAAGGAAAAGTATTCATATTATAGTGTTAAAATATATAAAAATATGATATACAAATGCGCAGATAAAATACATTGATTCAATTATATTTTATTTAAGATTAACAGGGAAATAATTAATACCTATTCAAATTTAAAATTATGTTTCTTCAATTAATTAAATATAATTTTTCAATAGGTCGGAGAATAATATGTGAGAAATCTTAATTTACATAAATAAGCAAATTACTTTTGAAATATTAAGTTACTTTTGGTAAAATTCACATTCAAATATTGCAATTGCTTCAAAAATGTTTCCTTTTTTTACAAGTATTATACATATTTACAATACTTAAATTTGTTAAATGAAAGCCTTTTCAAATAAATGCAAAAAAAATGTTAATTTTACATTTTTCTTAAATAAACATATATGTTTTTTCACTAACTATTTTTCAGGTAACATAATGTTTATCTTTGGAGGAATATTTGTAACAGGAATATTGTTTTTGATTCATTTTTAATAAAAAAATATCTCCCACAAAACAACATTAAGCTTTGAACAGAATTTCTAAAATTTTATTTTTATTTTGAAATTAAATTTTATTCTTAGCCATTATTACTAATTTAATAGCTGTTAATTGATGTATTAGCAAGTTATAAATTACTAATAAAAATTTTTATCAAATAAACTTAATTAATTTACAGCATATACTTAATTAATTTACAACCTAAACTTAATTAACTAACAAATTCAGCAACGAACATAATTTACTTTTATTCATGAATACATAAAATCTTATTTAATTCATTGTAGGATTTAAATTTAAATTTAAGGACGTGTATAAGCATCTATATAGACTATTGAGCTAACATAGGGACCGGAAAGTGATTTAGGTGCAAAAAAATGTTAGTTTGATTAATGCTTAACTAAAGATTCAAATGATTTCTATGCAAAATATCAAATGAAATTTATTGTATGTGTAAAAAAAAAAAAAAAAAAAAACTCTTTCTTGTATTACTAAGTAAAATTAATGCTAAATTATTACTTTGCTTAAATAGTTTAGAAACTTAAATTTTGTAGAAGATATCATAATGCTATAGCAAATTAAAAAATTGTATTCAAGTTGTATTTAGTTCCATGCACAGTCAGTAAAAGTGACAAATATATTGTACAAAATTCAGAATAATCATTTGAATCAGAAATATTTTTCTCTAGAGTATTAAAATAAATAAGTACTTGTAAATCAATAATAATTTAAATATCCCTGATAAGCATAGAAAACCTTAATTTGAGAAAACATTATGCTTGCTTCAAAAATTTACTAATTTATTTAGCTAAACAGTTTTACAATGTAATTTTATGATTAAAGCAAATATTTGCAAATAAATCAGTAAAAACTTACAAGATAGTTTTATATTTCTCCACTTTCAGTGAAAATGCAATTGAATATGAGAAGTAAAAACATCTTCATTCAAAATTAATTAAAAACATGTGTAATGAACCAATTAATTGGACATCACTAAACAAACAAAAATATCAAGATTATAAGCAAAGCTTTTATTTTATTAACTTAAAAGGTATTAGATATATGGAGAGAAATGTTTTTATTTTCCCATTAAACTCTAGCATGATAAAGATGCTTCTATAATGAGCAAAAAATTAGTACATCTATGATTAATGGAGAATCAATAATAACTAATCTTTCTTGGCAAACATTGGTTATAAGAAAAGTATAAGGCAAATATTTGAGGCAATTAATAACTTGGGAATTACATTACATGAAATAAATTTAACAAGTTTCCAGTAAAATAGGAAAACATTAATTTTCCTTTTTTAAATAATAGAATAAATAGCTTTCATTATTGTTGAATTAATAATGATTTTAAGACATTTACTTAAGCACGTTAAGAATATATGTAAAAAATTAAAATATGAAAAAAAATTATTTGTAAAGGTTATGTTAGAGAAAACGTTTTATTTTTAATTTAACAGTTCATTAAAGTAAAAAAATCCAAACATTTCAATATTTCTTCAATAATATTTTTATTTAATATGACAGCTAAAAAGTGTATCATTTATTAGAAATTTCAAAGTCATAAAAATATTCAAATTGTTAGGCAGACACTTTTGTAGACTTATAAGTATATAGTATTTTTTACTTTACGCTAAAAATATTTTACTCGAAATTAAATAACTTTAATAATTATTCTAATAAACTTATTTTGCTCAGATTTTGAATTATTTATAAGAGAGACAAAACTATACAAAAATGTATTATATTTTCATGGAAATTGCATACTATTTAAAAAATAGATTCAGTTAGCAATCATAAAGAAAATATCTTTATGTGAAGAACAGTTTAAGAAAAATAATTTCGACTAAATTAGTTTTGTCTAAAATAATTTACAAAAATATAAATAAATGCTATAAACATATTATTTTGAATGTGATCGCACCATCGTAATTGTCAAATTTATAGAAGTTAATTTATACGCAATAAATTATTAAATAAGAAGATAAATGGAAAATTATTACCTTTTGAAGCAGCTCTGAAAATAAATACAAAGTAAAACTAATATCCCGTAATAAAAACCTTAATAAATAAATGCAAGGAAATGTAAATTTCAAAATATTTCTTAATGGGTGTACTAGAGCAAACACTTGTTAAAAGAGAGAAAGTAACTGAAGAATTCTACATACATTTGGTTCAGTGCTTAATGTAAATAAGTAAATCTTATATTTGAAAGTGAAAAATATAAAGATGTAAAAAATTACAGTTTTTAATAATAGTTTTTAATAATTACAGTTTTTATAATTTTGGAAATGTAAGTAATATAAACATATCGGTCAATTGATTGTTGCTATACAATTTCAATCAATTTATCATATTATATGTAAGAAATTCCTATGCTTTTCTATAATTACCCCTTTTTCAAAATTTTAGTTAAATATTTTTAAGAAGTTCAATAGTAATGATATATTTTCTTCTGCTTTGAGTTTTAAAATATTGTCATAAGAAACGCGAGGATGTCTGGATTATTTAGAATATATATATATATATATATATATATATATATATATATATATATATATATATATATATATATATATATATATATATATATATATATATATATATATATATATATATATATATATATATATATATATATATATATATATATATATATATATATATATATATACAAATATATATATATATATATATATATATATATATATATATATATATATATATATAAATATATATATATATATATATATATATATATATATATATATATATATATATATATATATATATATATATATATATATATATATATATATATATATATATATATATATGTATATGTATAGTGTGTGTGTGTGTATATGCACTTGTGTTTTTATTCAAAAATATAAAATTTATAAAAACTGAATTTCTAAAGCAGAGAGAAGGAACTTAAAATAATTAAAAAATTAAAACCTATATAAATTAGCCTACTAAAATGATGATGAATTTTTACTATTGAGTCAATTAGTTACTATACATTTACTATTATTACAGTATTATATTTCAAACAAGAATTTTCAACAATTTTCCTGTAAAACAAAAACCTTTTTTCCGCTCATAGCATAAAAGCACATATCTTACGTCTTCGTAAAACTTGTTTTCTTTAAAATAGCATTGTTTAAAACAGTTTCAATCTAAAAATTTTGTTTTCTTAACGTTAGTACCGTTTGTAATAACTTTGCTAGGCCTAGCACGCGACATTGCATGCTGAATTCTTTACAGATTGACAAGTTTGATTACACATTTATAATGGAAAACTTAAAACTGAATCAAAAATAACATATTTCAAAGAGTAATTGAAACACAAAACGATGAGTGTGCGAGCGTGCCTATTCCTTTATTTCGAAGATTAAATCTTCCTCCTTGTCGAAGTTCTAACAGTGTAAAGTAAAAAAAATAAAAAAAATATTTAAGAAAAACTTTTAGGAAAACGACAATCTGTTGTTGGAAATGTAATAATGAAATATTTATTACATCTTATTTTTCAATTTCCAACAAATAGTTTCAAATAAAATATTAATTCATAGAATTTAAAAGATTAAATGCTTAACTTTATTATATATATATATTATATATATAGATATATATATATACATATATATATATATATATATATATATATATATATATATATATATATATATATATATATATAATATATATATATATATATATATATATATATATATATATATATATATATATATATATATATATATATATATATATATATATATATATATATATATATATATATTTCTACTTCTGTATAACTTTTCTGTAAAAACTTATATAATTACAAATAATTCAAAATAAGAAGGAAACTTAATAGAATAACCAAAAACTCAAAACAAATAAGGGAACAATTTAACAATGCAAAAGAAATTACGATATAAATTATTAAGGGTATAAAAATAAAAATATTAAAGGTATAAAAATGAAAAAAACTTTAAATTTGAATACAATAAAAAATAGATATTAAAGAGAAAAATTAGAATAACTGTAAAACACAAATTAATTTCAAATTCGTTTTAATAGAATAAAATAAAATGAACATATAAATGTGAAATTAATTTTAAATTTTGTCTCCTCGTCAGGAGGTTTTGATCGAATCAGTATGACCTTTCTGCCATGTTAAAGGACAATCAATTACACGTGTTGCCACAGATCTACAAAACCACAAAATCTACTAAATATAAAGGTGAAGTTAACAAATATTCAAAAAATAAAAAGAACACAAAAGTATAAATAAACAGTAATTATCAAGAATATATATGACCACATAAACACAAAATTGTAAAATATTAAATACAAATCAAATAAAATATCAAAAATAACTCACTAAGAACATACGATGCATTGATTTTCAAGGTTCTTATAGACTTTTAAGACTCTTCTGTAGTCATTAACTACTCTGTACTTCGCTCTTATAAGCAATGTTGTACTTGCCAAAGAATGTTTGATAAATTTAATCAATACTTAATTATTTAGTATAATGTATTTGAACGTTTAATTTTTATTTTCTTACAATTTTGAGAATATTTTACACATTCTAACTTAAAAAAATCAGATTTTGCATAATTTTAATAAAAATATTCAAATTCCTGTACATTAATTTTTCAGCATTAAAATTAAACTCGTTAGTCTTATCATATATATATCAGTTATAATTAATTTGTATTTAAAATATAATAAAGCATTTAAAATTCAGATCGAAATCTCTTTTTATTTTTTAAATCAAGCTAAATATATCAAATTGATTTCTTTAGAAAATTATCAAAAGTTTGCGAAACTAAATATTATAGTCATAAATACTACAAACTCACGACTTTTATTGAATTTTTCTGCAGATTTATCCATTATTATTTATTAGCAGGATAACACTCGACCTCACATTGATCGCATCAGCCAACATTCCCTGCAAGTTGTAGAGTTGCGTCCCTGTTCTCCGTGCTCGTCAGATCTCTCGCCAATAGAACACGTTTGGGATATCATTGGATGCCATTTTTCAGATCCTGCAACTGCGTCCTTCCGAATGGAAATCTATTTCTGAAGATGTCATCCGTACTCTCATTGACTCTGCGCATAAACATGTTGCTTCGAGTATTGCCGTCCACGGTGGTTTTACCACCTACTGACCTGACCCTGTTCTCGCTCTATATTATGGATAGCATTTCGAAATACAGATCACTTATTGCGCATTGGTGTCTGTCACTGTTCATCGAGTTTCGTTATTTTCTGGCAACTCCTTATTGGTGTTAGATTTTCAATATATATATATATACCGCGCAGGTGGTTATAAGCTGCTTAACTGATAAGTGTTCTTTACACATTTAAATGAATTGATTTCTTAGCTTGCTTGTTCTTTTGATATATCTCCTGTTGAAAACATGTAGTCCATACTTGCACAATGAATAGCCTGATATATATCATCTATTGTTCCATATATCCCACTTTGGCAATATATTTAAGCCTCGTGCACTGCTATAATGCCAAAGCTTTTCTATTTGGGATCTTGCGTCATAAAATCCAACCAATCATGTATCCAAAGCCTGTTTGATTCCCTGCTAAGACGTGCTATAGTCAATAAAATATATAGTGGCTACACTAATAACTGATTTACTGCAGCATCCACACTGGCCGAGCTGGCAGCCGAATGGTTAGAGCTCTTGCTTTCGGTTCAGCAGTTCATGGGTTCGAGTCCCACCTTGAGCATGGATGCTTGTAGTGGTGTCGGAATACTCTTTAAACCATAGGTCCCGGTCTAATTAGCCTTCGTGTGGAAAAAATGACCGTTGAGCGACAAACAAGCAGCATCCACACCATTGAAGCAATTCAATAATAAATTGAAAATAATTAGACTGAAAAAATGGTAAATAGAAAGTGTAATTCGTTTAATTCATTTTTATATATTTATAAATTAAATTTTTTATAAACTGAATCACATACACACATATTTTTACATTTTCACGAGAAAATATCTCTAATATTTTATTTCACTCTCTAATATTAATATTTAAATATTAACTACATAAATTTAAATATATATTTTATTTAAGAAATTATTCCTGAAGAAACATGATTGTAATTTACTCAAAAATATAATTTAATCTTGTTTATTTAAACAGTTAATTCGCTGTCTTATCTTTTATCAATTAATAAAGATTAAAAAAAATACTTATAAAATTCAATAAGTTATAGCAAACAAAATATAGCTTATCAAAAAGACATTAAAGTTGTAAATAAGAAAAATAAAAATTTATTTTTAGATTAAAATATGTAGGTTGCTACTCGAAAGAAACTACATAATGGTGCACAGGAATTTCGAAAAGCATATACATGATTCAAAATGATACGTAACCTTAATTATATGGATTCCTAAAATATTCTCTTGCGTGCAAAACTTTGAGATAGCTGATGAAAAATACGAAGTGAAAGAATAAATGAAGCCATACGTTGGATTTCCTCAGCGTTCATAGGAAACTTACGTATTTCGTTATTTTGGTACTATGGAATAAAAGCAAATAAATGAAAATTAAATTTTGAGAGCATTTCTTTTGAGTTGCATTATTCAGTATATTTTACATGTTATTTTTTTGAAACTGACACATTTGGAAATAATTTATTATAAAAATTTCAGTTTTCTACACTAGATAACTTGTCAGTATTTTCATATGATTTTTATGTTATATTCTATTTAACATATTTGGCTAAAATGTTCTAGTTGCTTATGAATTTGATTTAGTCTGAAACAAATATCGTGTTAAATTTCATGACTTTTAATGAATTAGTCAAAAATTAAGTAATTTGTTTGTGCTCTAGTTTTCAGGATAATCAAACTTTGTTTATTAATGCAAGTTTACCAATTAGCAGAAGGAGTAATTTTTTTAAAAAAATTGTAAATATGTTTAAATTATATATCATCCCAGTGCTGAAAATGCAATATAAAATTTTTAGAATAGTAAGATGCATGTAAAATAATATAAACTTCTGTTGTTTTGCATATTTTGTATCATTTTTATTAAGAATAATATATAAATTGTGTGTTTTATTTCACATTATATTGAAAATTATTTGTTTGTAAATCGTTCAAATATTGTAAAATTCATGTGCGAATATACGTATTTACTTATTGGAAGTGATACATGTATGAAACACATATGTTAAAAATATATAAATGTTGTGAAATAGAAAACATTTTGAACTCTCAGATTTTCAACCAAAAACTAGATAAATTAGATGTATAAATCTATTTTTCATTCTTCAGTGACGTGAGATGAAACTCGAATCCTTATTTTCGAATACAGGAATATTATTATTATTAATTCGCTATTTGCAGTTTTGAATGTATTCATAGGAGATATATTACAACTACAACACTATAATCTGTAACTATAATTAGGGTAATTTAAGTCATGACTCTTGTTAAGGATTAACGTTAATAAAGGGTATTAATTATTAACGTAAACTCTTAATAAGGATCATGATTTCAAATACATTACCATTAGTTTATTAGAAATCAAGGTCTATCTCCTTTAGAAAAAAACAGTAAATTTAAATAATGTATAAACATATTAAAAATATTCCATGCTGTAAAAACTCATTGTATTATATTCAAATTATTAACATTTGAACACTGTGTGATGGTACACTTTTATGTGATTTTATCACTAAATTCACTAATTAATGCCAGATGTTATAAATTTTAGGATCCCATACACAAAAAGAAGTGAAGAACAAGAAGCAAAATTATATGTAAATTACGTATTTTAAGAGTTTGATTCAAATTAAATTAATTTAATTATAAAAAATATAGACAGAAAAGTTTAGACAAAGAATTCATTATTAATAGTTAGTAAAACTTACCATATTTAGACGCAGAGAATTCCAGTTTTTATAATAATTTTTAATTAAATCATAGATTATATAAACCATTATAATATATAATCAACTATATTAATCGGAATTTCTTTTGCTGAAATATGCTATTTGTAAGTCGTAATTGTACTATCACCAATTTTAAATTCTTCGATAATCAATCTTAGAAACTTGAATAAGGACATTTAATCGAATTAAGTAATTGTTGCCTAGTGGTTCACACACACGAACTTTATTTTAAATTTCTTAAATGAGATGAATTGAGAAAATATTTCCATAACTTCTAGACTTCATTTAATCTTATTTAAACTAATTTATGATAATATAGGTCAAAATTTTTCAGTCTTTCAGATTGCCCTACTTGCAAAAAATTCAGAAATTATACTTTTTATGTATAACCAATTTGTGTACATACATTTTTGTGGTAAGAACAAATTGATTTTGATGGAAATATCTTTAAATATGCTAATTAAAGGCATATACAATTTTTTTTAATTTAGCAAGTTCAGCAATATATATTTAAAAAGAAAACAAATTACAAAATGTGTTTATTATTAAAATATTTAATGAATATTATTTGAGCTTCGTTGATAGCATTGTCTTGGTAAAATTTAGTTATATCAGAACATTTCCTTAGTATAATACAGCTTGCAAAGAAAGATTCACTTAGGGATTTAGACATATCAACAATTACTTTTTTCCAATGATTATGATTAAACTCAAATCAAAGGTGACTTTAAAACCAATTATATTGTTCCAAAAATCCTTCTATGCGTTAAAATGGTAGTAAAGAATGATTAAGAGTTTGTGATACTGTATAATATTCTTTTTGAATGCAACTAGATAAAAAGCGAGATTATGAAAAAGAGTATTTATGTGCTACAAAATTACAATATTCTCATTAAAGTTGAGTTTACAGTAACCAAAAAATACGTAAATATATAATTTTGTTCATATTTCGTCTAATATTGTATTATATATCATGTTTATTTTATATGATAGTAAAAATATACTTCTATGGAGTTTTGTCATTACTATAATATTTTATTTTCAACTTTAAGATATTTTTACACAATGTACAATTTTCAACTAATTTGAAGTTGGTCGGTCAGTTTTCAAATTTTGCATGAAAACATTTTGTTGCATTCAAGGAAGTACTGAATTTTATTCATACATTTGTGTATATTATTTCAAAAAAGTAATGTTTTTAAATCTTAAAATATTTTAGTATTTTAAAGTTGTTTTAAAAACAACTTTAAATTAGAACTTAAAGTAGAACATTAGATTTTAATATGCAATTACTGAAAATCTGTCTTCTTTGAACTTTTCTTGTTTAAGCGTGATTTATTGACATTATGGATTTGATGGAAATGTATTAACTGTTGGTAATATGGGATGTTAATGAATTAAAATATCAATTGGAATGCAGATTAAGTTTTGTCTGAGGAATATAATAATGTAAAACAAGAATGTATGCAAATATAGCAAATAAGGGTGTCTTTTTGAAACCAGTAGTTATAATATTATTTGATTAAGAAATTAAATAAATTAGTATGACGATATATTTTGAGTTATTCGTTGGTGTTATGTTTTAACTATCCGTTGAGGAGCTATAACCTTGACCACCTCTTTGATGAATTAGAGGTTTGCAGCAAGTAGCATATCATCAAATTTGTTTTCCCTGAGGATATTTGATGGTATTATTCCATTTCGCCGGAGCAGTTAATAATGCCATTAAATGTTATCATGTCCAAGTAAAACAAAGCATCACATGTTACTGCTTTTACCATAAATAATTTTAACTTTTACCTTTCACAAATATTTTGATTAAATAAAAAAATTGTTATGGCTTAAAGACATATTTTTCAACTAAACAATTACTATTTCTATATTTGTTTCCCGTGAGTTATCACCAAAAATGTCACCACGGACAGATTTACATCGGGAAAATGGGGAAAAATACCTGTTTCAGTTGTACTAACAAAATATTCAATGGATAAACAATGACAACGCTATTGACAAAAAATTTATATTCGAAATATCTTTTAACATAATTGAAGTTACTCTACAATTTATGAAAACTTTCTTAAAT